>QLTV01001691.1:165012-198223 GCA_003457575.1 Thermophis baileyi | reverse complement strand
AGTCACCAGAAGGGTCAGAACAGGCAATCGCTTTGATACAGCGAGTACTAGTTCTCCACCCATGGTCTGCCCTTCGGTTCCCGCCATCCCTACCTCTCCCAACCACCACTGGGATGCTCCGACCCGCCACCCTCCCCGAGATCCCATCCCCCACCCCACTGCCCCCCCCTCTATCCGGCAGGCCGACAATATCATTCATACCAAGCCCAGGGTCGGTGCATACCAAATGCACCATAACGCCGATGCAGATAGGAGGGGTTTGATAGTAACAGTGTCAGAAATGACTGGTGGAGCGTGGCTCTTAAGAGTGTCCACAAAGAAAGGGTGAGAAAAGTAAAGATGGACACAACCATGGGATCAAATCCTAGCCCTTTACATACAATGAACAGAGCTTTAATCACAAGGATGCAACCACTATCTTAACATTTTTGACTACAAACACTCCTAGTGGCTCTGCGGCTTGAGACATGATTGAAATGTTATTGAATTGCTTCCTGTACTTCAGAGTTGCAGTCAGAAGGTCCCCAAAGGGGGGAATTAAATGCCTGTAATTTGATGTTTTCAAGAAGTATCAGGTAGCTGGCAGATACATTAATACCATTGAGATTTCCTTTTCTTTGTAAGAGAGGGATTGGCATAGACATAGATGCTCTTCCTTCTTCATTATACTACAAGCTACTACTGTTTTTGGAAACCAGCTAATGGGAATTAGGTTTTCAAAAGTTTTCCTTTGCAAGTATTGATGCCAAATTCTTAATGGGACAGAGTTTAAGTCTATTTTAAATGTAAGTTATCCACACTTGATGTTCATTGATGATACTTGATTCATGCCTTTGTAACTTGATTGCAGCATTTGATAGTCAGTATGCAATGATACTGAGTGTTTGAAAGAAGGCAGGGGATAACATTTAGTGTTTGACAACTGGAGAGTTTAAGGATTTTTGTATTTAGTGCCTGCCAAAACAAAACATGGCAGCAGAGCTAAAATATTCAATATTTACAGTTTTCAGAGAAAACTTGGCAAATGTTGGATGTGTGAATATTCAGAAATGTATGTTCAATTCAGTCCATCTGCTTTCTTCAATGTAAACTTCCTTGTTTGGGTATTCTGAAATAATTATACTCCCCTGAGCTGTTTTGAAAAGAAAAATGGTGAAATACAGTAAAGTAAAAATAATAATAATAAAAAATAAAATTATTTAGGTGCCATAGCTAGTATCACCAAAACCTTTTTTTTTTTTTGCAACTCCTTCTCCAAATAGGCTTTCTTATTTGTCTAAATATTTTAGAAATTGATCATGGGATTCTTTCTAATATGATCATTTTAACAGCACAGAGACAATATTAAACTGCTGGAGGCTCAGGCAGTTGATGCAAAACAGGAAGAGCTCAGTTCATGGATTTTTTTCCCTAAAAAAAAAAAACAAAACAAAAAAAACACAAAACCAGACACCAGATTTCTTTGCAATGGCCATTTGTTTGGTGATCAAACAGAAGCTAAATCAATCAGAACAGAGCTGGAAGGGACCTTGGAGGTCTTCTAGACCTACCCCCTGCTCAAACAGGAGACCCTATAACCTCGTGATGGCGAACCTATGGCACGTGTGCCACAGGTGCCACACGGAGCCATATCCGAGGGCACGCGAGGCGTTGCCCTATATCAGTTCCAGCGCATGCGCATGCTGGCCAGCTGATTTTCGGCCCTCTGGAGGGGGGAGGCCATTTTTGCCCTCCCCAGGCTTCAGGAAAGCCTCCTCCAAAAGCTGCGCGCGTGTGCCGAGCGGCGGAGTGCCAGAGCCGGGCTGCTCCGCCAAAGGGACAAAGCGAGGCGATGTCAGCCATTTCCTGGCGCCAGAGCCGAAAGGGCCCAGTGGAGCAGCTATGAAGGCACGCGAAAGGTAAGGGGCTGGGATGCTAACAGGGCTGGAGTCAGTCTGCGAAGGAGTGACAGGCAAACTCCATTTTGGCTGAAACAACGGGTGTTCGTTGGGGTCTGGGTTTTTTTTGGGGGGGGGAGCTCGATAAAAATGGTGGAGGTGCAAAGAGCCGAGCCGGGGAAGGAGCAGAGGGCAGGGCAGGCAGCCACCCAGCCAGCAAATGCTGCCCTGTGTGCCTGAGTCGGCTCCCAGCGTTCCTCGTGCACAGCCCCGCCACCCCAGGAAGGAAGCATCAGCAGCAAGCCTCTTTGTCCAACCCCCTGCTCAAGCAGGAGACCCTATAACCATTTCAGACAAAGGACTGTCTAGTCTCTTAAAAACCTCCAGTGATGAAGCACCTACAACTTCTGATGGTTAACTGGCCTCACTGTTAGGAAGTTTCTCCTTAGTTCCAGGTTGCTTCTCTCCTTGATTAGTTTCCATCCATTGTTTCTTATCCTGCCTACAGGTGCTTTGGAAAATAAATTACCCCCTTCTTTTTGTGGCAACCTCTCAAATACTGGAATACTATCATGTCCTTGTTTTACCATGTCCATGTACTACCTAGTCCTTCTTTTCTCTAGACTAGCCAAACCCAAATCCTGCAACCATTCTTCATATGTTTTAGTCTCCAGGCCTTTAATCATATTAGTTGCTCTTCTTTGCACTTTTTCCAAAAGTTTTGGAAAATTTTGGGGGAGGTTTTTTTTTTTTTGTTGATTATAGGGCTGGGGCGATGCAGTCCTGAACTTCAATGTTGATCATTACATCATGAAAGTTACTGGTTCAGTTTTGAGCCTCTTTAAAAAGTCATCAGAACCTTTACAAGAAGATATCTTACAAAGGCATTTCTACTGTAACCTTGGTTGATTTTTGATGGCTATCTTTAATGTTTTTATTGAGAACAGAGTGCGGTGGTGAGATCTAAAATGAACTTTTAGGCTCTGGCTGTTGGAGCTGCATTTACTGTATATATTATAATCTATTTATTGCATTTATGATTATTGCTATGTATCAACTTTATAGGGAAGGCTCCACTTATGTCAAAGCTGCAGCAAAGCTCTAATAAATGAAGGGAGGAATGCCTAGTAACAGGGCACAGAGATGTTTATGCAGATAAACAGTAGGAGAGATTAGCATGGGGGGGGAAGCTGCTGCAAGAACTGAGTCATGCTTGCAAGGCAATTATTCGATTATTCAACCTTTAATGACACTTGGGCATAAGGCACGAACACACTGGGGGAGGAGCAGCTGTCATGAAACGACTCGATTGTGTTTGAGAACTGACCCAGAACTTGTTTATTATTTAGAGCACTTACAACCCACTTTCAAATATTTATGCCTTGCTTCTCAGCCTGAAAGATCTTTGAATGCTCACAGGCTTGTGAATTTCAAGGTAACAGTCTAAAGTGGGAGAACAGAAAAGAAAAATGGAATGGAGACACACAAAGAAAACAAGGAAATGTAGGCATCTGAATACCCTTATTGCAGGGGTCCCCAAACTTGGCAACTTTAAGACTTGTGGACTTCAACTCCCAGAATTCTCCAGCCAGCTATGCTGGCAGGAGAATTCTGGGAGTTGAAGTCCACAAGTCTTAAAGTTGCCAAGTTTGAAGACCTCTGCCCTATTGTCACCCAGCACCATAGTAAAAAAAGTGGCATTTCACTGTTCCAGCCCATTAGTGACATATTGCATTGGATGGAGTGTTCTTCTAAAGCAGCATAAGCTATTTTTTTCCTCAGTCCTGCCCCAAAACAGTATTTAATTATCTTTGTACACACATACAGGTAGTCCTTGACTTACAACAGTTCATTTAGTGACTGTTCAAAGTTATAGTGGCACTGAAAAAAGTGACCTATGACCATTTCCCACACTTATGAGCATTGCAGCATCCCCATGGTCATGTGATTTACATTCGGATACTTGACAACTGATTCATTTTTATGATGGTTGCTGCGTCCCGGGGTCACGTGATCACCTTTTGCGATCTTCTAGTAAGCAAAGCCCATGGAAAAGCCAGATTCACTTAACAACCACGTTACTACTTTAACAACCGTAGCGATTCACTTAGCAAGTGTGGGAAGAAAAGTCGTAAAATGGGACAAAACTCACTTAACACATTTCTCACTTAGCAACATAAATTTTGGATTCAGTTGTCGTAAATCGAGGACTACCTGTACTATATATAATAAATCTCTGTCCCTTCTGCAGAGTTCTCTCCCTCCTCTCCCCCCCCTCCCATCTCTCATATCAACAATTAACAAAAGTCTATGTGGCTATGATGCAAGTCCATAATATTATTTTCAGTGCCAGGTTACAATGTTATTTTCTTTAGATTTAAACTTGGCTAGTTGCATTTGTTTTGAATAGTGGCCTCATTTTATTGCAAAAGTACCTTTTTTCAGTGCTACCGTATGTGAATCCTGTCAATTGCCACAGGGCGAAGAATAGTACATGACGTTTTAAATAACTAAGTAAAGTTCATAAACTTTATTTGGCATGTATACATAATTTTAAAAGTCTGGGTAATAAAATGCCAAGTGCTCCAACTTGAATAATTAGTGAGAACATTATTTATTTATTGGTTTTATGATGACATAATGGGTAATTCAAGCCAAAGCAGGAGAAAGAAAGGAGTTTTGTACTAGTAAACAATGACTAGAAAGAGCCTAGAAAATTTCTTTTTTTTACACGAATTAATACCCATCACTTGTCAGTTGAATTGTATGTTAATAAGTTAATTACCTCAATATTTTTTCCTGGTCTGGTTGAATTTAAATTTGCACATTTCTCAAAATATATAGATAGGCAACATGTGATTCAGATGTGAAGTCACATTATTCTTAGGATTATTTGTAAATGAAGCCACCTTGCTAATTTATAATTCTAATGAAGAATAAGAAAATTGGAGCTCCATTCTTCTGCATATTGACTTTCATTGGAATGTATTCATCGGATAGAGCTGGATTATGGTTAAAATTAGTTCTATACTTTCCTAGATTTCAAGAAAGCTTTTCAAGTGATGTTTGTGAGGTCACTGATTTTTCTCTCTCTTTCTTATTTACTTCTTACTGCATACCTTTCAAATTATGAGTGGTTTTCTAGGGATACCAGAAATGTCCTTGAGAATGATAAAAAGTTCCACATTCAGTGTAAGCTCTTTGTGTTAGAGTTTTATCAAAAGGGACAGTGTGTTCACAGAAAGTGCTGCATACAGCTCAAAGCACTTGACAAGTTCTTGTAAGTGGCCTTATTCATGCCTGCCTGTGAGAAATCAAGCATAAGAACTTTCTCCATTATTTCTTCTTCAAGCATAAATTATTACCTTGAAGTGCATGTTGAATGTGCGGGAGCCTTCTCACAAACCAAAGCAGTGATGCTAGTTGCAGGTGATTCCTAGCAAACTGAAACACCTTGGGATTTGTATTACTGTACACAGCAAAGGGGTGCGTTGGGTGGAAACTGCACCAAGACCAGAGATGGTCTCTTTTTTTTGTTATTTCTTTGTTATTTGTTATGGTGTAGGGCAGTGATGGCGAACCTATGGCACGCGTGCCACAGGTGGCACGCGGAGCCATATCTGAGGGCACGCGAGGCATTGCCCTATGTCAGCTCCAGCACCCATGCGCACGCTGGCCAGCTGATTTTCGGCCTTCTTTTTGGCCATTTTCGCTCCCTCTAGGCTTGGGGAGACTGGGGACGGCGAAAAACGGCCCAACCGGAAGTTCACTTGTGTGCTCACCCCCAGCCTCCTTTTCACTGTCAGAGGTCTTCAGGAACTTCTTCGGTTTTGGACAGTTGTAGCCAAGCCTCCCAGCTGATTTTCGGCCTTCCAGAGGGCGGGGAAAGGTCGTTTTTGCCTTCCCAAGGCTTCAGGAAAGCCTCCGGAGCCTGTGGATGGTGAAAAATGGATCCAACGGCCCAACCGGAAGTTCGGAAGTTCCGGTTGGGCCGTTTTTCACCCTCCCCAGGCTTCAGGAGGCTTTCCTGAAGCCTGGGGAGGGTGAAAAACGGCCCAACAGCCCAACTTCTGGTTCAGAAACGAACTTCTGGTTGGGCCGTTGGGCCATTTTTCACCCTCCCCAGGCTTCAGAAAAGCATCCTGAAGCCTGGGGAGGGTGAAAAACGGCCCAATGGCCCAACCAGAAGTTCATTTCCGAACTTCTGTTTGGGCCGTTGGGTCCGTTTTTCACCATACACAGGCTCTGGAGGCTTTCCTGAAGCCTGGGGAAAGTGAAAACAACCTCCCCCCGCCCTCCGGAAGGCCGAAAATCAGCTGGAATCCATTTTTTGCCATCCACAGGCTCCGGAGGCTTCAGTGAGTCCTGCGCGCATGCATGGGGGGGCAGCGCGGAGGGGGTTGTGCACGCATGTGCGGGGGGAGGGCATTGCATTATGGGTGTGGGGATGCGCGCTATCGCGCGCGCACCCTTTTGGCACCCGAGCAAAAAAAGGTTCACCATCACTGGTGTAGGGTCTCCTGCTTGAGCAGGGGGTTGGCCTAGAAGACCTCCAAGGTCCCTTGTTATTCTGTTGTTTTTGTCCAGGATAGGTGATACTAAGCTGATATGATGCAGTGAAGGGAAATAATAAAAACCAGGTGATACGGTGCTGCCATCTTGACAATGGTCAATTATGTTGGATTTCTGATCACCCAGAGAAATTATAGCCATGTCTGATGATTTAAAATGCTAGGATACATTTTTGAAACGTGCAGCTTTACTGGTGTTCTCCAACCCTCCTTCATCGGATTACTTCTGAGTGAAAGTCTGGGAGCTGCGGTCCAACTACATCTCTCTGTGTAGAGCACAGATTGAGAGAAACTATTCCTCTATTCTGAGACCAAATCAAAGAAATGCTTGGGTTTTTTTTAAAAAGATAAATCAGTCTTCCCCAACCTCTCCTTTGTCTGTGGCTTATTATAAGGTGCAAAAATTTCTGCACTTCAGCCTCCACATAGGAGTCCTCAACTCATGACCTTAAGGGAGCCTGTCCATCACAATTGTAAGCCATGACAGTCATAAAACGGGTATCAGCTGCCACCTCACGCTTCTACTTCACAAGCATTCCGTATCAGCTGCCATGAGCTTGGGGGGGGGCTGGATGGGAGGGGGGATGCTTCTAGGGAATTGAAACTTCACTGTATGTCTCCGAGATGAGTTTCAAGGACAATCGGCTGGGAATGGAAAGCAGCTGCATACCAAACCTAGGCCTGAATTGACCGTTCTAAAAACATCCGATTTGAATTTGATTGGACCTGGGGGGAGGCAGTGATGGGAGGCAACTAAGGGAGGGAGAAGTTAGACTTGGAGGTTTTGGTGTGCGATTTTCAGTTCTGGCTATGCATTACTGTAATTCACTTGACTTCTAGTAAACTATACCTTTCTCGATAAATGGAGTTAAGGATAGTTCTTACATAGAGGTTCAAGCTGAGGCAGGTCTGACAATGAGTTGGTCACATGACTGACCTGATTTTATAACTTTTTGTGTGCCAGTTGTTAAGTGTGCAAAGCGATCACCATGGTCATTACATTAACTCCTCAGTCATTAAGTGAACCAATGGTTCACAATGGGCACAGTTTTGCTGAAAACTAGAAGTACTGTATATGTTAGTTTTATGGCAAAAGCATCATAAAATGTACTGACACGACTCCAGGATGCTGCAAACGGCCATAAATGTGGCCCAATTGCCAAGTGCCCGAAATTTGGTCAAATGACAATGAGAGGGGTGACCACCAGAACTTTGAACCCAAGTCGCAAGTAGCCCCCAGGTAGATCTGTTGTAACTTCAAACGGTTGTAAATCAAAGACTACCTGTATTATGGCTAGCCCTACGGGTATTGTAAACTACCTAAAATACAAATAGAAAGAAAATAAAAACAAAACAAATTAAAAACTAAAAATGTATAGAAAAGATTAAAAAGAACAAATTAAAAATATTGAAAAAATAGCAAGTAAACAACAGAACTAAAAATATTACATGCACATTTACACGCATAGGCATACATGAAAGATAAAGTGAATGATAGGCCATTCAAATACCAAAATTATATATTTGAATTTCATTATCATGATTCAATTTTTAGACAATGAATTAAACCTAGGCATATGTAATTACATTTTCTTTTTGTCTAGTACATTGTGCAAATTTTGCCAATTGAGATTTAATCAAGAAACCATAGTGGACACTCATGCTTAGCATGTTGTGTAAATCCAGTCACAGTACAGTTGAGATGTTAAGGTTCTCATCCAGTTGGATCAGAGAACTTACTTATAGCAGTTGTGAATCTTGCTATATTTTATCAGTTTACCAAGTGCATTTGTAAACTTCAGATCCGTGTTTTTCCCAATATGTTGACATTTTCTGAAAACTGAGCAGATGCTACAATGTCATGGCTTACTTGTCATTGAAGAGAAGTAGCATTTCACTGCCATCTGGTTGATTGTGAAGTTCCAGATTAAGTGAATTCCTGGGGACCAGTTTGCTGAATTAAATGTTTGAATATTTATTGAAGAACTGTTTATGAAATGCAAGAATTTCTTTAGGAAACCTCTGTAGAGATAACAGGTATGTGGGAAACCTAGTCTACCTGGGCCTGTTTACCTGTATATAGGTAAGGCATGAGAAAATCCGGGTCTCCTAACCCACCTATCTACTTTTAAGCTAGCAATTGCCCTGGAACAAGCAGCTGGCATATGTTGATGGAAAAGTGCCACCTGAGTTTAAAACAAAGTCGACAACAATGCAGCAACAAAGTCTGATGGCATTCCATCAACAACTGAGGAAGGGGGAAAAAAGACTTCTCTTAAAATGTTAAGTCTTATATACATATGCATGATCAACAATTAAATGTGATGAAAGTAGTTATGGTCCCTGTAGATTTTTGTTTCTTTGCTATGCAATTCCTGGCATATGGATGACTTGGGAAGCTCAACCCCGCTTTTTTGGAAAGAAAATTCTCTGAACAGAAGCTTCCCTCCTTTGGGACTGACCCAAGTAGCAGAACAGACTTGCCAAGTTCTCCAAAAGGGGGCTTAGAATATGAGGAAGTCACATTTTGCAAATCTTAATTTCATTTTGGTGAACTTGATGAGGCTTGTGCTTCCTTACACTGAATCCTATGTTTCGGGAGCAATAATTCTTCTTTATTTGCTAGCCTTGAGTTCATCCAATACATGTTGACTAGGTAGAGCATCATCACTCCTAAACTATCCAAATTTTGTTTTAAGTTCTTACCATGAGTGTTTGAAGATTGCAATTGGCATGGCAGCTGGATAAAAGTTGTTCAGATCCAACTAGTGCTTTGAAGTATGTGCTTTTCTTTTTTCCAATAGGGTTGAGCTTTTGGAAAGTCAACACTGAGCAAATGTCAGAATTGATGTCAGTATAATGAAGTAGGAGTATATTACAAAAGCAGACAATGATGCTTATTAATCTCTGTCAATATTTTAAAAGTATATTTAACATGGGCCACTGGATACAAAAGCTTGGAAACATCAGGCTTGTGCAATGGAAGCATTTGGAACAAAGTGGGTGATGAAACATCTGTTGCATTCTCTTGATTTGCTGGAGAAAGAGAATGGGTTAGTATGAATTCCAGTCAACTTTTCTTGGAAACTGGTACAGAAAAGTAAAGCAGATCAACCCTACTGGCTAAACTGGCGAGAGGGATGCCTGATTATTCAGGAGGAATTCAGCCAGGCTACCCAGCTGTGGAAAGTGGAGAGTGTGTGGAAACCATTATTTTTGAAGGATACATTGACAAGAAAGCTCCATGACTTCATTTAGAGCAAGGGGTCCTCAAATTCTTTAGCTTATTGATCCCAGATTGTTAATTGATCTTCAAATATTTATTCTATGAAAATAGTTTAAACACAGCTAGTTTAATAGCATTGCAAATAATAATAATAATGACGCCCATATTAATGCCTATACAATAATGCCCATATTCTCAGATACTACCTTAATAATTCTTAGGTCTTCGGTTAGGATATAAATTATTAAGCTTCTACATTCTTAGACTGTCTATCTAACTATACACTACAGATTACCCACTGATGATGATGATGGTGACGACAATTCAAGATGGCTTTCATTTTTAGATTTACATTGAAAGTATGGCTGATTTAAAGAAATGCTGGGTGGGTTTTTCTACACATTTTGGAGCACCTCTTCCAAATCATTTCTAAAGTTCAGTTTTCAAATTGTGCTGTAAGAAGTAGAAACACAGAGCTAATTTCTCTGAGAGACAGTATGTCTAATGTATTGGAGAATTTTGTGTTGAAATATATTGTTAAGACATTCCCTTGCTGTGTACAGTATACAGCAGAGAAGGATCTTCTTGTACAGCAAATGGCTTTTGAAGCAAAGTTCTGATTCGATTCTTTGAGTGGCACATTGGGGACTAAGAAATTTAGGAAAAGTTTGCTGTCTTCTGTTGCAAAATATAAGCTACAATTGAAAGTGGTGTTCCAATTCTCAAGAGGCTTTTGCCAGCATACCGTGGTGTATATCTGAAAGAAGAAAAACATGAAAATGAATATTTGAGTATCTCATGCAGCCAGTATGACAGTCTTGCTCTATGTAGCAAAAACATTGACGTTACTTATTCGGGATTTATAGAAGTTGGAGATGTTTCAGATGAAATGAGATTGTAGCTTCTTGCATGACTGATGATATAACATGCAGGCAACAGCCAACTGTTAAGAAGACCCATCAATCACTCCTTTGCTGGTTTGGGCATGTCTGAAGAATGGATGTGCCACACCTACTTATGCATTTTCTGGAAAGACAAAGTCTGCCTGGCTGGAAATAACAAAATTTCCCCTGTCTCCCGCAAGACCTAAATCAGCCAGAGAGCAATTGATACTTAGTGATTATGCTGTAATATCACAAATTGCAGCATCTGCTGAGGACCCAAAATACTGGAAAACTATCTGCAGAGATAACTATTAACCATGGCCATCACAACCACAGCAGTGATATTCTACGATTTGTGGAGCCAGTCTGCTGGTGCTAGAATATATGAATGAATGAATGAATGAATGAATGAATGAATGAATGAATGAATGAATGAATGAATGAATGACTGACTGACTGACTTTAGGAACTAGAAATGAAATTAACTATTTGAAATGTTCTGAACAAAGCAACAGGATTCTGAATAGTTTTCACAGGACTGCAAAAAAAATGTTAATTTGTTGGACAATAATGTTAATTACAGAGAAAAGGGAAGGGTGTGCATTCATCAGTCCTTCTGAGCAGCAGCTCTGCCAGTGTAGTAGCAGCTGGACAGCATTTTGAACAAATTCTGTGTGGTGAAATGCAAACTAATCATTATAAAAAATAAACGTGTCAGAATTTGCCTGAAATGTGCAAACTCTTATTCTGGTAAACTGAAATCTCTATGGAAATATGAGAAAAGTTTGCCAAATGTCTGCCTGAAAGACCTCACAAAGACATTTTAATGCTGAATGCAACTAAGGAAGCTCCGAATTTTGTTTTAAAGGACAGTTTGTGCGATTCTGAATCTTAGCACATATGAGAAAGAAACGTGAGGCCAAAGATGAATAAGGCATTTCCCCCCCCTTACAAGAGCGCTAATGGGAGTGTGCCCAGTAAGTTGTAATTATTTGGGGCTGGTCTCTTCAGCTTATGTCCGCTGAACAAAGGCATCTTTTATTGTCATACGTTTGCATAATGGCAGGATTTAGAGTAAATTGACAAGCAATAGTGAGAAGTAGATTTTGGCTATTAAAAAAGTAAATAACCATTGATTCAGATGAAGCACTTTATACCCTGTGGCATAGTTCCAGTGGTTTACCACTAAATGTTTAAAAACCGCCCTTGCTGGCTCCATTGCCACACCATGCTGCTAATTGCACAACAGCTGATTGGCACGCTAGGCTTTGAGTGTCACCTTTGCTGTCATCAGGCCTGTACAATTCTAGAAAATCTAACAATCAGCTCCTGTGAGTCAGTGCAAGCTGGCTCCAGATATACTACAGACTGCTTCTCAAATTGGAAGTATGCTGGCAGGAAGAAACCTATCTAAAGTAGAGGAGCGTAAGAGGTGCTGTGTTAAGTATGCTGGTGTTAGGTGAGAAAGACCAGGACCACACCTTAAAGTTCCAATTAAACTGATTTATTGCTCGTGCCTATGCATAGAAATCTACTCATCTAATGGCTAGCACTATTTTGGTGCTACATAAGGGTTAACAGAATTCAAGAAGGGTTAGACTTAGTTCGATTGTGGCAGCGTACTAGAAACTCTAGGCTGATTCCTCTTTTGATTCTGCCCCCAGGCTCTGCCACTCCTTCTGCTGCAGTTGGGCTCCTTACATCCCTCTCTTTAATAGAAAAGGTTAACTCAGCCTTCACCCCTGCCAGACATCAGCCTGACAAATGTTTATATCCTGTCTATGTGCCTGTCTTATTTAGCCCCTAGATATTCAAAGCATCATGTTCAGGCACTGTTTTTAAACTAATCATTCAATCTTCAGAGGCTGGAGGCATGTTGTATATGTTTAAGACCCAGGCAGAAATTATTCTCAAAACGAATGGAGAGTTATTGTTGTAGTGAATGAAAAGTTCCATAGAATTGGAGGTCCAGTTTCAATAATGGGGAATAAATATAGCTCACGACCAAATTTTCTAGATTTTTAATTTTCTCTAACCTTGATTTTCATCTTGAAGATGTTTCATTATCTTCCTCAGTACCATCACCACTAATAGTTCACTGATCACATTATAGAGAAAGGTAATAAAGTATCTAGAAGAACCCCTAGTATCCAATTGCAGTTTAGCATTACGATGCCCGGCTTAGGTACTTTGGAATAGACAGATTTGTGTTCATCATTTTCATTTCATATGATTCCTGTGAGAAAAATAGATCACATCCATTGATGGTTGTTAAGTGCATAACCAGAAGACTTCAAAGAAATCCTTTCACTCTGGAAACTGCTTTGGTGACTTGTGCAGATCTCTGCTGCCACCTTTTGGCCTTAAAATGTGACTGTATTAAAAAGGGAATTCATGTGGTTGCCATCAAAATTATTCTGAGCATAAGTGCTCATTTCTGTTTCTGTTAAGTGGAATTCAAACAGAACAGCTTTTTAAAGAGTAAATTAGGTGCATTATCACAGCAGCTATGTATGGTAAGAATTGCAAATTAATGAAACAAAAATTTTAAATAAAGATTGCACTTAAGTCTCAGAGAAGATTGTAAAATGTGGAGCTCATTTCACTGTATAATTGTCACCATACTGATTTTAATAAGCCTTGATTCTAGATACTGAAATCTTAATCTAATGCTAATAAATATTAGAACATGCAATAGCCAAAACAGCAACACTTTCAAATGGTTTATGTCATTTTTACTTCATATAAGCGAACAAATTTAAGCAAGAAGGATCCATCTTGCCTCTTAAAGAAGGGACACTATAAAAAGTGACCTATTCAACAAAGGACTTCATGGGAATAGTTTCTTGAGCAAAGATCTCACTACTGCCTCCTTTCAGGTGGTAAGAGATTCCACCTGCCAATGAAATATATTAATGATCTGAGTGGCTATTGGCAGAAGACACTCTGAGAAGCTTTAATGGGCCAGTAATGGCACAACCAGATCCTAGAAATTTATCTGCTTCTCCAGGCAAAATGCAACAAAACAGATTTTGATAAATAGTATGATAGGCACTCTAGGTAAAAGATTATCCAAACTGACCACAAACCTGCCACAAATTGTGCAATCTTATCCATAAAGAATGACCCAAACTTCTGCCAGTGGAGCTCAGATGATATCAGGGCAGTGGCTGGAACTACTGGAAAATTGTGTTACGTACACAGCAGATGTGAAATCTTCAAGCTCTCCAAAGAGTGCCACCAATGGAAACTCCTCCTTTGTGTCAAACTCCCTAAAAGAATTGACAACATCAAGAGCCCATTCTATTTCATTTCTGAATCTGGTGGAAGTAATTGTTTTACAGAATTGCTAGGAAACACCAAGCTGAGAGTGTGGGAAAGCTGGTGGGATTGCTTTGATCCATTCTCCAAGTGTGAATTGGTGGGTCGAAGAAGACAGCTGAGGTGTGAGAGAGCCGCAGTTACAGTGAATTTGTCTGAGAATGTGTGCGTGGCAGATAAATCTTTTGGAATAAATTGGAAAGTTTGGTTTTAATCTCTTATTTGCATTAAGGGAGCCTTAATAGAGGCCTTTCTCTCACCCTTCCTTTGTTGCTTGTTTTGTTATAGTTTGGCATATTTTCTTTATCATTTTGAGGCTTTTCAGTGTGATTGATTAAACATTATTATAGTGTAGGCATTTGCCATCCGAATATGTGTCTGACAACTTTCTTCAGTGTCACTGATGCCCCTATTCAAGAAATGACAGGTGGCAGATTTACCTCCATCTCTTCTAACTACCAAAATCATCATAAAATTACCCCTGTTGTGTGTCCAAGTTGGTGACTCTCACACCGCTATCATGGGTCAAGCATTTACTTGGGTTGCCTTATGGAAAGATGTGGTGGGTATCTCATCTGAATCATCATCATCTAAAGTCCTGTGCAGTGACATTTAGAGAAAAGTCACTCTTTGGGCAATTTGTTGCTGATAGGGTCCCATCTCCTTGACAGGCTCTTGACATTGTCACACAACTCTGGAAACCACCACAGGTAAAATTGGGGTTATCTTACAGGAGATTCAAAAACACTCAGAAAAAAAAGGCAAATATAGCAATAGCACTTAGACTTATATACTGCTCCATAGTGTTTTACAGCACTCTCTGAGCAGTGTACAAATGTCAGCATATTGCCCCAAACAATCTGGGTCCTCATGAGCTGCGGTGGCGCAGTGGTTAGAGTGCAGTACTGCAGGCTACTTCTGCTGATCACCGGCTGCCAGCAGTTCGGCAGTTCAAATCTCACCAGCTCAAGGTTGACTCAGCCTTCCATCCTTCCGAGGTGGGTAAAATGAGGACCCAGATTGTTGGGGGCAATATGCTGACTCTGTAAACCGCTTAGAGAGGGCTGTAAAAGCACTATGAAGCGGTATATAAGTCTAAGTGCTATTGCTATTCATACAATATCATACAAATATTGTATGTTTTAACAAGCCCATCTTTTAACAAACCTTAAGCTAATTATTGCTGTCTTCAGTTAAGATTCTGATCTTGAGGTAACTCTGATGCCTGTTAGATTCCTTTTCTTCTCTTTCTTTTTGCATACAAATTAAATATGTGAAGATGGTATGCAGCAAAGCAAGGTTTTCCATATAATCACCTATGTTTCAAACAATTCTTCTATGTCTCAAATGGGTAGCTCAAGTTTTCTGAGAAAGTAAATGATGGATGGTACTTAATGCCCAATGGCTTGTGTTTGGAGTGTGCCACATGACCTAGATAAGTCAAGGTAGAAGGGAACATTTGGTAGATTTATTAATATTCTGTCCTGCATGGCAGTTATTTTGTAAATCGTTTATCATTACTCCACCCCTTCAGCAATTTTGGCAAGCTTGTCTCAGATCTCCAAATGTCTCAAAGGTTGGGAAACAATGTTTTATTCCTTTAGAGCATAAATTCAAGGATATACAGATGATCCTCGACTAACGATGGTAATTGAGCCCAAAATTACAGTCATAAGTGATGCTAGTCATTAAATGGGTTACCATGTGACTGGGCCTGTTTTTACAACTTTTTTTTTGCGATACTGGTTAAGTGAATGCCGTGTTCACTGTGCGAATGTCACAGTCATCAAGTGAACCTATTTTAGCCAATGGCCTTTTTTTTGATGGGAAACAAAAATAAACACCAGTTTGTGGCAAAAAACACCATTAGTCACGGTCACATGACCATGGGATGCTGCAAACAGCCATAAATGCAAGCTGGTTGCCAAGCACTCAAAATGTGATCATGGGGAAATGGCAGCTGTCAGACCTTCAAAACCAGATCATAAGTAATTCAACGAGGAAATCCATTGTAACTTTGAATGGTCGCTAAGTGACTGGTTTAAGTTAAGGACTATTTGTACAGAATTTTTTATCAGCAAATGGTAGATTTGAATAATGTGACCATCATAGATTCTCTAGACCAGGGGTGTCATACTCGTGTCATCACGGCGTCGTCACATGATGTATTGTGACTTTTCCCCCCCTTTGCTAAACTGGGCGTGGGCGTGGCCAATGTGTGACGCATCTGGCCCACGGGCTGCGAGTTTGACACCCCTGCTCTAGACTCATTTAATGAAATACAGTAAACAAACAAACAAACAAACAAACAAACATACCCATACATATGAACCCTGACTGCTTCCTTGTGGTAAAAGGACTTTCTAAATAAGAGCCAAAGCAATATTGCCTTGTCTGTTCTACGCCCTCAGAGATATACAGTAATGGTTTGGCCAAATGGTTTTGCTGCAAGATTGGGCAATGTACTCTCAGGACATATTTCGTGCAATGACTGGGTGCTGTGATGCATTTCAGATTGTACTCGCCATCATCCATAAAGCTGGAAGAGGCGGTGGAATTGCCTCCCCCTTTCTCCCCCTCCTGCGAATACTTATCTCTCCTTGAGCAGCAAATTGTTCTCCCTATGAAGGGGAGTGAGAATAATCAGCCTCTGAAGGAGAGATACCTGCAGCGTTGAAAAGAGAGAGGAGAAAGGCAGCCAGCATAACTTGAGGAGGGTCCTGTGGCCAATTACAGGAACTGGCTGAATGAAAATCGGAGCTGAGTCACCAATTTTCATTGATATTTTGGGTTTATCTTCTTGGAAGGCTCAGATATTGGGAAACAGATCTGGCATGCATGCTTTAGACAGGAATCGACATTTCAAAGTGGAATTTCATTCGACCTTAACCTCCATCCTTAAGATGTTGAAAAAAAAATGTGGAGCACTGTATAATGAGCTTTCATCCTTGAGCAATGAGAAGGTAGTGATGAGAAATCTTACCTTGTATGTTTATGATGAAATTGTCTGCTTGCCATAAGAATATAAGTTTGACTTCTGCGTCTATTTATAAGCTGCCAAGAATATTGTGATATCTGAAGCGGCACGGTTTCAAATTTGGTAAAATTCTCATTAAATATAATTGAGAATTTGGTATGAAAATCAGTACTTTTTGCTTCATGGTTTAATGTTTGACTATATTTTACCTTTATAGGAGTTTTGGCCATAAAAGTTTTTGCTACTCTAAGGAATGCTGTTAACAGTATGGCAGCATAAGAAGTCCTGAGACCCATAAACCCATTTTATGACAGCTGTTGGACCAACCTAGCCCTCCTCAATTGTTCAGCTCTGCTAACTAGGGGCCATACTGCAGAAGGAGTGTTTCCTTACCATGAAGCTTCTGCTTATTGGCTTTCTATTTGTCTAATATACTGAACACCTAATGGACTCAGCTACAATGATTTGGCACACTTTCTTGAAGAATCTATCCTGTAATACATACTTATCTTGAGGTGCTCTCCATGCAGAAAGTATTTTTGGGAAGCAAAGTAGTCCTTCACTAAACTAGTTTTTCAAGCACTATTGCTAAGTTTATTTTGAAAGACCTGAAAGGCTTCTGAAAGGCTGAAAGGAAAGTGTTTGCAAACAGTTTATCATTTTGAAGTTAATTCAGTCTATTGTTTATGCAACTGGCATTCATCATCAAATGTTTCCCAGAATCCATCTTGAAACGAATGTACAAAGATATTTTAGAGTTACACCTAGGTATGGAATGTAGATTTTTTTAAAAAAATATTTAACTTATATGCTATTTTTTGAAAACCATTTTGGTGTAGTAGTTAAAGCACCAGGCTAGAAACTGGGAGATCATGCATTCTAGTTCTATCCTAGGCACAAAGCTGGCTGGGTGACCTTGGGCCACTCACCTTCTCTCTGCCCTAGGAAAGAGGAGAGGGCAAACCACTTCTGAAAAACCTTGTCAAGAAAACTGCAGGGACTTATCAAGGCAGTCGTCAGGAGTTAAAACTGACTCAAAGAGACACCCCCACACACACACAAACGCACACTATTTTTTTTAATAACTGAAATTTATAGTGCACTTATGGAGTAAAAACTAATTTCTGGTTTGCTTCTGTAATGCATACATTTTTACAGAAGTATTTATCTTCTAAATAAATATATATTCAGTTGTTGTAAAAAGCTGCTTAGCTTTCACTTTCTTCCTTTGTGGAGTTTGAGCCAACATAATATAGCTTAAACTAGTCTTAAATCAGCAGATATTTTAAACACTGGATATTACTTTGTGGCATGAAGCCATTCTAGTTTTTTGAGGTTGGTAAGATAGAAAAGTAGAGTTCAACAAAAGGGAAATTCTATTCTCAGACAAAAGAACTTTGGGAGATTATTTCAAAATGGCTGCTGCAGTGTATTCATCATTGTCATCTTGCTCATCTCACCTTCTGTCCAGTGTGCTCGAGTGTATTTGAATTTAGTGCAAGATAGAATTTACCTTCAAATCTACACTTATGGCAGCATTTTAGCTTCAAAATGAGGCTGAACATGTGTGAAAGCTGTTACCTCAAGAGATTTTAATGGAGGAAGAAAATCTTAATAGCTTAGGAAGCAAAGCCCCTAATGTCAGCAAACTAGTGGCTTTTGCCAAAATAACTGACAGAAATATGTGTTCCAAAAATTAGGGTAAGAAAAGTAATTGGGTCAGTTCTCAGTATATTTATACTTGTAGTACTGACACATTTTTATCAGTTTGTTTTGAAATTTGAAGGAAATGATAGAATTCATGAAGTAGATAATAGAAAACAAGTTTCAAATTATCAGCTCTGCTACTCCTTCTTATGCACTATGAAATTTTAAGGACTATTAATGTTGAAGTTGTCCTTTGGCAGAGGCAACTCTGTCACTAACAGCCCACTATAAATGATAAGTAGGTAAGGAAAGCAGTAAAGAAGCTGATCTCATTAATAAAGGAAGTAATAATAAAGGTCTGTGTTAGCAGGGGACCTGGGAAAAATTGCATGTTAGGTAATTCTGTGGCCTTGCAGAGGATTTCAGCTGCAAAACTCTTGTCTTTCTCCCCATGCAAATTGCAAGACCCAGTCAAATTTGGCTAACAGCCAAAGGCTAAGCATTTCGGGTCTTGGTTAGTATTTGGATGAGGCTGGGGAGTTGAAAAAGAAAGCAATGGTGACCCACTATTGATTTGCTGCCAAGAAAATTACATAGAAGGATCCATGTAGTCATCCCAGGTTGAGCTTGTTCAAGCATGTCTTTACCTTTTTTAATCTTGGCTTTGGTTGGGCAGAATCAATTCCCAGAACACTGTTGGAGATACGAACTTCTGCCAAAAGCTTTGACAATCTTCTTTGGTGCCTTTTGCTACTCAGGACAGCAATAAAGGTTGGCATTTTCACATTTATTTTAATCTTTTCTAATCTAATTCTGCAAGAAGGCAATGGCAAGCCATTTTTGATATTGTTAACTGCAAAGCTACATAGCATATGTCCATGACATCATCCAATTTCTCAATGAGGAAATCTTTTTAAACTCTTTTTTTTTAAAGATATGTGGTATTTCTATATAACAGAATCCATTAATTAGACTACTTCTGGTTGTAGATAATTAGGAAGAAAAGAAAAATCAGACTTTACCAGCGGCAACGAATTGAAAGTCAAAATATTAGTTCCAATCTAATAGGAAAGATGAATTATTGATAATATAGTAGGAGAGATTATATCACTTTGTGCTTCTGATGAAGTGAAGTGGAGCTCATGAAAGCTAATGCCAGTTAATAAAAATTTAGTCCAAAAAAGATGCCACTGGATTCCTTCTGATTTTAAGTCACTTGGGAGTAAATCTACTGAAAATAATGATTCTTTCAAGTAAACTTGCATGACTGAATATCCAGTTGAAAAATTTATTCAGACTTTTTTTTGGACTGTTTAAATAAGGATATATTGCAGAGGAATATATTTGTTTCAGAGGTGGGTTCCTCCCGGTTCGCACCGGTTCTATAGAACCGGTAGCAAACCGCTGGTGATGTCACAGATCCGGTTCTGTCGGTACCAGTCCGTGGATGGCGCCATCTTTTTTTTGGAATTTTTGTTTTTTGGATTGATTTATTTTGGGGGGAATTTTTTACTATTTTTTTTCCTTCTGCGCATGCGCAGAAGCCGAGTCCCCGGCACTGCGCATGCGCCGCCATCTTGTTTTTGGCTTTTTGGGGGAATTTTTTGCAAATTTTCACCACTGCGCATGCGCTCACCCTGCGTGAAATGCGTGTGCAGCCACACGGTGTGGGAGGAAGCGAACCGGTAGTGAGGTAAGTTAGAACCCACCCCTGATTTGTTTTTGATTAGCATTCTAGATATATGTGTGTGTTTAGAAGTAAAACATAATAAAATGCATCAATGTTCATTTTCCAACTTGCCATTATGTCCAAAAATTGAAGGGGAAGAGAGGAGAAGAAACTCTAGCAGGAGGTAAGAGAATAATAATTCAGTATATCCATAATTATTGTTATTACTCCTGTAGTTTGCATCATCGTCATCTTCATTACCTTTCTGCAAGTTATTCATTTTTATGATATGTGAAAATAAACATTGTCATTCCTATGGCAAGTTCTCCCATAAAACCCCATAATTAAAAGCAGACGGGGAACATTTCCTCTTCTTTATATTAAATGTTAATTAAAACGGTATGATATATAGTTTTAATGAGATTGCTTTGTTGTTGTTGCCTTTTTTTAATCCTCAGACATTCAGCAGATTCTGAAAGATCAGGTGGGTGATAATTTCTTTCAAAAACAAAAGTTTGTGGGAGATGCTCCCAATAGAGTTAGGGAGAATATTAAAGAGTTAGAAGTAAAGTCTGGTAGAATTTAGATGGAACTAGGAGGAGAAAAACACATCAGGGATGAAGTCTATAAGAAGTTTTGGACAAAACTGGGACCACTAAGGTGGATTGTGATGGAGCACGAACTTGATAGAATGTAGCTTATTCTTATACTGCTTATCTAGTTAAAAAACAGTTCTGGATTTCCAAAACCTGTAGCTGCTCTAAAAAGGATTCAATCTAGCTTGAGCTTGAAACTAATATACATCATTCTCTCCTGTTCCCTTAAATTGGAATGCATATCCACGAATTGAATGGAACCCCTGAGTTAGGAAGATAAATTCTATATACAACTCTCTTCCCTACCCATATTGTACCCTGATCAATGTGAACTGGATTTGGTTATGGTGCCATAGAGTTGCATTGCTCCCTCACCCAACCCAACCCCAAATGAACATATATTCTGGTATTTTTCCATTTGCATAAAGGCTCTATAAATAAACACCCTAAAGAGGAAGGACCCTGGTATGTGTTCTAGCACAATGTGTCTCAACCTCAGCCATTTTAAGATAGGTGGACTCCAATTCTCAGAATTCACCTTACAGTGACTGAGGTTGAGAAATACTGTGGTAGAAGATGCTGTGCTTTGTGTTTATAAGAGCATTTAGCCCACTGCAGCTCAGGAAGCTTGAGAAACTGGTCCTTGGGCAGTGAGTTGTTAGCATTTTGTTCATATAGACTACGGTAGTTGTGCTTGGGCCTCTGTAGTTTACTTCCATTCTTTCTTCTACAATGTAGCAATAACTTGGAGGTAGTTATTACTACATTCAGGGCTGCTGAGAGGATTAAATGCTGGAACAAGACTAATGGGCCCCCTCACCTACACATGGATACATAAATCAATAATGTCACACATGTCACGTGTGTGTGTACGCCTTGGTGCTCAGTAGTCTACATTATTATTGTATCCGAGGGACTAACTAACTCCTATTGTTTCTGCCCATCTATTCTGATCAGATAAAGTGGGTGTGCTCTGAGTCCTGTCATTCACAGAGTTACCTAATGAGACCCAGGAAACACACCTTCTTTGTCACTAGTTGACCCTCTGAATTAGCATCCCAACCCCAGATCAGTATGGCCCCCACCCTGAGTTTCTTTTAAAGGTCTCTGTAAACTTTCCTTGGATAGACTGGTTGGCTCCCTTGTAAGATTTTATGAGTTTGTGTGTTGCTGAATGCTTTCTTCTCAGATGCTGGCTGTTCTTTTACCTTTTCTGTTTTGTTTTTTATTGCTCTTCATGTTGTGTGCCAGCCAAAGTCGACAGGAGCTGGATGGTCTTCTAAATTTGATCATTATATATTTTTTACATTTCATTATAATACATTATGAGAATGCATACAAACCCATTATCTTTTTTACCTGCCCAATAGCAGCATTCAGCATTCAGTGGTGCCTGTGAAAAGGAGGTGTGCGCGCAATACAAAGAACTATTCTGGAAAAAAACAAAGATTAATCCAAGTTGGTTTTGTCCATTTATCAGGTTTCCATGAAAAGTGACAATGCCAGGCAAACTTAGTAATGAGATTGAATGATTTTAGGCATTAGTGACCATAGGAAACATTGACCACAGCCTGACTCTCTCTTTTTGTAGTATATGACAAAGTACAGCTCCATGCTATTGCTAATTCATTTAAAGGGGTATCTTCTCCCTTGCATTTGTCTCTAAATTGCAATGCAGTTATGAGATAAATGCAAGGAAGAAGATACTCCTTTAAATCCATCCTCTGCTTTTATAACATACATTGGAATTTCTATCTGATAGAGACCAGATAGAAAAAGATTACAGAGGAAATAGTTAGGGGAGAGTCAGGCACAGCCTACCTTTTAGCCTATTTTGCAAAACAGTTACCATTGTTTTTCACGGAGACACGGGGGGGGGGGGGGGTTGAAATCTCATGATTGGTATTTGGCTTTTGAATAGGGGGGGGGGGGGGGGGGGGGGGTTGAAATCTCATGATTGGTAGTTAGTTTTTGAATATACTTCCAGGCTATTTTCCCTGTTGCTGCTAAGAAATTCTTGGAGTGTTGGTTCCTTTGCCCAGAAACACACCCACACTTTCACATATATTTTTTTTGCTCTCTCTGTTTGTTTGTTGCTTTCTAACAATCTGGGAAGGGCATATGAAGGGAGATTTAAACTTTGGGGAAGGTGAGAAGGAAGAGGAATGCATGTGTGCGTCTAAAATGTTAAGTCTTATAATACAGTATAGTACATTTCTTCCTGAAACTATTTATAATGTGGCGTCTATTTATAAAGACCAATAAAGACCTAAAAAAACGGGGGAGGGGGAGTGTTATATGTAAAGTGGTGCTGAGGGGGGGGATATTCAGGAAGGAATCTTATTTCCCTTTTGCCAGCTGCATTTTATCCCTCTCCCTGCTTTAAAGGGACTTGATAGTTACTAAATCTTGCTGATAGCCAAGTTTATGTTAAAAAGGAATTTTTAAAATAAATAAATAAGCAAAACCAGGTTTCCCATCATTCCTGCTTCCCATTCTTGCCTTCCTTTCAGGGAATTCATGAGGCTAACCCAGTGGTGAAATCCAAATTTTTTTACTACCGGTTCTGTGGGCTTGGCTTGGTGGGCGTGGTGTGGCTTGGTGGGCGTGGCTTGGTGAGCGTGGCAGGGGAAGGATACTGCAAAATCCCCATTCCCACCCCACTCTGGGGCCAGTCAGAGGTGCTATTTGCCGGTTCTCCAAACTACTCAAAATTTCCGCTACTGGTTTTCCAGAACCTGTCAGAACCTGCTGGATTTCACCCCTGGGCTAGCCCTCATGAGGCACTATCAGTGAAGGAACCCTAACATCAGCCTTTCTCACAAATGGAAGGAGGGTTAAAGAAACCTCATCAGCGTGCTCTGATAGTTCTAAAACAGGAGGGAATAGGATGCCAGGAATCAGTGCCAGGCTGCCTTCAGTTCAGCCTGAGCTCCTGCTTGGAGCCAGTGCCAACTGCATTTCCTCATTTCAGGGCATTTGCTGGCACAGAGCTCAGGGAGCTTCATGAATCAGGTCTGAGGTGTGGCACTTGGCCCAGTAGATCTGCTGCCTTACTGACGGGTTCTGTTTTCCTTAACTGAAGTCAGCCTTGGCCTGGCATGCATGATCCCTCCTGGTTATTATTCAGCTATTCCCACACACCCATTGATTGTAGACTGGTATTCTGTCATTAGACAATTTGAGTGGGAAACAGCTAAGAACAGGGTTGTTTTGTGCATTAGAGACAAGAATGAAATTAGTAAGCTCTCCCATGTAATTCTTTCTGAAATGATGTGTTGTCATTTCAGTGATATTTACCTGATGGCCCTTGTTGCGTGGACTGCTTGCTAATGTGCTTTATTCCAAAGCCCTACAGATCTATAAACCATAGGGAGTCTTTCAGTTGTGAGGCCTAGGCAGGAAAATACGTAAAACTAAATATGCTTCCTATGTATTCATTTAATTATCTATTTAGATCAATGTTTTTTTTTTTCATACTTGGCAACTTTATGATGTGTGGACTTCAACTCCCAGAATTTCTTAGCCAGCGCTGATTGAAACTGAGATGCAGGCCAGAGGCTGGAGAAAATTATTCTGTATTCTTTCCTTTGAATAAAATGCAGCGTTGACATTTTTCATAGAATTTGAATAAACTACAGTTGGCAACCAAATTGTAGAACTCAACTTATTTAGCTTCTTCCTTTTATTTATGGCAGTTTATGGGGAATAATTATAGGGATAATGTTTTGGTCATTCAGTGCTTCAGAATCTAACTTCACAATCACAATGTCTTGTTATGCACTTTTTTATTATCTGCAGTTGAACATTGGAACAGAATATATTGTCCCCCCCCCACACACACCTCTCCTGATAAATAGGTCCTCTTACAGTTTTGTAAGGAAACTGGACAACTCAGAGAGTTGAGCACATCCAAAATAAATCAGACTAGGTAATACTTCATATCTTACTGCACTGAGAGACCTGGGTATATTGTATTTTTCTACTTGAATCTTGCAAACATTATACTTAACAATCCTGGAATGGATTTAGGCTGGTTCTTTCCTTCTCACAAATATCCAGAGTCTGAGAGCATGGAGCAAACTCTTCCCTATAACAGAACCTTGGAGTTCTTCTAGTCCAACCCCCTTCTCAAGCAGAAAACCCTATTCCAGTGATGGCTAAACTTTTCTGGACCGAGTGTCCAAAGTGCGCGTGCGTGCGCACAAATGCATGCGTGCACCCAAACCCCCAAAATGCAATGTGTGTGTGGCCCCCTTGCACACGCCCCACCCCCCACGCATGCATGCTCCCCCCACATGCACCCTGCCCCCCGTGCATGCACGCACACCCCCTGCATGCGCCCCACCCCCCGCGCATGCATGGCAGAGACCCAAAGAGCAGCTGGCCAGCAGGAGATGCGCGTGCATGCGCGGCGGAGCTGAACTGGGATGATGGCTCGCGTGCCTACAGAGAGGGTGCTGCGTGCCACCTGTGGCATGCGTACCATAGGTTCACCATCACAGCCCTATACCATTTCAGACAAATGGGTGTCCAGTCTCTTCTTAAAAACCCTCAGTGTTGGAGCACCCACAACTTCTCAAGGCAAGTCATTCCACTCATTAATTGTTCAAATTGCCAGGAAAATTTCTCCTTAGTTCTAGGTTGGTTCTGTCCTTGATTAGTTTCCATCCATTGCTTCTTGATCTGCCTTCAGGTGTTTTGGAGAATAGGTTGACCCCCTTCTTTTAGATAATAGCCTTTTAGATATTGGAACACTGCTATCATATAAATAAATATAGCTATTTAACCTTAAAGGGATGGTTGTATTGATTCAGGAATATTGTGACTGATCCTCCTGGGCTGTCACAAAGATGCAAGGGAGTAGCTTACAAATAAACAGGTCTAAACATTCTGATAGGATTGTTTCTTTGGAGCTTGCCTTTTGACATTATGCCAAAAATGATCTGAGAGTGAGCTTACCTGATCATCTCATCCCCTACTTTTAGATTATCTAAGAGAGGAAGAAAAAATGATGCCCATTGCAATTCCAAGAGGTTGGCTATATAAATTGGCTATATAAATACGGTAATAATAATAGTGTCCTAGCTAATATGGTACCTCCAAATGTGTTTTCTCAGTGGGATTCCTTGTTTTACTAATGGTGGTGATGAGTCTATAGAGTAGACTTTAGTTTTAAGAAAATGAAATTTGTTCTGCAGGATAGTAATAAAGTCCTGTAAATAGAGCTTGAAGCACGTGGACTTTTCATCTTGAGAAGATTGAGGGAATGTAATGGTACTCTTCAAATATCTCAACAGATGTCATATGGAAACTTAAGCCACAAGAAACCACCTTCTAACTGAATATTTTTTTTAAAAAAATCTTAATTGTAAGAGGAATTTACAGCAGAACCAATTACCAGAAAGATATGTTCAAGTTTAGTCCAGACAATCATCTCTCAAATGAGAGTACTTTGGATTCCACATTGAACAGGGGATGGAAACAATGGCCTAATTGTTATGGTCCATGGTTTATAATTTTCTTTTCATTTAAAATTGATTTCCCCCCTTTCTGGGCTAAGTCCAGTAAGGGCTGAAATATAGTTTTAAAGATAGATAGCAATAGCAATAGCCCTTAGACTTATATACTGGTTTACAGTGCTTTTACAGCCCTCTCTAAGCAGTTTACAGAGTCAGCATATTGCCCCCAACAATCTGGGTCCTCATTTTACCCACCTCGGAAGGATGGAAGGCTGAGTCAACCTTGAGCCAGCCAGTGAGATTTGAACTGCCGAATTGCAGCTAGCAGTCAGCTGAAGTAGCCTGCAGTACTGCACTCTAACCACTGCGCCACCTCGGCTCTTTTTGGGAGAGATGGGAGAGAAACCTGTTATGAGTTTTCTTCAGAATCAATGGGCTCTACAGAATAATGTTATCAACCCAATTAAAGAACGAATTTGGATCTTATTCTGAATGCCACCCCAAAATATTTCCCCTTACTGGGTGTCAATAGTAGTTTCTGATCAGCTGCTTATGTGTTCTGTATCATGATGATGCTAAAATAGTGAAGAGTTTTAGCTCTGACCAGATTTAATGTTATGCTATCAGCAATTTTAGTTGGTAGATACTAGAAAATTGCATATAAGCAGCACCTTTGCTCTTATAAAAAGAGTAACACTGACTCAGTAGAACATGCATTGCTTCTTTTACACAGAAATATGATCTATTTATGCTGCGTCTGTTATTAGGAAATTGCTAAATTGATCTCCTGCTGGTGAGCTAGCTGAAACTTTTATAGATTCTATAAGTCAACCCTTGGAGGTGCATTCGTCGGCTAAGAAATATGTTTAACTTTTAGCAAGGTAAGATCTGTTATGGTTAGTAGGGCTAGAATTAAGACAAGCTTAATAGAACTGATAGTTTTCAGGTTTTAAATATTTACTGAAGGCTTAGAATAGTGGGAGGACTCAAGCACAATTCTGCTTGCAATATTTTACATATTTATGAAATGCTATTTCTGTAGTTTGTAATGGAACGGCTGTAATGAAATAGATAATGCTAACCTTAAATTTCCTAAAGTAAAAAGTGAATAACAACCGTAATATAGATAACATTTCTGTACAATAAGACAAGCAAAAATTCTCATGGATTTCAAAACTTTAGATTTTACCACAAATTACGTTTTAAAAATTGAGAGTATTTTTTCCCTGACATAAATCAGCAATTGAGAATGCCTCAGCCATCTACACTTATTTTTTAAATTAATGATGGCTTAAATAGGTTCCATGTCATTTTTTTAAGTTTAAATTTAAAGTGTGCACATAAATATATATTCAAGGTTTCTACTAAATCTGGACTTTAGTACTCAATGCAATATTCATTTTCTTTAGCTCAATATCTACTGTAGATTTGAACCAAAATGTAAACGCTGGTGTCTCCTTTTCCTAGGATAGGCATCTTGTTAAAGTAACTATTGCATACTTAAAGTTTGCTCTATGACTGAGCTACACAAAATCTACTGATGGGCAACTCTTTATCATTATTCTGACGGAGACTAACTAAACACAAGACTTTTAGTCAACCTTCTGAGAAAATTAAAGAAAGTAGAGTACAATTGGAGTTGTGGTGTAAAGTGAAGCACCAGAGAAGTTTCAGATAATGTATCTATTGGCATAGGTTTGATATGTATCTGTGATATGTATCTGTATTGCTCCAACATTCATTAATTTTGCATTGACTTACATTGACATTTTGCATTTGCTAGTTTGCGGCTGATTTGTTGCTTTTGAAAAAATCCCTGTGGAGCTGTATTAAGAAAAATAAAAACAGTAAATTACCATGTTTTTTTAAAAAAACCCTATTCCTGAAGGCATTCCATGGTGTTATTACCCAATTAGTAACTAAGTCTTTGTACTTCAATATCCTGTAAAAAGAGAAAGAACAATACCAATACCAATTTCAGAAATAACTATTCTAAAATAACACTGCCCCCTTTAAATTTAGAAAATCTAAATTAAAAGCAGGCAACATGGCTGAGACGCCCTACAGACTATCACGTGGTCCAATGGAATGGACCTTCTGGGCTAACTTCTTTAATTGTCCAAATTGGTGGCCTATATTGACATACCTTTACCATCTATGGGTCTTATGGGCAAAATAACACTGCCCCCTTTAAAACATAATAAAAATGGCAGGGCTTGGATTGAAGATAACTTGTTATAGATGATATCTACTTTTATATATCTGCATTTCTTGGGATTTTTTTCATTACCTTATGATTAAAAATAATAATTTTCCTAGTTTAGAAAGACAAGAGCTGATGATGATGATGACGAGATGAAAAGATATTTCTATGTGAATTGTAATCTATAGTATTCTGAACTGATTACCTTTTGTTCCTGCTTGCTACAGGATCTGGGAATCTCCCCTCCTCCTGGCTGCAAAAGAAAATGATCTCTCAGCCATCCAGAAGCTGATAGCGAGCCATCCCTGTGACCTTCATGAACGAGGTAGTGGTCCAACCTATTTATCATGGCCCTATTACCTATTAAGAGAAAGCACAATTTGAGGAGCAAAGAAGAGATGGTGGTAGAAATGTGGTTGATTGGCATATGCAAGGACAGCTTCAGATCCTGGAAGGAGCAAGATGACTAAATGCCTTGAACTTCCTTCTGGAAAAAAAATGCCCCTCATGAATCCATAAGGCATATGGCATGGTCACTCTTGTATATCGTCTGTCAGGAGAGAGGCCACATACAAGAGATCCCAGGAATAGATGTGTCCAGCATTCTGTCTGTTGTGACCTATAAACATAATTGTCATAGTTGTGGCTATCTCTAGAGGGACCATCCCCAGATCATTGCAATGTCATGACAGCTTCTCTTTCTTTGACACTCTTTGTAGGTGCTGTTGGGGAGACAGCTCTTCATGTAGCTGCCTTACACAATAACTTAGAAGCTGCTCAGCTCTTGATCAATGCAGCTCCAGAACTTGTGAATGAACCTGTGACCTCTGAGCTGTATGCTGGTAATTATTATGATTATTGGATTTATGTCTCATGCTTTGAATAAAATATCAATGAAGAAAGCATCAGTTATCGTAAACACAATTAGTCACCTTCTAGCTCAAAATCAGAGGGGAAAAATAATCCCAGAATATATTTATGGAAACTCTATTGAAATGGGTCTTTTCATGATACCCAGCTATAGAAAATAAGATAATGGGATTACTCATGGCAAGATGTTCCATCATTTTTCTCCAATTACCACTCAGGCCCATTTCCAAGTCTTCAGATGATAATGGGGCATGGTGGACCTTTTCAGTAAGGTTACTGCGTGGAAGCTGATTTTCCGATGAAGAGAATGCACTTCAATGCATATTTTGTTTAGCATAAGAATGGCTTTTCAGTTAAAAACAGTCACTATAGATGAATCCCAGACAACCATTTATTCTACAACAGACTGTGATAATATAACCATCTCTCTACAGTGCCCAGAAACAGTGAAATATTGAATATGTTTTAGGATATATGTTTTAGACATATAATTTGGCTAATAACTTGCCATATAAACTGGGTGTGCAACTGAGAATATAATTTGCCTTGTTTAAAGTAAGAGTATATTTGAGAACCTGATGTGCATTGTAAGCTAATGTTTTACTTGTTCCATAAACAATTTGAAATATGACATGAACAACGAAGTACTCCAATTTTTAAATGACACCAAATACTAGGAACAAAAAGGAATGGAACGAACTAAATTATGTGAATGGACAACAAAATAGCTCATTGTAAGTGACTGCAATCTAAGCTTCATACTGATAGAATTTGCAGTTCTGGGGGAAATGTTTGTGATTCTGGTGGAAAGACATTTTTTGCAATTCTGATGAAAATGCTAAGAATCCCCAGTGTAAAAATAAACAGAAGAAGACTAATTCCATGTCAGAGATTATTATTGAAAGGAATAAAAAGTATAACTGCTGATATCATAATATAAATGGGCATAATAGTGCAACTTAAAGCACTACATATTCAAAATGGATTAGTATTCCTATGTACAGAGCTTGTGGTGAGATCTGAATCAAGGGCCTCACAGTTCAGCCATTTTGCCACTGCCTCATACTAGGCCCCTGAGAAATATCTTCTAAGAAATTCAAGATGGAATATTAAGCAGCACATTAAACATTAAAACTCTTGAATGAGAACCTGGGTATTCATTTTTAACGGCAATTAACTTTGCAATTGCATTAATAATTAAATCCAGCCTCCAAACTAACACTGAATCAAATTCAATTCCCTTCTGCATTTAACCCTGATGAACTTCTTTGAAAATGCATGAGGCTGATATAAACTATAAGTGATTTAAAATATGTATTTATGTTGTTCATGAGATACTAATCCATAAACTACATTGATCATATAATGAGCTCTCAAGGAGGCTGATCATGGTTTCCAGAGGAATAACCAGTTTCTGTTGTAGAGGAAATAATAGAAAACCTTACACTATCTTAAGATTTAACAGCATTATCATAACTTTGTGCTTCATGGAGTACAAGTGTCCTCTTTGTGTTGTGATCCTGTGAGGAAGCTACAAAGAAGTAGATGGCACAATCTGAATTAAAGGAGAGTACAGTAGACATGATGGGCCAGACTAATTTCTCTGTGGTCCAGAACCCAATCTTTTGGCTAGAGTGCAGGCAATTATTTCAGCCCTACTCTTTACTTTGAACATCCAGCCAATATTTGCCTTGGTATAAGCCTACTACTTCTTGTTGCAGAGCTTTTTCTGTAGGTGCCAGCTTCTTTTAGGGCTGTGTATTGTGGGGAGGGGGGTATAGATTTAATAAAACAGACAGGAAAAATCTCCTCAGGGACTCCATTTTCATAAGAAAAACTGAGCTCTATTAGTTAAGATCAGTGGCTAATCTTGATCCAACAAGGGATTCAGTTCAAAGAATCTGAGTTGAAAAAGACTGATGATAACCTTTCATGACTTTCTGGAGCCAGTGTCACCAGAGGCCATGGTAATCTGATGAAATAGTTCATGTAAATGCATGACTATGCATGCTTATATATACATAATTACATATAAACATACATACATATACCCGTGCACACACAAATGCACACATGTGGAATTTCAAGATGCTACAAGGTTTTTTTTTTTATTAATGTTGTGTATTACAGGGGAGACAGCACTTCACATAGCTGTGGTAAACAAAAACCTGGGCCTGGTGAAAGCTTTGCTTGAGAAGGGAGCGGACGTAAATGGACCTCGTGCTACTGGATATGTTTTCAGGAGAAGAAGTGACAGTCTTTTCTATTTTGGTATGTCGGCAGTCAAACGCCTTCTGTTTGAATAATCTGCAATTTGCATTGTACCCTGCATATGTAGAGGAAACACTGTGGTAAGGAGGAGCGTTTTGTCCCTTGCACCCACCTCTTTCTGAGACAGAAGGTGCTCTCCTCAGAAACACAGTAGTCCTCTCAACTATCATCCCTCTGTAAGCTAAAAGTCCACATGCTTAACTTGCAACTGGTGGGGTCAGGAGGATTGCTTTGAGGGGCAAGGCTAGTTGGAAAATCGTTCAGTGCTATAATAATAACAGGAATTCAGTCTATGACACCTGATCTGGGATGGGCAGCTTTTTTATCTGCCCATTTTCACAACTCAGTCCTCAGTTGAGGAGCATGAAGTCATCAACCAACCAAAAGAGATCAGATATAAAGAAGGACAAGACTGTTGTGTAGTTTTGTAGAAAAAAGGATCTAAGAATATTTTCTCATTCCCACTTAACCAATTGCATCAGCTGCCCATTTGCATCTAACTGCCCAGATCAACACTAAGGATTGTCTGTACATTTAAAACAATAGTAATAGTGAGATTCAGTATGTTTTTTTCATGTCTAGGGATATTTGTGTGACTAAAAAGTTTACTCTTGTTTTATTTTTTGTTCTTGTTTTTGTTTCTATGGGAGGTATTGTTTATTGTTATCATCTTTATGGCTGTTTTCATTGGTTTTAACTTCAGCATGGATATTTCAATTTTTATTTATATATTTATTTATATATTTATATATTTATATATTTATATATTTATATATTTATATATTTATATATTTATATATTTATTATTTATTTATTTATTTATTATTTATATATTTTATTTATTTATTTATTTATTTATTTATTATATTTATTATATTTATTATATTTGTATGCCGCCCAACTCCCAAAGGACTCTATAGCCTATATAGCCTATAGATTGCCAAGGATTTGATTGTGGCAGAGTAGAAGTATATTTTAAAAATAAATTAATAAAAAGGCAATGATAATATTGCCCCATAAGGCAAAATTAATTAATCTGTGTTAAATATCTTTAGCAAACAGAGCGTTCTCATTTAAGGGAAAAGTAGCCTATACATAAGAAGGAAACACCACCATCAAATAGAACAGAAGTATCTTTTCTTCTCATAGTACTCTATAATTTTACTATCACTGCCTATTTTTGAAAATAAACTATTCTGAAACAGCTGGCAAACTGCATTATTTCAATAGCTTTTGCAATGCTTTCATCAAGTAGGCTGATATTGTTCTGTTCCCACTGAAGAGATTAAAGGAAAGATCTCATAATGAATTCATGATTGAGGTAAGAGTTAGTCAGGATTAGGGAAGCATCTGCACTCCTCTCTGAAATGGCTATTGTTGGCTTTGCCCAAGGAACTATAGTTAAGAAGAGGGAAGCGTGCTGAAGAGCTCTTAATGGAGAATTCACAGTCCTGCTACCAACTCCTAGCCTATTTAGAGGAAGGCACATTGGTTTAAACCTGGTACAAACGAGGAATTCTCATCAAGAACTAATGTGAACAAGAACAGCAGCTTTCATGCTACCTAAATCTTCTTTTTTCAAAAGATGTTTTTAAAGTTGCTTATTTTGAGAGAAAATATGATTTTAAAAGTCTATT
>QLTV01001691.1:144870-159005 GCA_003457575.1 Thermophis baileyi | reverse complement strand
ATAGAACAGAAAGGACAAAGCAATTAAAAATATTATAATGAATGGAAAAAGTGGAACGATTGGAAAAAAAAAAAAAAAAGGAGGAAAGTCTGAGAGACAATATGGGACAAGGACGTAGGATCTATAAATATGAATAAATAATGCAAATTGTACAAATTGAATAATAATGTATGAAAATGGGTGTAGATCTGTGTGAAAGTATTATGATGTATAAAATGAAAAATTAATAAAGAAATTTTTTTTAAAAAAAGATATTGGTTGTGGGAGCAAATACCCCTTCAACAGCAAGCGTCCAGACTGAAACTTTTTTTCTCCCCAAATTAGATGTTCAACCACCTAATGCAAAGAAGAAAACACATCCTATGGACTTTGGGGTCTTTGACGTCTACCTTGTATGACCTTACAGAAATTGATTCATGGGGTGATGATCAATCTCTTCTGGAACTTATTGTCACCACAAAAAAAAGAGAGGTATTATGTTGAAAGGAGGGGCTGCTGAATGTTTCTTCTCGAAGAGGCTTTCTAGTTGAGAGCCAGGTTTATTCAGTCAGAGCCGATCATCTTTTCTGAATACAGACTCTTTTCTACAACTTATTTTTCAAAGTGTATCCAGAAGGCAGTGTGGGATGCCTTCAACGTCTGCAATAGGTTAGAGATTCTGTGGCAGGTATCTGGAGAGTTTCTGAGTAATGAGCTCTCATACAATAAGATCTCCAAAGAATGGAACAGCTTTCTTAAAGTCACCCTGTGATCAAAAACCCACAAGGGGTTTCAGTAAATATTAGGCAATTATCTGGTGAAGCAGTGCCTAAGCTGCTGTGGCCTAGAGGTGGAGCTCTTGCCTCACAGTCAGGAGGTTGTGAGTTCGATCCTAGGTAGAGGCAGATGTAGGGTCTCCTGCTTGGGCAGGGGTTTGGACTAGATGACCTGCAAGGTCCCTTCCAACTCTGTTAATCTGTTAAGAATGCAATATTGCAGGCTGACTCTGCTCAATGCCAGGAGTTTGATCCTGACCGGCTCAAGATTGACTCATCCTTCTACCTCTTAGAGAGTGTTATCAAGCACTATGAAGCGGTATATAAATTTAAATGTTACTGCTATTGCTATCGTTGCCTTACATTGACTGAGTGCTAAGGACCCATTTGTGTTATCTGGTGCCACTCTTATGGTCATACAGTACTGGTTGAATATGCAATGTTTAAAAGAATAGAAGGAAATAATGCTACCAACCAGCATATGAACTGGGTTTTGTTGATGGAATTTTTAGTGTATCTCACACATCTTCAAGCTATGTTCTGCTTTTGCATCTTCATCCTTACCGACTAGTTAGCATTATCCATTTTCATTTTTACATACTGAAGACTATACATACTGAAGACTTCTAGCAAGGACTCCAGTACTCTTTCCCCAAGTAATGACAAACTGGATCTTTCAATACATTCTCCAGGAGTAATGCTGTCTTTTAAAAATGATCCAACTACCCCCTTCATTTTCAGGGCCGCTTTTGCTGTCTTTGAGAATTATTTGTTTCTAAGAAAAAAGGCTGAACACCAGTATTTTACATCCCCCAGGCCCGAAGAATCCTTGACCTTACTCCTGTGAATGAGCTGGTAAGCCTGAAGTGGAATAAATACGGACGGCCATATTTTTGTATTCTGGCCTTATTCTATGTCCTGTACATGATTTGCTTCACAATGTGTTGTGTCCACCGACCACTGAAAGAGCGAAGCTTCAACAAAACAAATGAAAGAGATAACACAATCTATGTTCAGAAACTTTTGCAGGTAGGTTCTTCAACATGAGTTTATTAAAAATGTAAAAATCACAATTTTCAATTCCAGGAGACCAACTCCTCCAAAGATAGTGCACTACCAGATATAACCAAGGGCTGAAGAACAATTGACTTGGGAGGCAAAAAGTAGTGGCATTGTTCATTTAATGTAATTGTGTGTGTGTAGGGGGGACACCCCTACAATAACAAGATGGTGCTCTATACAGCAATTCTCTGCACATTCATTCAGAATTTCTCAGTACCCTGTGGAGTTTATTCCCACTGCAGTGTAAACAGAAGTCTTGAGCTTGGCATCAGCTCAAATAATAGCAGGCAAATTGGTAGCTAGAGGGAAAAGTGTGGACACTATTAGTTCAGTTCATGGATTTTCCAGACAAATGATAACAATTCAAAAGACTCCCTGAAAATTGCTCTTTAGCTAGTGTGGCAGTTAATGATCCGACTATGAGAGAACACATTTTAGGCAAAACAGAAATATGTACAGAAATATGGTGGGAGGTTTTCCATTACCCATGTGCTGCTGTTATGCTCCTGTGAGGAAGACGAACGGCACAGCTGTTGCGCTTGAGAGCTTCTTTGACCATAAACTGTGGTTGTACTAATATGTGTGCAACCTTTATTTTCTGTGTTTATCAAATAATAGGGGATTCTCTACACGAACCACATTGTGGATGTGTAATGACCATATGCAAGGCTTCAATTCATTTAGCGCTAAATTGTGGCAGTAAATGTGGTGGGAGATATGGGTCAGGGGTGGGTTCCACTAACCTTCCCCACCGGTTCGCATCGCGACGTTCCCTCGCGCAATTTTGCTTCCGCACATGCTCAGTAGCAGCAATCAGCCCGAAACACAGCTGAGGAGCTGATCAGCTGTGCTTCGGGCGAAGGAATAAAGGTCAGTATAAACCCAGGGGTGGGCAGGAAGGCCCTTTTTCAAGCAGCAGAACAGGAAAAACCTTCCAAACAGTAAAAAATTCACAAAAAATTCCCCCAAAAAGATGGGGGCGCCCACGGACCGGCACCAACCGAACCGGATCTGTGACATCACCAGCGGGTCGCTAACAGTTCGGGCGATCCAGTCCGAACCGGGAGGAACCCACCCCTGATATGGGTATTCATTTATGCCGATTTCTCCCACAGCAGCCTTCCTAGTCTTAAATAGAACTATAAGCAAATTCAGTCAAATATATGAACACTTTCCTTGCAAATCTTCACATTAAATTCATGAAATTCTTTTTCAATAGTCAGATAAACAAAGAATCCCTAAAGTTGAATAGTTTAATATTCTTAATAAACAACTGACTTCCCATAGCATACTTTTTCATCGGTACATCGAGAGTTTCTTTCCCTTGAATTTGGCCTCTCTCTCTTTCTCTAAAATATCACTGTCACCTAATACCGTAATTTCTGTTGTCATCTGTCACAATTTTACTTCTGGAAGGTTTAGTTTCCATTGTCATAACAGGAAACATTAGCATTTAATCTCCTGAGTATGAGGAAGTTGAAGCCTTTTTCTTTTTTAAAGAAAGAGAGGCAGATAGATGGCCACGGCAGAGATGAAGTCAAACTTTCTTAAGTTATCAGAATGTCAGGCAGCTGGCTGACTTTGCTTGGAACTGTATTAATTCTGAAAGTTGACTATGAGTGGGATTCCCAGCTGAAAAGCACATTAGCTCAAGTTATTAAGTAATCCTGCATGATTTAGGTTTTTAAGTTTCCTGCTCTTTTTTTCCTTTTCTTCAGAATTTTAGAGTGATATGGGTGATAATCAAAATAATTGTGCAGTTTTCATTAACTGTATCTAGAACCATGGGGTGGATTCCACTGTGCCAGTCTTGTGCATGTCCACTATCCTTTTGGGAGATGTACAGAGTGTGACAGGTCTCCAAGGAAAAGGCAAATTGATGACTAGTCACTAATATTGTTTCTCTGACTTGATGATGGAGTGCAGTCCTGGATATATTCTGACTCGCCACTTTTATTGATCATCATTGTCATCTTGATCTAAGTCCATAAAACAAGGAAGTTGGATCCTTGAAATATTAATTCTTGAGACTGTGATGCTCCTAACCAATATGGGTTTGCTTTCATTTTCAGGAGTCTTATATTACTTCTGAAGATAATCACAGACTTGTTGGTGAGTTGATCACTGTTGTTGGAGCCATTGTGATATTGATCTTGGAGGTAAGAGCAATGTTTTTCCTTCTCCAATTTTTATGTGAAAAAAACTGAGTAGAAAGTAACTGAGCACCAGAAGAAGCATTCTATAATAGGATTAGCAATATTATTTAACATAAGCTCTTTCTAAATCCTCTGACCTCTCTATGAAGGCTGCTACAATGTGCACACTAGATCCTAACCTAGTGCAGTGCTAATCTATAGTGTAATACTGTAGTGCTCAACTAAGAAATCCTAAAGCTTTGCCTGTGCAGAGGTCACAGGCATTTTGAACCAGTCATTTTTGCATCAGGGAGTGACTTCTCCAAAATGAAAGAGAAGGTCTCAGCATGTGGTTGCAGTCCAGATAATTCATTCAGGTTCTAGCATTGGGGAAAAAAAGTTGTATCACTGAGTTCCTTTGACTTTTGGGGTTTCTTTTCTTTTTTGTGGGTGAGAAAATGAGCCAATTGTTTTTAAGCAGAGCACACCCTTGATCAATGGATTTATTCCAGATTCCAGATATCTTCAGATTTGGAATTACCAAATACTTTGGGCAAACTATCCTCGGAGGACCTTTCCATGCCATCATGTAAGATTATTTTCTAGTTGTTGGTTTGCTGTTGAATAGCTGCTGCAAAAAAACCACTGCACAAATTCTGTTCTTCATTGCTGTTTTTATCTCTGTAGCATTGTGTATGCCTGTATGATTCTGCTGACCATGGTGATGCGTCTCACTAACACCAATGGAGAAGTTGTACCGATGTCTCTGGCTCTGGTGCTTGGCTGGTGCAATATTATGTACTTTGCACGAGGATTTCAGATGCTTGGGCCCTTTACCATCATGATACAAAAAGTAAGCAATTGTCCACAAAAGATGATGTTCATAGATAGATGAAGGATATGCTGATGCAGTGATTCTGGCAACATTTTTTCATCATAAATCAGAAGGTGACAGAATCATAGAATTATAGGGCTAGAAGCAGTGGTGAAATCCATTTTTTTTTTACTATCGATTCTGTGGGCGTGGCTTGGTGGGTGTGGTGTGGCTTGGTGGGCGTGGCTTGGTGGGCGTGGCAGGGGAAGGATACTGCAAAATCTCCATTCCCACCCNAGACGAGTGCTATTCCTATTGAAAATCTCCATTCCCTCCCCACTCCATGGGAAGGATACTGCAAAATCCCCATTTCCTCCTGACTCCTGGAGGAAGGATATTGCAAAATCTCCATTCCCACCCCACTCTGGGGCCAGCCAGAGGTGGTATTTGCTGGTTCTCCGAACTACTCAAAATTTCTGCTACCGGTTCTCCAGAACCTGTCAGAACCTGCTGGATTTTACCCCTGGCTGGAAGGGGCTTTGGAAGTCTTCTAGTCCAACCTCCTACCTAGGACAGGAGTTGTTATATCACCCTCTATGAGTATAGTAAAGATTATCTATCTATCTATCTATCTATCTATCTATCTATCTATCTATCTATCTATCTATCTATCTATCTATCTATCCATCCATCCATCCATCCATCCATCCATCCATCCATCCATCCATCATCTATCTATCTATCTATCTATCTATCTATCTATCTATCTATCTATCTATCTATCTATCTATCTATCTATCTATCTATCTATCATCACTTTCTGGTCTAAGTTTTAGTCTTCATTTAGCAAGTGAGAAAGTTGTATCTATCTTGGAATTCTCTCCTAGGCCCTCATCTGTAGATTGCTTTTAGGTTTATCCCAGCTCTCCCCAGCTTAAACATCTATTCAACAGTAAGGAAAGGTTTATCCCAGCTCTCCCCAGCTTAAACATCTTTTCAACAGTAAGGAAAAATTCTCTCCATATCTTTGCAGCTATCATTCAGATCTTGCATGTAGAGTGAGATGTACTGATATTTTTCATATATTCAAATATTTCTGAATTCCTAACTGGAACAGTTATATGAAAAACCAATCACATCTAATTATTATCTAATATCATTAATTGTACAGACTCCCTTTAAAAAGACTTCCCACCCATAACTAACTTTCTCCTTTAAGTAAGCTTTTCCTCACTCAGTATTCAGTGTATCATCTGCTGTCAATCATTCATTTATTTCTCTTCTGTTGCAAAGGAGGATGCCCCTATGGGCATTTCCATCTTCAAGAAAGCTCTCCACTTCTTGGAACCTTGACTGTTCTGCAATTCCCCCCCCCCCTCCTTTTGGGATGGGAGTAGAAAGGAGATAGCAGAGGTAAAGGGACTTCATAATTTTGAATATTCTAGGGCCCTTTTGGAAGCTTGTGTTTGTCTCTGTTGAATACTTAAAGGGCACAGTTCATTTTCCTTGTGAGTTTAGATTGCTTGGCTGTTTTCTTTCTACCCTGATTGGTAATAAATTCAAGACAGAGAGAAGCAAATATTGAGCAGCTGGAGTTCAGTAGTTCAGTAGAAAAGTTCAGTAAAATAACTGTTACAGTAATGGCCACCAGCCTAAATGGCACTGAAAAAGAATTTGATAAATATGTTGACAAGGTAAGGGAGAGAAAAGCTGTTCAAATCTGCTAACCATAATGGCTTTATAAAATCCTAATACAAATAAAAGAGGCAAATGTGTGAACTGTTTCCATCTTCATACGCTTTCCTGTAGCAACTTGAAACAGGAACAATCAGTAAAATGAGAATATACCAGTGCAGTCCTGCAAACAAAAAAGATAGAACTGAGGCAGTCAAAACTCAGCAGAGATACAGATTGATTAGCCCATCTGAAAACTTCTATTGAAGGATAGCTGGGGTTTGATTGAATAAAACATCAAAATTGTCTAGAACAAATAATTTAAATGCCACAGTCAAGATAATCCTGTTTCCTCACTCCACTACTGAACTTCCATATATCGGGGCTATTCTGTAGGGCTTCAGTTTCAGTTTCACTACTAAACGTGTTCATGCTGAAGTTGTTTCCAAAATTTTGATTTCTAAACTAAGGCTTGGGGTCAGGATGACCTTTTCCTGGGACCCTTCAGATGGGTTAGACTTCAGCAGCCTCAATTCCTAATTAGCATAGCCTTTAGAAGCAAATAGATAAGGATCCCTTGAAGTTGGAATGGGACTGGAATGATACAGTCTAATCTAGAGCGTCTTGGTCTTGATCTAGAATGCTGTTCTTTGGATGTAGTTTTGTGTGAGAGAAGAGCTGCTTGGTCACTGTATGTTTTTCTTTCTAGATGATATTTGGAGACCTCCTCCGTTTCTGCTGGCTCATGGCGGTGGTCATCCTTGGGTTTGCATCTGGTAGGTGACATATTTTAGACCACATTCTTGTGGTTTACAAAGAAAAGTGTAGCAATTCTTTAAAGCACAGAGAGTGGGAATATTACCAAATTCCTTCCTCTTGGCTATAGGATCTCTTCCGTTGTAGCCATATCTTTGACTTTTCCTTTTGTTTTTATGTTACCAACTAATAATAATAGGAAGTGTTTATATAAATCAGAGGTGGGTTCCTGCCGGTTCGGACCGGTTCTTTAGAACCGGTAGCGAGAATTTCCCCCCGCTTGCTGAACCGGCAGCGATGGCCGGCTGGACACGTCCCCGAACCAGCTCTCTCGGCGGCGCCATAGGCGCCGCCATCTTGTTTTTCGCTTCTGTGCATGCACAGAACCTGTTTTTTGCTTCTGTGCATGCTCAGAAGCTGGATTTTCAGCACTGCGCATGCACACGTGCGTGCATAAAGCGCGCGCGCCCATGCGGCACAGGAGGAAGTGAACCGTCAGCGAGGTAAATTAGAACCCACCCCGATATAAATAGTATAATGTAATCTTGAAATAAATAGTTATTATAATAATGGAAAAAGGAGGGAGCCTCCCACCATTTTTATTGGATTGCAATGGGTTTATCTGATTGGAGTCTATATTCTGTAAAAAATTTCCTGAGGCTGGAACTGGTTCCTGGATATGCTGTGTAAATATTTCCTTCTTGCAGTCTCTATCTTCCTTTTCTCTGTGTTGTCAGGTAATATACTATTTAATTTATTGCTTAAGGTGATAGCTTCATGAGTCTGATAAAATAAGTTATGATTAATGGAAGTGAATGGCAGAGTAATTGATTAGACATCAACCTGCCACAAGACTCATAGTTTTTACTACAACAGATTACCATTGCCTATCTTAAGCTGGCTGGATATTTAACCTTTCATATGTCGCTTATCCTAATGTATCAAATCACAAAATGGAATCTGAAGTGTTTTTGAAGTTTTGCCAAGATCCTCTACTACTATCCCCAATTCAGTGCCATAAAGATACATGGTATTTCATAAAACTGTATCTATAATACTACAAATCCCTCAATGTCATTTTTAATTTTTTTTTTAAAAATAATTGTATTAATTTTTTAAGAATATAAAAATTTACAAATTTCAATAAGTTTATACATTTTAATAATTACATATTCATCATTTATACACAATTCTGTCTCAATCTTAGAATGTTTAAAACCATAAAGTCTTTTAAAGTGTTTTATTTTTCAATATTTCTAGTAATTGCTAATAAGAGGACCGTTGACAATTATAAACCTTTGCTACCAGTTATTCTCTTGATTTTATTTTAAATGTTCTTTGACAAAATTCTATTATTTCACAATAAGTGAACCATTTGTTTTTGTCTGTTATTTCTCTCCTATAATGTGCTTCTTTTGCTGAAAGCCACGGGGGTATTTTTGGGCACAACCTGGGTTTGTATCTATTCCATGTTCTTAAATATAGCATGTCTAGCATAATGGTTTTTGAAATCCAAATTGATCTTGATTTTGTCATACCACAAATATCCATGCCACCCAAATCTTAAATTATGTTCTCCTAACTCTAAAAGCCTTCTATTTCTCAATAGAACCATCTATTCTTTCATCCAAACCAAATAGCAAGCTCTAAAACACAATTTCAAATCTGATAAACACGGCCCTCCTCTTTCCTTTGTGTCTTATAGCACCTTATATTTAACTCATGTTTTTCTCCTGCCACATAAATTTAGATATTTCCTTTGCCACTTTTTAAATGGTGCATCTGTCAAAAGAGTTATTGTATGAAACAAAAATATCATTCTAGGTAGACCATTTTTGTCACATGTGACAATTGTAATTTCTCTCATTTTAGCATATATTTTAAGTTAATTTCAAAACCTAACATAATTATGTTGAAATAACATACAGTTCATACTTGACATGTTACCCAAGTATTTACCTACTTCTCAGAGTTAAAACCTGTTTTATTCATCAGTTTTGTTTGAGCTTCTATTTTGTTATTTTTCATTAACATCTTCAATTTCGTATTATTAATTCTGTTAATGCATCATTTTTTTTTAAATTTACCCAATAGCAGTTCAATTTCCTTTAAAGCAGGGGGGTCAAACTCAAGGGGCCAGATCCGGTCTTCGGGGTACTTAGATCTGGCCCATGGGGGAGCTCTGGAAATAGTGAAGGACTGGCCCACGGTGCTTCTGCCAATGAAAACATGGCCCTTCCAAGCTCCATTTTTGCTGGCAGAGGGTTGCAGGAGGCTGTCCCAGACTAAAATGGAGCTCAGGCGCCCATTTTCTCTGGCAGAGTGCTCGGGCCACAGGTGCCCCCGACATGAGTGATGTCAAGCTGGCCAGACCCACCCTGGCCATGCCCAACCGGCCCCCGAGGTCAAACACAATCCTGATGCGGCCCTCAATGAAATTGAGTTTGCCACCCCTGCTTTAAAGGATTTTTCAGAATCAACACCAACTCATCTGAAAAATCCTTTACACACAAGTTTCTTTTTTTTTAATATTTATTCTCAAAATCTTCTCATCTTTTCTTATCTCTGTTCCTTATATCCTTATTCAATATTTCCAGACCTAAAATAAACGAGAGAGGGGACGGTGGGCATACCTGTCTTGTTTGTTTTTGTACCTTACATGATTTTTTTTGTCAAATCTTCATTAACAATTATTTGTACTTTCTGTGAAGTATAGATCTATCTTATCCATTTTATAAAGGTATCTCCAAAATTTGTATCTTCCAGAAACTTAAATAAGAAAGTCCAGCTCAAATTGTCAAAAACCTTTTCTGCAACAAAGATCAATGCACCTTGTTTTACATTATGTTGCCCAGGTATTCCAAAATATCCAATGCATCGACCTTTAATTGCCTTTTAGGTAAAACCCCACATTGATCCTCATGAATAAATTTTTGCAAAATTATTTTCAGTCTATCAGTCCATCATTATGAACAACTTATAGTTATTGCCCTATAGTTTCTTATTAAAGTCAAATCTTCTCCCTCTTTAGATATTAATGTGATATATTCTTTCTAATTATTTGTCATTTTTCTTCCTCTTTCTTCAGACTTTTCTTTTGCATTTTTTCACTTTTCTTTGAAAATTGACAGCACTTTTTTTTCTCCTCAATTTTTATCCAATCAAATTATTACTATACTAATTTTAAAAACCATTCTAGCATCCTAGATCTGGATATATGTAGATTTGATTATTATCCTCAATCATACATCATGCACAATAGAATACATACATGTGCATGAGTGAACAAATTTGGAAACTACATGTTTGGTTTTATGAATTGAATGCATTGTGTTTTGTAAAAGGCTGTAAAAGTTCATCCTCAAAACTTATAATAAGAGCCTGATAATCCATCAGGCTTAGGCCCTTTTCCTAGTTTAATCTTTTTTGTAGCCTCAGAAACTTCCCATATTACTATAAGTCAATTCATAATCTTGTGTCTGTTCCTCTGTAATCCTCAGTAAATTTTGTTTCTTTAGATATTCATCTATTTTCTCTAGAGAGATGTCACTTCTTTTATACAAATTAGAATAATATTGATGAAATGCTTTTTTATGGCCACATTGACCATTCATAGAATATCTTCCTCTTGTAATTTAAATATCATTTTCATTTTGTAATTTATATGCTAACCACTTCCCTGGTTTATTTGCAAACTCATTTTTTTGCTTTGCATAATTCATTTTTATTTCCATTTCTCTTACTGTTAACATAGATAATTGTTGTTGTAGAAGCTTAATTTGCTGAGAAACATTTATCTTCTCTGGAGAATTTTTTAATTCTTTTTTCTCTTTATCTCATTTAAAATAATGTGTATTTTCTCTTGACTTTTCTTTTTAAGTTTTCTGTTATATTGTTTAAAATGACCTCTAATAAAAGCTTCGTGAGAACCTGTTTAGTCTAATGGTTAAGGCAACAGGCTAGAAACTGGGAGTAGTCCTGCTTTAGGCCCAAAGCTGGGTGACCCTGGGCCTGTCACTTTCTCTCAGCCCTAGGAAGGAGGTAATGGCAAACCATTTCTGAAAATACTGTGCCAAGAAAACTGCACGCACTTGTCCAGGAAGTCCCCAAGATTGAATACAATTGAACAGAAGAAACAATAAAAATAAATGCTTTACTCACATACCAAACCATTGTTAAATCAATCGTTTCTAGGTACCCTTGACGCTTACCACATGCTACAACCTTACGATATAAGCACTCTCTGTGTTAAAATTTCTAAAAGCTTCCTCTTTATCAGATTGAGAAAACCAGTGCATATAAAAATGATTTGAAGAGTGAACAAATGGTGTCTCTCTCTCCTTAGCAGCATTTCCAAGTGTTACTCCTTCCTGTTATTCTCAAGAAATTAATTGTTGTAAAAAGAAACCAGTGAGAATTATAATTGGTTCAGTCTGGGAAAGATTATCTGTCTGTTTGTTTACTATCCAATCCAATCCAATCCAATCCAATCCAATCCCATCCAATCCAATCCATGCAAAAGGAGAATAACAATGAAGGCCAACTGAACAATGCAGCTACACAATGATATTGAGAGCAGACAAAAGTTCACACATGGCAAATGTTCAACAAGGGAACATCTTCTAATTAGAAACTGAACTCATGCCCTTTTGTTTTCTTTGGCAGCATTTTACATCATCTTCCAAACAGAGGACCCCGATGAACTGGGTCAATTTTATAGCTATCCCATGGCACTCTACAGCACATTTCAGCTGTTTCTCACCATCATTGATGGACCTGCCAACTATGAGGTGGACTTACCTTTTATGTATGGCATCACCTATTCTGCTTTTGCTATTATTGCGGCCCTTCTTATGCTCAACCTCCTTATTGCCATGATGGGGGATACTCACTGGCGTGTGGCCCATGAGCGGGATGAACTTTGGAGAGCACAGGTGAGGGATGGCGTTTTTGCCTATTAATTGATTGTACATGATGGAGCAGACTGGGGAGGGGACCTGAGCAGATTATTCTCTTTAGGTTAATTTCAGAAGAAGTTCAGAAAACAGTGCTTGTGTCCATTTAACAAAAATCTGCACCAAGAGGGAATCTTCTCATTATAATATTGAAATGAAAATGTGTTCGGTATCCTTTCTGAATTAGATTTGGAATTACATTGTGATTCCAGGATCCCAAACAGATCAGTGACTCTTTTCAACTGTATATTTATTATTAGGAAAACAGGATTTCAATAATCATACCTGTTTTAAGTATATATAATTGAATGGGGGGGGGAGTAAAACTTGGTTTTTTAAAAGATAAATATGTGATTTCCAGATTTGTTCACTCATGCACATGTATGTATTTTATGCATGATGCATGCCTGCAGATAAGAATCATATCTACATAAATCCAGATCAATGGATGCTGGAATGGTTTAAAAAATTAGTATAGCAATAATTGGATTAGAGAAAAATTGAGGAGAAAAAAAAATCCTGTAAACTTTTAAGGGAAAAGTGAAAAAAAAATATCAAAGAAAGGAGGAAGAAGGAATAAAGAAAATCTATTCTGAGTCTGCTTGTCCCCATCAGAGTGGACGATACTTGGATTGTTTCCTAAATGTGTAGCTATGGGATATGCTGCAATTCATGAAGGCACATTGCATATTGGCACTAAGGTTACATGGACATGTGAGTGTTTATGTAGAAGTTAAGGGCAACAAAGAATCCCGTAAACTTCTGCAGGAGAAGTAAACAATGAAAAGCTACATGGAATCCTTTCCATGTGGAGTTCTGGAAGCATCAGGACTGGATGAACAATGGCTCCAAATATTGTTTAACATGGCCATCAGATATTCATACTTTTCCAGAGGATTTACAAAATGGAAAATCCTGTTGTTCTTTAGTCTGTATTGCCTTCTTCAACTATCGCAAAAGAGGAAGGTTCCAGACATGACACTGGTTGAGTCATTTGACTTAATTAAAACATTTTGATTACCCAATTTTTAAAATTGTGTGTTTCAGGTTGTTTCCACTACCATTATGCTAGAGCGCAAACTCCCACAGTGCCTCTGGCCTCGCTTAGGCATCTGTGGAAAGGAATATGGGCTAGGTAATCAGAGATATCTGAGGTAAGTTTCATAATCAGTAATTTGTGTACATCTTCTATGATAAAGAGGATATTAGCTGTGTGGACTAGTTACTATTTAAACCAAATATCTATTTACTTAATGAACCCATAGCATCAAAAAAAGCATAAACAGAGGCCAAATAGATTGACAAGTGACAAAATTAAGGAGCAAGATAAGATGATGGGACTACAGAACTACATCTAAAGCTGGCCCTAGGAAGGAACAGTTTCAATACCAACATTCTGTCCCAACAGAATGAGAGATAAATACTAACACTTCTCTTAATATCTGGGTTTACTTCTGTATATGTGTGTAGACAACAACAATGATGATGATAATGACTGATGATAGAAGATAGATAGATAGATAGATAGATAGATAGATAGATAGATAGATATAGATAGATAGATAGATAATAGATAGATAGATAGATAGATGATAGATAGATAGATAGATAGATAGATAGATAGATAGATAGATAGATAGATAGATAGATAGATAGATAGATAGATAGATAGATAGATAGATAGATAGATAGATAGATAGATAGGATAAATGAGAGAGGGGGGTGGGTAGGTAGGTAGATACATAGATAGATCGACAGACTGACTGATTGACAGGCAGGCAGACAGATATAGATGATAAATGAGAGAGGGGGTTAGGTAGATAGGTAGGTAGGTAGGTAGGTAGATAGATGATAGATAGATAGATAGATAGATAGATAGATAGATAGATAGATAGATAGTAGATAGATGATAGATAGATAGATAGATAGATAGATAGATAGATAGATAGATAGATAGATAAAATAAGAGAGGGGGGGGGAAGGG
>QLTV01001691.1:123739-142900 GCA_003457575.1 Thermophis baileyi | reverse complement strand
TAGATAGATAGATAGATAGATAGATAGATAGATAGATAGATAGATAGATAGATAGATAGATAGATAGATAGATAGATATAAATAAGAGAGGGGATAGGTAGGTACATAGACAGACAGACAGACAGACAGATATGATTATGATCATGGCATTAAACTACTTATTCCCCATTCCTTTCCTCCCCACTGTAATCATTGCAAAGATATATTCATGGAAAAAGGTGTGTGTGTGTGTGTGTGTTTTCAAATGCAAAAGTTGCTCAATGGGCATACAGCCATAAACATGGCATAAAGGTTGCCAGGTTTATAAAGCAATCAGCACACAGCATCTGAGCACATGTCACAGTGAGACACTTGATAGGATGTGTGATGACTGCATCTCTGCTATTCCATATCGTTTTAGCTCAAATCGATCAAAAATAGTTAGGCTGCAAATCCCAGAGCCAAACAGCAGTTGGAGCATAAATAGGATATTAAAAACTGTTTTAAATAGTTTGCAATGTTTATATTTATCAGAACAAATGTCTTGGCATACTAAAATTACCACTTTTCAGCATTTTTACATTAGAGGCCTCCTTTTCTTCCATTTTTTTTTCTTGGACACTAACATTTATAGTATTCATTTTAATTCCATTCTTCAACGTATCACTATGTGATACGTTCACATAGTGTTCAGTATTCCCATGAAATCCCTAAACTATCCCTTCCAACATTCTCTCATTTTAGATTGATCCCAAATGATTTCATCACATTTATTCTTAATTCTATTCCTTCTTCTAAAGGTGTCTTGTTCAGTCCTTTTCTCTCCTTTCCAAATCAATTTTCTATTCCCATTATCTTTCTCATTTTTTAAATGCCTTGGAATTTTAACTGCTTCCAGCCTTCTTTGACTGGATTCTTTTCAACTCTTTTCTCTATCAGTACATTATACAGTATATGCAATACAGGTAGTTCTCGACTTACAACAGTTCATTTAGTGACCGTTCAAAGTTACAACGGCACTGAAAAATGTGACTTATGATCATTTTTCATAGTTACAACCTTTGCAGCAGCCCCATGATTGTGTCATCAAAATTCAGATGCTTTTGGCAACTGGTTCATATTTATGACCTTTGCTGTGTCCCAGGGTCATGTGATCACCTTTTGTGACCTTCTGACAAGCAAAGTCGATGGAGAAACCAGATTCATTTAACAACCAGGTTACTAACCTATTAACTGCAGTGATTCACCTAACAACTATGGCAAGAAAAGTCGAAAAATGGGTCATAACTCACTTAACAAATGCCTCAGCAACAGAAATTTTGGAGTCAATTGTGGTCGTAAGTCAAGGACTACCTGTATCATCCCATTCTTTGGCAGAAAATCCTCTTCTATATGCATTTTTTATCCATAATCTCCTTCTTTTCATCCTTTTTTGTACTTCCTGTACTTCCTAGCCTAATTCCACATATTTCAGTAGTATTTTGTAGCATAATTCTTTTCATTCTGCGCCAATCAAATTCCGCATCATCTTTATTGGGGAAGGATGCCTTTGGGTCCTATTGACTCCTGGTAACTGCCTGGATTAGTCCCTGCAGGTTTTTTGGCAACATTTTGGGGAATGGTTTGCTCTTGCTGCTTCCAAGGGCTGAGAGAGAGTGACTGGCCCAAGATCACCTAGTTGGCTTTGTGCTTAAGATGGGACTAGAACTCACGGTTCCTGGTTTCTAGCCCAGTATCTCAACTACTACACCAAGCTGGTTCTCCATAAGGGAGTTACATATGTGTATATTGGATTTAGCAGCAAAATTGTGCCTTGTTGTGATATGGCACTAGGAAATGCTTAGGAAGCTGTTTATTTTTTATGAATGACATGGTGCCTTCACCATGTCAATCATAACACTGACTGAATTCCCAAATTCAGAACAATCCAAACCTGGCAAAATTTAATGCCCTTCCAACAGCTGTCTTTGAAGGGAAATTATTGAGTCTCCCACTTCAAAAAAAGACTTTGCCCTTGAGTTCCTGAAACATTAACCAACGTTTTGCTATAATGCAATTATAAAGGTGCCCAGTTGTAGCTAATAACTCTCTGTCTAGACTAGATAGATTTCCAGGAGACCCAAATGTATTTCATTTATAGTTATTACCACCTCATCAGTGTGATTTTTGTTTCTCTGAATGTGAGTATGTTTTGTTTTCCTATTTATAAAATACAGCACATCAAAGTTATATAAATATAAAACTTATATTTATTAAGTTTTAACATAGCTTTTACTTGCTGTTTTGCAATTACTTTTCTTTTTTTGTTTCTGAATTGGTCAATGACTATAATCAATTCTACTTCCATTAAATTGAATATCTAGTTTATCGGTGAAATTGTGTCTCTTCTAAAAAGGAATCGTGTTTTTTATGTTTAAACGGAAAGATAAAATATGTGTTAAAAACTACATATGGAACATTTATTCTTCAAATCCACATTATCATTGCCAATTTCTAATAAAAATAATGATCATGCTCAAGAGATTCTCTAACACCAAGTGCTTAGCAATTTTTGTAATGTTGAATACAGATTGATATATATATTTTTGGTCAAAAAGGGGGTGACTAAACTTTTCACTCCACATTTGTTCATGTCTGTTCTCTTACACTGTTTTCCATTGTTACTGCTTATTCTCTGGCCATTTCTCTCTCTATTTCATTCCTCCTGTCCTCCCTGCATGGGAATATTATGTATTAAATGTGACTACACTGTAATGTTTTGGCAATGATTTCTGTATTGTATTTATATAGGTTCATATGCTGTTCAACCTTCCAAGCTGGGCCCCCTTCTGAACTCACAAAATTCCCCAGAAAGAATTGCTATTTTTGAGAATTCTGGAAATTGGTATACCCACCTAGAGTTTTGTGCATCTGATACGTTCTTAAACACACATGTGTATATGATTAAAAGTAATAATTTTCCAATCATATATTCAGAGACTGCCCATGTTTCTGTTAAATTTTAGGTCACAGTGATCCTTGCAGCTTTTTCCAAAGAAACATCATGATAATGTTTTTCTACTGTGAGAGATGAAACATGTAGAGCTTTTTATCCTTTACTTTCATCTTACACAATAATTTCACTTACTTTGTTTAAATTTTTCAAAACATTAAAATTCTTCTTTACAAGTTTAGAAAATTCCTTGAGCATTGAAGATTAATAATTTAGGAGAATTAAGATTTCATGCAACCATTAAATTATGATGGCTAGGTTTACCATACTGGATTATAGCATTAGCTATGTTTATATAATTATATATATATATATATTATATAATATAATAGTTATAATACATCCATTATGTTTCAAGCAATATTAAAATATTTTTCTTAAAACATCGTTCAGGAGAAATGGAGATTTCCATAAGCTACCGGTAGCTATTTTCATTTTTTTAAAAAGAACTTATTTTATAGGCTGTTGGGCGTGGCAATTACCTGCTACTTTTTTGCCATAATCTATTTCATATATTGTATAGCAAGAACTCTGACATTTTAGAAGGGCATGTACTCAATAATGAACCCCAACTTCCTGCCATGTGTATTCATGTGAAAATTTGAAAATATGTTTGTTGCCGTCACACTTTACATTTTTAAAGATGCCCAAAACACAAAGTGCTTTTCATACTAGCAATCTTCTTCTATTGTAATAGATGAGTAATACTCATGTGGGAATCCCAAAGTGCCTTTTAAAGAGGCAACTGGACTTTCTTTGTTTTTCCTTGAAGACGTTTCGCTTCTCATCCAAGAAGCATCTTCAGTTCTGAACCAGCGTTCAGAACTGAAGAAGCTTCTTGGATGAGAAACAAAATGACTTCAAGGAAAAACAAAGAAAGTCCAGTTGCCTCTTCAAAAAGCACCTTTGGGACAACCATGACCTGGATGACTGAGAATCTCCATAGACACTCATGTGGGAAGTTCCTAAGTAAGTAGAAGGTCATGTTAGATTTAGGTCAGATTCTTGCCTGCAGATCTGTCATGGTATTTGGGAATAACCTTGGGAGACAAGAGGAAGAGATGCTGTCTAAGAATGATAAGATAGCTGCAAAAGGGGCATACACACACACACACACACACACACACACACAAAGGATCCTCCCTAATTTATCAGATGTAAAAAAAGATGCATACAAAAAGATTTGTACTTTCAGACCTGGAAGATTGTGGTCAGCCTTGCCAGGCAGACCAACAAGAAGCACAAACTGAACTTAGTCTCTTTTATTGGAACACTACATTAAAAGAATCTTTTTACAGCTTGATAAGTTAGTGAGGATCCTTTTCATTTCCCTTCTGTGCCCATTATGTAGCTGTGAGTTTCTCTCTCCACTTTTACTTGCTCACTTCCTTGGTAGCATCTCTTCTTCCAATCTCCCAAGGTCATTCCAACATACCATTACAAAATCTCAAGCCCATCATATTTTGTTATCCTGAATGCCTGGAAACAATGTCTAGCATCTTCGGAAGAAAAGATGTCAAGTAATAAGATTTTTCCAAATGAAGAGTAGCCATCTGCTTTTAGCTAGTTAGATTTCTGAGAAAATGTCTTAATGGAAATGCTGTGGAGCTAGTCTGGTCCCTACCCTAAGATACCTCAAGATCCACTTTGGAGTTAGATGCATTCTGGAGATAAGATGGTGGGCAACTACAGGTTAGCTTTTTACACAAACAACTCACCAAATCTTCAAATTAAGAAAACAAATACAGTAATATCAAGAACCTCCAGATCTGGACCAATTCCCAGATTAGAGTAATCAATGTGTTCTGTCTAGATGTTAGGCATCAAAGTTTGCTGTTGTTGTTTTTCTAATAACCTGTCAACACATTCCATGCTAAACTGGCTTGGATCTTATATGGATTCACATCTTGTTTGGAGCATGGGTGGGAATTTCTGCCACCAAAAATAGAATAGAAGTAGTAAAGAGTACATTTCCACACTTGGAGCAGGACTGCCTAGCCTTTAGAAAGCTTGAGTGTTAGCAGTTTCTACCCTCCAGTGGCTGCTCATCTATTCTTGCCCCCCTGCCTTTCCCCCAAAACTCATTTTAGGAAACAGGTATTAAATGGAAGGACTTTGTGTGATCGTTTCCAGCCAGGAAAAGACATATGGATTGAAATTTCTCTGAAACTATCAATTGGGCGTCTTCTGTTATGTTGGAATCCATCACTCCTTGTATCCCTTCTGCCACCCGTTGGGGATGGAAAACAGGGCAAGGTAAAATGTCAAGAGAATTCAGTTGGGGGTTCTTGTCTTTCTTATGCTTGCTGCTAATTCAGGCGAGCCGGAGAGGAGGTGGGTGGGGGGAAAACTGTCTTGGTCGACTGCTTTTGCAACATGAGCCTTTTTTCTGTCTGCAGTGATTTGGGATCTCGCTATGAATATTGATTACATGTGAAATATTGGCAGAGGGAGGGCCCAGTTTTTTCATAGAGGAAAGAAAGGAGGAGGAAAGAGAAGAAGGGATTTCTGCTCCAAAGCTTCATCCTGCTCACCATTTTTAAGTTGCTTCCATTTAGAAATATGCTGTAAAGTGGGAAGTATAGCTGCAGTGACTGGTTTATGTTGTCAGTTGTCTTCATTTTCATCTCCCTTGCACACAGTATCTTTCAGCAGAACACCCACATCTGCTGTGAACATGAGTTAGGGAAGGATTCCCCCATGCTAACCATCTGCAGTTGTTCAAGGCATCAACCTCCAACAGCTGGTGAAAGCAAAAAGCCATTGCTGTAGTACAGTATTTCTCAATCTTGCAACTTGAAAATGTGTGGACTTCAACTCCCATAATTGCTGGCTGGGGAATTCTGGGAGTTGAAGTCCATGCCTCTTCAAATACCAAGGTAGAGAAACACTGCTCTAGTAAAACCAACTAATTCAGTTTGCCTCTCTGCATCACTGCTGACCATCACCATAAATATGATATAGCCAGGGTGAATTTTTTTATTTCCTTGTCTTGGAAATGCTTCAATTATCTTTTTCCTCCTGCACTTTTCCACATCTAGTGTGGTGTTATGGTGAAGATGCTGCATTAGCACTGCAGAACCAGATTTAATATCAGCCTTGGTCTTACAACCTCAGAGTGGTAACATACCTCCCCTCAACACAACCTGCTTTGCAGAGTTGTGGATTTAAAAACAGAGACATCCATCCCCATATACCATGCTCAGCTCCTGGAAAGAAACACGACAGGTAAACCTAATTAACTAATGGCAGGGTATAAAGGAGAGGCATATGAAGGTGCAGCGTGAAAGAGACATTTTGACAGTTAAATCTGCATTGAAACAAACACCTTTGCTATGAAAGGATTATATGTGTCTCTTCTGCATGTTGAATTACAGTATGCTGTAAAGTAGGGAGAGGGAAGGTTAGGAAACAATGGAAAAGACTGCATTCATCTCTCCAGGCACCACGGGTGCCATGCCTGTCTCTGATGCAGTGTGTTTTGCAGAATTCCCTGTAAAATAGGGAAATTCTTTTTTTCTACAGCCAGCTAAGAGTCTTCTAAATATCTGCAAAAGTGAGGTAAAAATTAAAACAGGCACCAAGAAAACACGCCCCATAACCAGAAAGTGGACTTTGGGAACAACAAAAGCAAGAACTAGAAAATGCATGCTATATGAATTTTGCAGAAACATTTTTAATTGACTATATGCTACTCTCCTTATATTGGTCTTTGACCCTAACAAAGATTCCATTGATTGTAGAAATATGGCTGTAGCATCCTGATTGCTACAGACATTTTCTTCCTACTGCTACCCCTCGCCTGCAAGTGTGCAGGCGAGGGGTAGCACTTGATGCAAGTGTGTGAATTTCCACAGACCTCCAGTCCCGATCTATATCAAGCAACTTATGCTTTGAGGAGCTTCTTCCCCACTTCTTCTCCATTCCTGGACAATTCAGATATATCTATAAAATTGTTTTGTCACTCCTATCAACATATTTCAACTATTTTGGGATATAGGATAAACCCTTATTTTATGGGACAAATGTAGAAATAATATGTGTTCAGTCTGTTACTTTGGACTAGGTAGGCACCAAGTCTTTCAAGTCCCTTGAAAGTAGCTGAAAAATAGCCTGTGAGACCCAGACAGTTTTATAAACAAAATACTGGGATAGCTACCAAAACTATCAAAGAAAGAGCCAGTTTGGTGTAGTAGTTAAGGCATCAGGTTGAAACCGGAAGACCATGTGTTCTGTTCCTGCCTTAGGCACAAAGCCAGCTGGGTAACCATGGGCCGGTATCTCTCTCTCTCTCTCTCTCTCTCTCTCAGACCTAAGAAATAGGCAATGGCAAATCACTTCTGAAATCTTGCCAAGAAAACAGTAGGGACTCATCCAGATAGTTTTCAAGAGTCACTGACTGAAAGGCACAAAAACAAACTATGAAAAAAATAGACTATGTTTCAGAATCATGCAATCTTGTATTATGTAGTGGCTATAGTTTTCAAACACCAAAGTACATTTCAAATAGCTTGGAAGGAGAAGAAATTGGATTATCACATGTTGTTTATTTCAGTACAGTATTTTCTCAGAAAACAGAAGAAACAATACCAAATATTCACTTGCAAATTCACTTTACCAAAATATTTACTGTGCATCTTCTGAGTTCAGTGCCCTGTGTTTTCACTTCCCTTGTTCCAATTAGATCTCCAGGTATTTGGGCTCATACATACAACTGCCTGTTGTAATCCCATGGGATTTGATTGTCAAGTGTCCAAAATCCCCCCACATGAAAGTAATCTTGAGAACACAGTAATGGAGGAGTGAATATTATATTATGTGATTTATTTTGCTAGTTGTTAGTATATTATTGTATTTATCTGCTTCACTCTGTTTTTGTTCTTTTAAATTTTCCTGATCATTGAAGATTGATTGATTGATTGATTGATTGAGAAGTCATCTACCACATCTGTGAGTTGCCATAGCTAAGAGGATGAAGCAGCTCAATGGGCAAAGCACCATAAAAAATGCAAACTCACAGATCGGTAATGGAGCACTAAAATAACATAAGTGTAAAAAAAGGTCCAAAAATGTCAGGCACTTCTTGACATTTATAAAAAGAAACCCTGCTTTTAAACTGAAGGTAGTTTTAGGGCATCTGAGAATGTCAAGTATATCACAATGTGTTTCATTGTGTGGCAGGATTCAGGGAATGTGTCTTTAGGATCTTGTTGGTATGATGCATATCACATTTGTTCTTATTGACAGCCAATTCCTTGCAGTCTCCACCTTGTCACAGTCTTCCACAGATGTCTGCCTGCCAAGGGGGTTAGTAGATGCCTGTGAGAAAATGAACTTTACCGAATGGTACAATTGTACCTGTATTGTGTTCTTGCTAATTTGCAATGAAGTTTAGTGGTCATGATCCTATGCATATTTAATACCTGCCTGGTTAGCTTGCAGGAATATGGTACGAATGAATCCTACAGGTTCATTTTATGGGTTTAGACAATTTTCTAAGTCATAGGAAGACAAATCAGGCATTGCAGATTGCCTGTTCTGTAGTAAGGGGTTTAGGGTAGGGAGAGCTGCTATTTTCTTGCTCATTGCTTAAATTCAGCCCATTGTCAAGAATAGAAACAGCTATTACACTGATGCCTTAATTGGGATGCATGTCCTTCATAAACTCGTGTGTTCTGTTCTCTGATTCAGTCCAATTTGGGCCCAAATCACATCCTATATATAATTTTATTAAAAATTAACAAGTAGAGATAATGGAAAAGATAGAGCACTGCAGTTCTTTTCTTCCCCTGCAAAATGAATGCTTAGTTTGGATTTTAGTGCATGTTCAGCTCTCATTCAAAAAAATAATAATAAGTTTGACCTTTCCAATGTTTTTTTCCTTACGAAAATGTAAGGAAAATTCTGAAGTCAGGGTTTTTAAAAATCCATTTGCTTAACAAGAAATAAGATTTCTTTCCTGGTTCTTATTGTTATACTGGCCTATTAAGGCACATAGATACTGTATAGAGATGACTGACATGTACTTCTCATTAAACTTAAAGATGCTGGAATAAACATTTTTGCATATCAAAGTTTTGAAAAGAAGATTAAAAACTAACAGAGACTAACCTAAAGTAAAGGAGAGAAGGAAAGGAAAAAAAGAAAGAATAAAAAGAAATATCTTCCAATAGGTGCAAAAAGAAAAAAAACTGTTTTTATTATCTATTTTTTCTAATCAACAAAGCCATAAATCATAAATTCATTTTTTCTGTTTCTTGCAAAAAGTCCCTAAGGGGTTTCCAGCAGGGGTGGGTTCTAACTTACCTCGCTGCCTGTTCGCTTCCTCCCGCACCGCGTGGCTGCGCGCGCATGCGCAGTGGTGAAAATTCACAAAAAATTCCCCCCCAAAAAGCCAAAAACAAGATGGCAGCGCATGCACAGTGCCAGGGACTCGGCTACTGCGCATGCGCAGAAGAAAAAAAAATAGTAAAAAATTCCCCAAAATTTTTTCCCCCGAAAAAAAAATAATCCAAAAAAAAAGATGGCAGCGTCCACGGACCGGCACCAACAGAACCGGATCCATGACATCACCAGCGGTTTGCTACCAGTTCTATAGAACCGGTGTGAACCAGGAGGAACCCACCTATGGTTTCCAGTCAGCAATAAACATAGATACTGTCTTTTCTCTAATCAAGGAAGTCAATTTAGCCATCTCTACAAGTTCCATCATCTTCCCCAGCCTTTCCTCCATTAAGGGTAATGTTGAATCTTTCCACTTTTGAACATATAATAATCTCACTGCAGTTACCAGATGTAAGAAAACAAGGTTCCATGTCGTTTTCCCCAGCTGTCAGTCCATTTTTAAATGATACAAATGAAATTACCTTTAGATAAAAATAAGTAAAATAAAGACATAGAAGAAGCAAGTTGGGATAAGATATTTTGACTATAAATACAGTGGACAGCCAGTTAGTTACAAGCTATACATCTCAAGAAAAGCTAATCAGGCATTCTTACTTCACTTTCTCTCTATAAACTTATTACTTTGAGAGTTCAAATGAGGTTCTAAAAATCAACAACTTGAAGGGCATATCATCTTCAGTACCGGAAGACCCCTTGTTTTTTTCTGGTGAATACCTGGTCCATAATAAATTCTACCTAAGGAAATGTAATTGAACAGACTATAACAGTGATGGCGAACCTTTTCGGCACCGAGTGCCCAAACCGGAACGTGCATGTGCGTGTATGTGCACTTCCGGAGCCCCACATGCACGCTGGCCACCTGGTCGTCTGCTTTCCAGCGGGCGCATGTGTGCCGGCCAGCTAGTCTTCCTAGGCCCATGATGGCGAATCTATGGCATGCGTGCCAGAGGTGGCATGCAGAGCCCTCTCTGTGGGCACAAGCGCCGTCACCAGCTGCTCTTCTGGTTTCCGGCATGCGTGCCAGCCAGCTGGTCTTCGGGTTTCCAGGGCTCCGGCACGCGTGACGATCAGCTGGCCAGCATGCATGCGTGTGCCGGAAACCCGAAGAGCAGCTGGCGACGGCGCATGTGCCCACAGAGAGGGCTCTGCGTGCCACCTCTGGCACACGTGCCATAGGTTCGCCATCACGGGACTATAATATCATTATCCTTCAAAAATATTGAGGTTTCCAGAGCTAAATTAATGAGTAACAAGATGGAACTACAAATGTTTTCCCTAGAAACTAGACAGTTTCTTCTTGTGAGGAAAAAAATGACAAATATAGGCAATCTTCTAGGGTCGGCAGGCCTGGAGTCACATCCTCCAGAAGTTCCTGGATAATCAGAACGTTCAGAAAAGGATGTGGGGAGCAATTTAAGCTAAAGAAATTTCTAATTAATTATGCCTGATAAATTGGATTCTTCTTTCAATATACGAAGAGATACCAAAGTTGTAACAAAACTATGATTCTCAAAGGTATTGGATAAGGGAAAAGAGGCGATGGAATAGTTCACATTGATTTTCCTTTGGCAGGTGTCTTTATTAACAGGTTAATTAAATATGCGAGAAATGTATTACATTTTCCTTAAGGCAAAGCCCATAGAATTTTAGTAGGCAGCCAAAACCTTCTAAAAGTAGCTCATTTTTAAAGCATACTGTATAAAGATATTTCCTGGTATTAATAAAGGGAATAATTATAAGCATATTAAAGGATTTGTATTTAGGATCTTTTCATTTTGTACTAAATAAATCATTGTCTTCTTTCCCATTGTATTTTTAGCAGCCTCTGATCTTTAACCATTTCCGGCTCCTGGCCTGGTAGGAATTATGCTAATATAAATGCAATATTGTTCCAAGCTCTCTTCCAAAGACCTTGATTCAACATCCTTTGGAGAAGCTTGAATAATACAGATGGGTGTGCATGAACCAGTTATAACATGTTCTTCACTACTCTTGTTAACATTTTGCATGCAGGGTTGAAGATCGTTGTGAAATAAGGCAGATGTCTGTTAAAACAAATGGGCCTTACCGAAGAGATGCCTTTGAGAAGTACCTGCAGAGGAAACAGACACAAGATGTAGCAGCTGATGGAAAAGATGGTCGACCAATTTTGACAAAAGAGCAGAAGTACATTGGTGCTCCTTCAAATACAGCAAATACTAATAGTCGCTGGAAGGTCTTACGGCAGAATACGCTTGTCCACAAGCAGGGATATACCAATCATGCCATGGAAGACGAGAAGGAGGAGGAGGTTTATCATGTGTGACTGCATAGGCCCAAGTGCCTCGGTGGAAAGTAAGATAAACTGGGATAAAGAAACAAACATTTAACAAAGCAATGTCTCCATTCAAAAGTGTACATAACAGACATCAAAGACAACTTCGGCAGTCTCATAACACTGCGCCCAGTGCTTCTGAGAGAGATGTATTGAATATATCTTCATGCTTCTCAGAACAACTGGTCAAAAGAATGATGGTATACAATTGTTCCCGCCAGCTGAAACTCACTCATACTTAGAAGCAGGACAGTGAAATATAGTGGTTAAAGAGCTAGATTAGGACCAGGGAGTCCAACAATCAAGACCAATCTCAGCTACAGGATGATGTTAGGCTAGTCTCTCTGCTCTCTGTCAGTCTACCTCGTATGGTTGCCGTTGTTGGGATGCAATCAAGAGAAATACTCACATAGGCTAACTTGAGTTCTTGGAAGAAAGCTGAGCTAAATCTAGCACATAATATTATATATGAAAGTCAAACACTATTAAAGATGAATGCCAGTGTAGATGTTCAGTGTTAAATATTCCAAGGAACAAGTAAACTCCACTTAAAGGCTCCAAATGCATGGCTGTGAATTTAAAACTGGGAAATTGATCTGAGAGGTATAAGGTACATTTTAACATATACTAGACAACCCATTGGGTCATTGTTTCAGAGACCTTACCTAAAAAGAATGATTATAAAAGAAGCATTAGGAGTAGGAGTGCCTTTCAATTTCCTCCTAGCTCCTTTGTGGCTGACTGCCCTCTGGCAGTTGATGATGGGACTGTTCTATACAGCCAGTCTGGAGGGCTAGTGTGGTACTGGTCTACCTGATTTCCAGGGGCCAAAGGCAAGGCTGGTCTACCCAGCCTCCAGAGGGCTAGGGCAGGACCAGTCTACTAAACCTCTGGGCAATGATGTGGCAGTGTTGAAATGACCATTAATTTGCTAAATTTCAGGCCCACGGGAGTCACGGCTCCTGGACTTTGGACACATTCTGCAAGTTAGCCCTTTTGAAGTAACTTGGTTCAAAAATCGTTGTTCTATGAGGCACTATTTTGCCCGATTAAAGAACACAGACGTAAGAGTTTTATAGTATATAGATTCATATGGAAAATTATGAATAGAATTTTAGTAGACAATTCAAGAAGATTGCTGGATCAAGACATATTTGGTGTGTGTTTTGTATTATGTATAGCAAAACTTGTATTAATTGAACAAATGGGGCAGGTAGTGTCTGTTATTCACAACACTACACTAAATATGCCAGTGCAGGGAGTCTTCAATTTATGAGCCTGGAATTACAGTTGTAAGTCACGTCACATGACCTTATCTGATTTTACAACCTTTTTTGAAATGGTCATTAACAAAAACACGGTTATTAAGTGAATGCAGTGGTTGTTAAGCAAATCCCTTGTCCCCAGTGGGTGTATTTTTTTGGCCGGAAATGGGAAGTAAACATTGGTTTCCAGCAAAAAAAAAAAATCATAAATCTTGGTCACATGAAAATAGTCGTAAATGCAGTCTGGTTATTGAGTGCCCAAAATATAATCACATGACCACAGGGGGTGGCAGGCCATCAGAACTTTGAAACCAGGTTGTAAGTAGGTCTGCTGTAATTTTGAATAGTCACTAAGCAACTGGTCATAAGTCGAGAACCTCCTCTATATTATCAGAACAATTTACTTAATTTGCATTATGAAATCATGAAACAAATGGTATACATTGATGCAACTGATATCATTTGTGTGATTTGTGTGACAAATATGTGACAAATTTGCATGACAATAAATGATGTAAATCAAACCATCAAGATTTGGTTTGTTACAGGCAAGTTTAATATACTGAGATTTGTTAAATCAAAGTTCTGTTCTATTGGATTTTAGTGCGTGTTACATTACTTTGCATTTTCTTTATCCCACTTTCCTTTCCTTCTTTATTATCATTACTATCAAACCATGTTTCCACAATTGGTTTTGTGCCCATGAGCCTTTCTGACTCAAATTCTCTGGCACTAATGATTATGGAACACTTGGAGCTCTCCACTTTTGAGTGGAAACTCCAAAAATTTTCCAAGCATGGTCATGAATCTGGATCAGCGTTGAAATGGTGTCATTTCTCTATAGGACAAAAGATATAAAAAGGACTCTTGATTCCTCCAAGAACAAAGACCCTTTTTCAGAGCCTTCCAGAAGTCCTTGCAAATCTTAGGGACTGGATGGTTGCTTAAAGAAAATTGGTCAGTGCTTGTGGATATGGCAATGAGGAATATAGGTTCTCCTTTACCATTTAAATCCTGCATATTTCACCGAACTCCTGACTGGACTGGCGAAGCACAATATTTCATATATACCAAATGAGAACAAGAAAGGATTTGGAGAAATAGTTGCGTTGAATTATACAACTAAAATACATTTAATCCTACTGATGCCAGTAATGATAGACATTAATCAAAGGGGGAAAGGCAAAATCAAGGTGGGAGATATTACTGCCCTGTATTTCTCCCTTCTTTTGAGTGTATGCAGAAGAACACAGGCTGTAACCTCTGGTCATCCTGTGCTTTTTTACATTCCCATTGGAACAGAACCATTCTTGCGCCATCTGGTTCCACTTATGAAGGGCAGCCTCCTCGAAAACAGCAGCCATCTAGTGAAGCAAAGGCAGGGAAATTGTGACTCAGTGATACCATGTCACATGTGGGTTATCTTCATCTTACTGGAGACAAGAAGTGCTGTGCTACTGTCCTTCCACCCTTATTAAAATCACTTTCAACTTGTCAGGAGAAGAAAATGGACCATTGCTGCTTTGCACAAGCAAATTTGGCATTCCAAAAGCAACTTTTGCCTGCCTTTGAGGCTGATCTTTATGAGAAGGTCAATTATGTGAAGCAGTCAAGCCCTATCTACCAAGCTGCATAACTACAAAAAAGATGTTGAGACTCTAGAGAAAGTGCAGAGGAGAGCAACCAGGATGATTAGAGGTCTGGAAACTATAACATACGAAGAGTGGTTGCAAAAACTGGGCATGGCTAGTCTAGCGGAGAGAAGGACCAGGGGAGACATGATAGCAGTGTTCCAATACTTGAGGGGCTACCACAGAGAGGAGGGGGTCAGGCTGTTTTCCAAGGCACCAGAAGGCCAGACAAGGAATAATGGATGGAAACTGACCAAGGAGAGATTCAACCTGGAGATAAGGAGAAACTTTCTGACAGTGAGAGCGATCAACCAGTGGAACAGCTTGCCTTCGGAGGTTGTGACAGCTCCAACACTTGAGACTTTCAAGAGGAGATTGGACTGCCATTTGTCTGAAATGGTGTAGGGACTCCTGCTTGAGCGGGGGGTTGGACTAGATGACCTACAAGGTCCCTTCCAACTCTATTATTAATCTAATCTACCAAATCTTATTTTTCTATTTTGTTGACTACAAGGCTGTGGATTTTGGTTTTATCTTCCTAAGTCTTGGTTGAATATAACTTCACTTTTCACACTTTGCAATCCCTTCATATGTTCGTACTGCAAACTAATGTTAGAAGACATTGTAGTCCATTTCTACTACATATGCAAAACATTCCAATATGCTGATCAAAGGCTGTAATAAAGGTTTACTTGACCTACCTATCAAATAATTTAATAAATTATGTTTATTTGTCCCGGAAACAATGGTTGTTTTTATTGTTGTTTAATTCTTTTACCCTTGAATAAAGTACAGAGTCTAAAACAGCAGGTCTCAGATTTGCAGGCTGTACCCCTGTGTGGATGCATACTGTAGGCTGGTGACTTAAGAAACGAGAGTACCTTGCCAATAGCAACTCAACAGCTCACCTTGGGCAAACTGATGGGTCTCCTGGGAGCAGTGGAGCCTGGATAAATAGACCACATAGCCATAGCCAAAAATCTTTTATTCCAAGAACTTTCATAATACTTTGGTAAGACCACACTTGGAATATTGCATCCAATTTTGGTGGTTAAAAAGATGTTGAGGCTCTAGAAAGACTGCAGAGAAGAGCAACAAAGATTATTAGAGGACTGGAGGCTAAAACATAGGAAGAATGTTTGGATATGTCTAGTTTAATGAAAAGAAGGATTAGGAGTAACATGGAAGCAGTGTTCCAATATGTAAGGGACTGCTACAAAGAAGAGACGGTCAGTGTATTCTCCAAAGCACCTGAAGGCAGAACAAGAAGCAATGGATGGAAACTAATCAGTGAGAGAACCAACCTAGAACTAAGGAGAAATTTCCTGACAGTTACAACAATTAATCGGTGGAACGACTTGCCTCCAGAAGTTGTAGGTGTTCCAACACTGGATGTTTTTAAGAAGAGATTTGGACAGCCATTTTTCTGAAATGGTATAAGGTCTCCTGCTTGAACGGGGGGGGGGGGTAGGACTAGAAGACCTCAAAGGTCCCTTCCAATTCTGTTATGTTATTCCATTTACTCTCATTGGGTGCTATTTCTGAAGCAGTGTTGGGCTATATGGATATGGGCATGGGAAGGTGAGGTCGGCAATGTTTTGTGAGGTGGCCTGCCTGCACACAGCCTCCTTACCAAGCTTTCAGTATCCTTGGCTGGCGTCCTATCCTCACTTGCATCGCATGCAACTAGGTAGGGTTCTTGAAAAGCCCTTCAGTTCCTAAAATTGACAGTGTGAATCAAAGGGAACAGTAAGATTTCCTGAAACAAAGTAGCATGGGGAGGTAGGTTTTATGATTTCACAGGTGACCGCTCAAAGAACTGCAGTTACTGGTAACTAATCAATTCTTCTGTGATACATGCACATGGGAACTCTATTCTTGGCTTGATACAGAGGCAAGAATATGATATGAAACTCTTTTATTGGTAAGCTAGAAAAAAAGTATTTTCCAATGAAGGAATAAAGGAGAAGGTGACCTCAAGCCATGTTTACCTCAGAGAAAGCCTAGATTTGTACTTTCACATGCAAGAGAAAAATTAATATTGCATGACTTTAAACTGATGTTTCCAGAAAAGAAGCCCTCAAAGATTTCTATTAGTTACTGAGGAAACCCTTATAAAAATCTTATAAGAATTCAACATAAGACCTTGTGGGACCATGGGAACAATTTCTCCAGACAGAAAGGCAGAGGGAATCAAATTCTGAATGGAGGACTTGTCTCTGGGTAAGACAGTGGTTCATTCCAAGAAAAAAAAAGATTGGGAATATCCCAGCCTTATTACGAAAGGTTGTGATGGGCCATCACCCATGGAAATAGTTCCCATTTGTAGGTGACTTTTCTGTATGGCTGAGCTGCTCAGCAAGGAAGTTAACTGGTTGTTGAATTGAACTGCCGAAATGAAAATGGAGTGATGGATGCTCCTGACCCAAAGGTAAAGTATGAAAGAATGATGGACTTTTTGTCACTTCCTTTGTTTATATCCTAGACTACTCCGATATAACCTGGACAGTCTAATCATGATGACAAATCTCAGAAGGTTCATGTGGCTTGCAAGTTGAAAGCTGTTCCCGTATCACTGGAATATGTGAAATGGAGCCTAAGGGATTATACAACTAAGGACCTGATGTCTGGAGGATGACAAATTGCCCTGATAAACAATTTAAAGGATTTTTTTAAAAAAGGTTTGGAGATTATTTAAAACAGCAAGAAAAAAAAAAGAAAAAGTGAAGCAAAATAAATAGATAAAGCAAAAGGACCAAGAGTTTAGGAATGAGCAAGTGTGATTGAAAAGTAATTCAAGGAGTTTAGTATAAGCCATGTCCCATGTCTTGGTTTCCACTGCTCTAGAGCAGGGGTGTCAAACTCAATTTCATTGGGGGCCGCATCAGGGTTGTGTTTGACCTTGGGGGGCCAGGTGGGCGTGGCCAGGGTGGGCATGGCCAGCTCGACATCACTCGTGTTGGGGGTGCCTGTGGTGGCCTGAGTGCTCTGCTAGCAAAAACAGGCTCCCGAGCTCCGTTTTCGGCTGCGATGGCTTCCTGCAACCCTCTCCAGCAAAAACGGAGCTCGGGAAGGCCGCCCGCGGCCCTCCTGAGCTCCATTTTCACTGGCAGAGGCACCTGCAGGCCCTGTTTCCAGGGCGGCACGGCGGACCAGATCGAAGCACCCCACGGGCCGGATCTGGCCCTCAGGCTTTGAGTTTGACGCCCCTGCTCTAGAGGCTTCCAAATGGAGCTTGTGCAGGCACCTAATTCCATGTCTGTGAATCACAGAGACTACACTGAAAAAACATTTAGGTATACAGTATATGCATTTACGAACCATATACAGCTAAGCTTGTAGCCCACCTTTCCCATACTTAGGTCTTCAAGAAAGTTTTTAAACATGCTGTAAAACTTTATTCTCTGTTGATGCTGGGAAATACAGATGGTCTTCTGTCCGGAGGTGCATGCCATTGTGAATACAGCCATTTGATAAGATGATTGTTTGTATTGTTCTGCCACTTTTTCCACAAACAAGCCCAATCAGAGAAATAGAAAGGGAATAGGAGATTGGGTGTATTCTATGATGACTCACTGCTTGATTGGGTTTTCACGCAATGGGACATTATTACCAGGCCACATGAAAGACACTGTTGTGCGTGACTGTCTCTGAATCAGGAATTATGTCCTTGGAGAAGAAAAGAAAGTGAATGTCTCCCAGATACTTTTTGGTAAACAGTAAAAGAATCACTACTCATATTTGAAAAAAGTTGCTGCTTCAGTACAATAAGCCGCAGATGTCAAATTCCCACATGCAGATCTCAGCTCCATATTTAGAACCAGAAAGTCATGCTCCGGAGTTGAATAATCGTGTATCAAAACAATGTTCCCAGGAGTGTCCTGATTCCCACTGCTACGGCTATGATGTGGGAAATGATCAGCATGAATTGAACGAATGCCATCTCACAAGTATTATATATACATTCCCACTGCAATCTGGATTCTCTAGCTAGCACAAAGTATTCTGCAGTTGGGAATAAACCTGCCAATAAAGGAGAATATTTGTAGCTCAGGGCTGAAATGAGGGGTCCTTGGTGCTCTCCGAGCTTGTTTGCTTTTTGGCAGATGTTTCATTACCCAAACTAGGTAACATCATCAATACTAGTACTGACTAGCACTGATGATGTTACCTAGTTTGGGTAATGGAACTTCTAATGTTTTACCACCAGATGGATTTGTAAATGGCTGACAAACTGTACTCAACGAGTAGTCCTTAATGGTACTACATCTACATGGAGGGAAGTAAGCAGTGGGGTACCACAAGGTTCTGTCTAAGGCCCAGTACTCTTCAATATCTTCATAAATGATTTAGATGAGGGAATAGAAGGGGAACTCATCAAATTTGCAGATGACTCTAAGTTGGCAGGAATAGCCAACACCCCAGAAGACAAGCTCAGGATCCAAAAAGACATTGACAGACTTGAACAATGGGCCCTATCAAACAACATGAAATTTAATGTAGAGAAAAGCAAGGTGTTACACCTGGGCAGGAAGAACCAATGGTACAAGTACAGATTAGGCAAAAGCTGGCTCA
>QLTV01001691.1:110004-123234 GCA_003457575.1 Thermophis baileyi | reverse complement strand
TACTGCACTCTAACCACTGCGCCACCTCGGCTCTTAGCAGTATTCCAGTATTTGAGAGGCTGCCACAAAGAGGAGGGGATGAATTTATTTTCCAAAGCACCAGATGGCAGGACAAGAAACAATGGATGGAAACTAATCAAGGAGAGAAGCAACCTGGAATTGGAGAGAAACTTCCTAACAGTGAGGACAATTAACCAATGGAACAGCTTGCCTTCAGAAATTGTGGGCGCTTCATCACTGGAGGTTTTTAAGAAGAGACTGGATAGTCACTTGTCTGAAATGCTTGAGGAGGGAGCTGGACTAGAAGATCCCCAAGGTCCCTTCCAGCTCTATTCTGATTGATTGATTGATTGATTGATTGACCCCTCAAATGTAACCTGGCTTTGAATAGCAAAAAATACAGTTTTGCTGAGGACTGCAGCGGTCCATTCCATGGAAGCTGCTTATAAGGCTGGCCTTGTTTCCATGAGAAGAGTGGAAGTATAATGGAATTCTTGGCAATAACACATTGTGTTCCCTTTCTTATTGCCCCACATGGCCTTTCTGCTGGGCCTCTCTTTTCTGTCAGAAGATTTAAGGTTCCTGTTTCGTGCTCAACTAATATGTAGAAGCAAGCATTTACTCCTTTCTTCCCCACTCCTATGAGAGTGATAAAATTAATATATTGTTACCATACTGTTGGAGGAAATAGAAGATTCTGAGCCAATTCATTGATTTTTTTTTAAAGAATATCTCTTTGCCTTTCCTCATTCTTTTTTTTTTCCCCAGGGGTTATTCTAAGCTTTAGCATTTACCTTATTTTCCATGCTAAAACTCCCTCCCCTTCTACAAAAAAAGCAAAGGCTGAGCATTGGGATGATACTGTGACAAAGCTTTCTGCTCTATTCAACCCAATAGAGAGCAGACTGCTTTGTTACGGTATTGTCCCAATTGCTTTTTTGTAGAAGAGGAGGGAATCTTAGCATGGAGAATAAGGTAAGTGGTAAAGCTTAGAATAAACCCTGAAAAAAAGAATAAGGAAAGGCAAAGAGATATTCTTTTTTTTTAAAAAAAATCACCAAATCAGCTCAGAATCTTCCATTTTCTCCAACAGTATGCTAACAACATATTAAGTTTTAGGAGGTTATTGGGAGAGGTAGACAAAGATGGTGGCTCCAAAATTGCTACTCAGTGGTCTCTGTAGGGTAGAGGGCAACAAAAATCAGCAAAATGGTTGCCATGCAAGCCCAGCTTTTTTTTTTTTTTTTGAATGACAGACAGGCTGACAGACTAGTCAAGCAGTTTCAGGAGCAGTTCCCTCAGAAGCCAAAGGGACCTCCGGGGGTGGGGGGGAGAGGTGGTTAGCTCAAAAACTGATTAACCTCATTTGGTTTCTCTTCTCTTCTAGGAGCTCCTCGTCAATCAAGGGGGTCCAATTGTCAACCCTGAAGTGAACCTGGCTGAGGCCATCTTGGAGGCTTCAGGGTTGCCAGTTCCTTGCTAACTATTGTAAATTGAAGTCTTGTTTAGGAAAATGTCCATCACAGTGATTGTGTCCAGTTTTCCCCACTGCAGGCAGCCTATGTTCCCTATTGCCACTCCTCCCAAGCCAATGCAGGGGTGGGTTCTAATTTTTTTTACTACCAGTTCTGTGGGCGTGGCTTATTTTGTGGGCATGGCTTGGAGGTCAGGTGGATGTGGCTTCAGGTGGGCATGGCTTGGAGGTCAGGTGACTGGGTGGGCATGGCCAACTTGTAAAATGTTGTGAAACTCACTTAACAACGCTCTTGCTTAGCAACCAAAATTTTGGGCTCAATTGTGGTCATAAGTTTTTCTTTCTTTCTTTCTTTCTTTCTTTCTTTCTTTCTTTCTTTCTTTCTTTCTTTCTCTCTCCCTCTCTCTTTCCCTCTCCCCCCTCCCCCTCCCCTCCTCCTCCTTCTTCTTGTTCCTTTCTTTCTTTCTTTCTTTCTTTCTTCTTTTTCTTTCTTCTTTTCTTCCTTTTCTTCTTTCCTTTCCTTTCAGCTTCGGGAGATGTGGGCTCGTCTGGAGCTGCTCTCCTGCAGCTGAGCCCGTGGCTTGTCCCTGCTGCCCCCGCGTGCGAGGGAGCGGGACAGGTTTCTTTCTTTTCTCTCTCTCTCTTCCTCTTTCTTTCTTTCTTTCTTTCTTTCTTTCTCTTTCTTTCTTCTCAGCGGCGGGAGAATGAAGAAAGTGCTCTTGGACTGGGAGGGCGGGCCGCCCGACCCAGCAGTGGCCCGTCCCCTGTCATGTGCCGTCCTGGAGCGCCATTGCCGCCACTGCCGTCCCTCTCGCCTTCCTGGCTTCAGCTCTGGGACCAGCAAAGAAGCACGGTTGAGTGGGGCCGGGGTGTTAGGGCGGGAGTGGCGAGGAGTTCAAGGCAGGTTCGTCTAGAGCAGCTCCCTCGCACCCAGGGGCAGCATGGACAAGCCGCGGGCTCAGCTGCAGGGGAGCTGCTCCAGACGAGCCATTCGCCCCCGCGGTTCATCTTCGTGCGTGGAGGGCAGGCAAGGGGAGGGCAGGGGTTCCCCCCCAACACCCCTCCTCCGCGCAACCTGCTGCTGCCGAGTGGTCTCCTTCATACTGCCCGCTGCGCTCATGGGGTGGATGGGCTGGAACTTCTGTGCTTCTTTGCTGGTGAGGTTGAGCGGGGCTGGGGCCATTCCCCCCCTCACCCTACCTGAACATACAGCCACTGCGCCCGCCTCTCGCCTGTTGCGGCTCCAATGGCGGCAGCTTCGGGAGACGCTGGCTCGTCTGGAGCTGCTCCCCTGCAGCTGAGCCAGCGGCTTGTCCCTGCTGCCCCCAGGTGCGAGGGAGCGGGGCAGGCGATAGGTGGGCTCGGCGGCTGTATGTTCGGGCAGGGTGAGTGGGGGAATGGCTCGTCTAGAGCAGCTCCCTCGCACCCAGGGGCAGCATGGACAAGCCGCGGGCTCAGCTGCAGGGGAGCTGCTCCAGACGAGCCATTCGCCCCCTCGCCCTGCCCAAACATACAGCTGCCGCGCCCGCCTCTCGCCTGCCCCGCTCCCTCGCACCCGGGGGCAGCAGGGACAAGCCATGGGCTCAGCTGCAGGGGAGCAGCTCCAGACGAGCCCGTGTCTCCCGAAGCTGCCACCGTTGGAGCCGCGACAGGTGAGAGGCAGGCACGGCGGCTGTATGTTCAGGCAGGGCGAGGGGGGAATGGCTCGTCTGGAGCTGCTCCCCTGCAGCTGAGCCAGCGGCTTGTCCCTGCTGCCCCCGGGTGCGAGGGAGTGGGGCAGGCGAGAGGCAGGCACGGCGGCTGTATGTTCGGGCAGGGCAAGGGAGGGAATGGCTCGTCTGGAGCAGCTCCCTTGCACCTGCGCTCACAGCAATCAAAAAATAGCTTCTGCGCATGCGCAGGAGCAAAAATTAGCCAAAAAAAAAGCAAAAAAAATCCAAGATGGCGGCACCCACAGAGACACCGACAGAACTGGCTCCGTGATGTCATTGCTGAGTTACTAACAGTTCTAAAGAACCGGTTAGAACCAGTAGGAACCCACCTCTGAGCCAATGGATTTGTTGCCATTTTTTAAATATATATCTGCAGGTATGGAATTTTCTTCCAACTAAAAAACTACCTGGGCTATTCAATCACAGAGAATGGAAACCATCTTGAAGGGGGAAAAAAGTATGGCTGACATAGTCAGACATTATAGCACAAATGTCTCATGATGAAAGATTATTAGAATAAAAATATAATCCTGAGGAAGAAATAATCATTTGCTTTGTACTGCTGTGTAACGTATATAGTCACAAATCAATCAATGTTCTCTTAACTTCTTTGTGGTGGGCTGCTACATTAACAATGTCATGTTATGACAGCCTACGAACATCACATATTTAAAATAGCAGGAGTCTTCACTGAATATTTCTGTGCTTTGGGTTACTAAGGGATGATCCTGGCAACATTCACTGAATTCCCCCCCCCCCCAGGCTAATATAGCCTGTGTAGCACTGGGGTTGGGCAGTTGCTGTCTAGTAACAGGTTGTGTGCAGAGGTCAGTGGATCTTGGCTTGGGAAAGGTGATCTTTATTAACAGACTAGCTAAATACCCGTGCTTCGCTATGAAACTATGTGATAGGGCTTGATAAATTGACACTTAAAGCTTGAAAATTAATGAGTAGTTTAAAAAGTGACTGTATTATTTCGTTAGAGACCGTAAAGTAAATTTCTGTTACAGATAAAGACATTATTGTAAGTGTAACAACAATGAAATATATGGGCTTAAGCCCTTTAATCCCAGCAGCAACCGTGGCTGTTTTGTCTATGTAGCCAGGCTAATAAGTTGCATAGCATAGACTTTCAATTCGTCCCTCAGATGAATTGCTCAGGACCTCCCTGTAAACAACATTCCTGGTTTTGCTGTCTGCCTGGAGGCTGACCAGGCTATCAGGTGAACTGACTCTGGAGCATGCCACATAGAACTGGCCTGTCTACCAGCATCCATCGGCATTCATCTGGTTAGCGTGGCTTAGCTCAACTGTTCTGTAGTAAAGCTGCTTGCTGCTGTGAAAGCAAAAGCGAAACTGAAACTTCTCTGTTTATGTTTTGCATTTGGATCAGATTTCTTTTCAGGTGGGGAGGGGGGAGTAGAACTCCTTACTTAGCATCAGAGCTTGTTAATATTAATATAATACTCATGCTGCGATGGTCATTTCGAAAAATCCTTTCTTAGTGAGCACCTAGAAGCCAAGAGGAACATACGTGGCAAATTTCAAGTTTGTAGGCTTTACGGTTCTGGAGATTTCGTGATTAATGCGTGAGTGGTTTTCGCTTTTATATATATAGATTAACAGAGTTGGACGGGACCTTGTAGGTCAGGGGTGTCAAACTTGATTTGAGGGCCGCATCAGCTTTGTGTTTGACTTCAGGGGGCTGGGGTGGGCATGGCCAGCTCGACATCACTCGTGTTGGGGGTGCCTGTGGAGGCCCGAGCGCTCTGCCAGAGAAAATGGGCTCCCGAGCGCCGTTTTCTCTGGCAGAGGCACCACAGGCCGGTCCTTTGCTGTTTCCAGGGCAGCCCTGCAGGCCAGATTTAAGCACCCCCAGGCCTTGAGTTTGACACCCCTGTTGTAGATCATCAAGTCCAATCCCCCACCCAAGCAGGAGACCCTACACCATTTCAATCAAGTCTTCTAAATAAATGCTAATTTCTTAATTCACAGCATCTTTTTCAGGTGATTAGTAATACAAAATAAGGTAATAATTATGTGCTGTGTCTGTGTCATTGCTTATAATATACATATACTTACGCACACATGTATGCATGTCATGTGTGTGTGTGTGTGTAGAGTGCACAAATAACAGAATAAATGCATTGCAGCACCAGAGAAGTTTCATTTGTATTTGTGTGTTTGTCTGTGAAATTCCAGCACACCTAGCACTGGCTGAATTGTGGCTTCCATGGCTTACAAATTGGCAGACTTCACAAAAAATTACTCTGGTGTCCCCATTAATAATGGCAAATATTGTCTGAACGAACATTTGTAAACCCTATTGTTTCTTGCATTATCCTCCACTTTCATTAAAGTTTTAGAATATAATATAAATACATATTCTAAACGTAAGTGAGCAAAGTTGGTGATGTCCATTTGCATAGCCAAGGGCTTTTCCACCCTGTCTTCCCCCCTCTCTCCTTTCATTTTTGTGGAGAGGAGAGGTTAACTAGGAATCTGATGCAGTTCGAAAATAACCTCAAGGCCATTCCAGGAACAATTCAGCTAATCCACTCACATCACATGCAGCAATGCACTAACAAGCTGCTAAGTTGTCAGATGTGTCAGTGAATGTGTACAATTGATTCAAGAGAAACAGATGAATGTTTACAGAGGACAGTTGGCATTCACTAGTGTATAGCTAAAAGTGGAAAATTGGAACATTTTGAGACAATCATATGTGCATGTTGATTTCACCATGTTTGGAGCCATCTATCCTCCTGTGTGTGTGCGTGTGGTCACACACATGCGTTTGTGTGAATGAGACAGAAAGAGAGATTTCCTTTCTCAGACATAGTCCGCATTTACCCTCCAGGGACTTTTCTGCCAGAATGAGATTCAGTTCTAGAGAAATGCATCACGATGAATAGAGATTTAGTGTCCTGATGAATTAATGACTGCTGCTGCTCCCATCCCAAATAGATCTGGGTTATCTTTGTGGTCAGAGGAGACATTGCTTCACATCCACCTCACTGTGTTCTCAATGGATCCTGTCTCAACGTGGACAAGATCCTCAATCGTTTTCTTGTGCAAACCATCTGCTCTCTTTCAACCGCCAGAAAATCAATGTAATCCCACGTTCAAAGAAAGTCTTGTCAACATATTTTTGGTAAAATGTTTTATTTCAGTTTCTGTGATCTCCACATCCAGTTGGACATTGCAAAGAAGGACTTTTCATCTTCCTAGAGACAGACATACTGTACTGCTACCTACTCTTACTTCAACTAGGCTGTTGACATCCTATCAGAGGATCAACACAATCCACGGGTGGCCCAAAATGCTTCGGGTCCTAAGACTAAAACTCCAAATGCTCCCACCAAGCTCTTACCAATTACTATGGGGCCCAATACACAACAAAGTTATCCAGTGCAAATCCCATTCAAGTGAACTGCGGTACATCTAGACCAGGGGCTCAAGCTCAGTTCAGATGAGTGCTGCATGGGATTGGTTCATTAGCTTGAGGGCCTCACCCTTCAAGCCTTCTCATGCCGTGATTCAAAAGTATCTAGGAAGTAAAAAAATGAAGAGTATTGCGCCATTAAACATAAATTTATTAAATATAAAAAGGACCGTGAAACAGAGCTACTTGCAAAACAGTGCTGCAAAACAGCTATTTCACTTTGGCTACTTAGCTGGCAGCATTTTTCATTAATTAGAACACCAATATTTGGTTTTTTATTACTGCGCTGATATGCAATATTTCTTCATGATCATACCTAGGATGATATAAAGTAGGAAAGCCATCCCATTAAGAGCTGTCCAATCCCTTCTTTCTTCTCTCTCCTTGCTGAAGGGGGACATCTTTCCTTTGGACTCCCACCCCCCCCACACCCCCGCCACTTCTTCTCTCCTTTCCTCTCCTGTGGTCTTGCTTGCTTGCCCTCTGTCCTTCCCATGCTATGCCCATCAGACAAAGCTTGCAACAGGGCAGACAGCTACAACCCTTCTCTCAACTGCCTCCTCCTTTCTTCCCCAGCCCCAGCCTCCTGACCTCTTTTTCTGGCTATGCTTTGCTTCCTTGCTGCTCCCACCAGCAGAATTTAGCACCACCTCAGAAACAGCATCCACGATGCAATGTGAGAGCAACTAGGCGTCTCAGAAGGGCTGTGCTGCTTGCAAGAGAGACTTTGGGCCTGTTCTACGCAACTTGGCCCACAAGGAGAACTTGGGAGGTCATCGGGCTGAAGTAGTTGCTGGGCTGCTCTTCCTTCTCCTTGGTGCTCAGTGCTCTGGCTTTGCTGGGTTAAGTCTTCAGCACCCACAAAGCATGGACTTTTGCAGGACACAGAAAATGATTTGGAGAGTGGTAGCTGTCCCCTAGGCCACAAGCTTGAGACCCTTGGTCTAGACTCTGTCCCATGCTTTGGATTTGTCCATCTCTGCCAACTTGAACAGCATCCAAAATGCACTACCTGATGAGACAGCATTCAGACTGTCTTGCTTTGTTTCATCAAAACTGCCTAAAAGAAAAAAATTGGTGCCAGTGCTCTTCTCAGCACTGAATTCCACTAGCTGGACAAAAGCTTTCTAAGGGTCTCTTTTGGCAACTCAGTCTTTCAACACTATAGTAAACTCAACCTTGCTTGCTCCAGCTTAAAACTTGCCGTTTACAGGCCGCTAGTCCAAAGTATAATCTTCTGCGGTGTCTGTTTCTGTTATGGGTTCAATCCCATAGGTTGGCATTGAAGTGGCGGTGAGTGCATTTCCAATTCCAAAGCTACCTTTTCAGCTCTACCCTGTGTTCTATCAGCCCACCCCACCCCACCCCAAATGTACAATACCACCCATCTCTAAATGACACAGGATTTGTAGTGTTTCAAGTTATAATAAAAAAATAAAGAAAAACAAGCAAAGAATCTCTATAAATTTTCTCTGGTTTGTGAAGTGGAGTGCAATGTTTCCTGTGCCCCCATCCATGCCTGAAATGGACTGCTCTGTCTCTCTCTGACAGCAAAAAAAATGTTCATTTGATTCTCCAGGTGTTTTAAGGGGAACGGACTGTGCTCAGTTTGTCAGACCTCAACAGGTTCGAGCTGATTGAGGTGCACCCGCATGAGTTGGATGCTGTTGAGGATTTTCTTCTGATGACCAACCAGGCTGATGCCAATGCGCTGGATATCTCTGCAAATGAAAAGAGAAGAAGATCTCAGCCAAGGTTTTGGCACCGTCTAAACTTGCAAACTTATTCAAGCCACGTTCCGGCAGAACGTTGGAACCGTTTTGCCATCTTCACCACTTCCGTGGGTAGGAATGCTTATTGCCTTCGAAGAGAAATTTGGTGAGGTAACACTCTTTTTCTTCTAAAAATGAATAATGGCTATTGTAGAAAAAAGGACTTATATGGTATACCATGGATAGTTGGAAACTGTAGACCACATGTTTTTTGGTGTGTTATCTTGGAGCATGCCATGATTTTGCGTCAGATCATAGAACAACGATGGCACTTTCCCACCCCCCCCCAATATTTTTACTTCTCTATCTAATCTATAGAGCAGAGGTGGGTTCTAACTTACCTTGCTGCCGGTTCGCTTCCTCCCGCGCCACGTGGCCGCGCCTCGTGTGCATGCACAGTGCTGAAAAATCCAAAAAAATCCCCCCCCCCAAAAGCCAAAAACAAGATGGCGATGCATGTGCAGTGCCGGAAACTCGGCTTCTGCGCATGCGCAGAAGAAAGAAAAATTCCAAAAAAATTCCATTTTTTTCCCAAAAAAATAATAAAATAATAATAAAAAGATGGCGGCGTCCACGGACCGGCACAGACCGAAACGGCTCCATGACGTCACCAGCTGGTTGCTACCGGTTCGGGTGAACCGGTCTGAACCAGGAGGAACCCACCTCTACTATAGAGCTGTTCTTTTTTCCAAAAGTGACTTTGGATGGCATACAAGTAAAACAATGAAAACATTCATAAAACCACCTACCAGCTAATTACAAAATATGTATCTCATTAATGCTTTTATGATGAAAATAGGCAAAATAAACCAAGATACTAAGGAGCCAAATGTACTCTAAAATGAAATATTTCATTCCTGAACTTTTTTAAAAAATCTATTTCTGCCCCTCTGCGTCATTATTGTGTCATTCAGATGCCCACTGGGATTCTTAGCTGTTGAAGGAGAAAGGCAGGAGAAGGATGGCCGCAGTCCCAGAGAAAACTGTTAATCGTGCTGGGTCCAAAGGCTCTTACGTTTAGATTACTGCAACTTGTGCTAGATGGGGCTGCCTTTGAAAATAGCTGAAGGTACAACAGGGGTGCCATTTGGCTGCCCACCTGCTGCCCACTGAAAACTGGTACAGCAAAGGACATCTCAATTGCAGGGGCTGTTTTTGTTGCCAGTCACCTTCTGGGCCCAATTCAAGATGCTGTTAAAAGGCTTTTTGTGGCATGAATCTTCATTACTTCCAGAATCACCTATTATAGGTGAAGTCTGCTTGCCTACTAGTTTGTGGCCAAGTGGGCGTCTGGCAAGTTTCCTTTCCCTGGGATGTCAAAGGGGTGGAGTCTTGGAGACTAGCAAGTTCTGAAATAGCTTGCACTCAGAACAGGTCCTTCCCTTTACTATTATCATTCATGACAGCAATAAAAACTGCCTTTTACAGAGCCTTCTAAGCAAAAGGTGCCCTGTAGCAGATGGCAATACTTTAGGGGAGATTAGGAATTTGTTTAGTTAATGTTGTTGTTTGCAGGTGTTTGTATAGTACAGTTGTGTTGTTTAAAGGATGTAAACTGCCCAGAATATTTGAAGGAAGTGGCACACAGATGTACCTTATGTACAATATAATCCCCGCTGAGCTAAAGGGATGAGTCTGGATCAGAATAAATCAGCTTCCTATGTCATTTCACATTGTCGTCAAAACCTCAAACAATGTTTTACTGAAGTTTCCACCATATACATATGAATGTAAAATTAATAGTTAATTGGATGAATAGCAGATTGATACTTGCATGTAACTCTTTAAAGAGAATGCAATAGTTTTCACAGATTTATTTGGTGTGAATATATATATATATATATATTCTCATTCATACATTTAAATGATGTAAAAAGGCCTGAGTATTTAAAGTCATCTAGTGCAGGGGTGCCAAACTGGCAGCCCGGGGCCCGGATGCGTCATGCAAGGGCCACGCCCACCCCAGCTCCGTGAAGGGAAAAAACATCATGATACGTCACGTGACGGCAATGTGACACCACGAGTTTGACACCTGTGATCTACATTTACAGAAAAAAAAGTTGCATCTATAAGCTTTTCAAAATGATTTTAAAATGATTTTAAATGATTTTAAAAATGATTCTATATGCCTTTTAATTTTTGATTGGGACCTGCCCTTAGTTGGCTGAAAGATAGGTGGCTATATAAATGTTTTAAATAAATAAATAAAATATTGAGTAATAGACACTACTGGAAGCTCTACAGCTAATGCTGGCCAAGGGATGGGTCATGTGTGGTCTTCTATATGCGTTGTACTACAGTTCCCAGAATCCTGGTCCTGTCTGAATTTACAAAACCACACATTCTAGCTTCACAGTTCCTTAGTGCTTACAATACAGTACATCAGAGCGTGGCCTCACCAAATAACCGCACCTGGCCAATCTTATCCAGGCTTGAAAAGTAAGTGAGATCACCGTGGTAATATTCGGATGGGAATTCAGGGCTTCTGAATAGACTAGATTTTAAGATGAAAAAGATATCCTGGACAGTTAAATTTATTAAATTAAATTTATAATATACCATAAATTTTATAATTTTATAAACTTTTATAATATAATATTATAAATAGACTGTTTATAATATTATAAATAGACTGCTTTGTAGGCAAATTCACCTTATCTGGACATCAGATTTTAGATCAGGCTTTAGATCACAATCATATCATTGATTGTGCTGACATTTGATAAATGACAAAGAAAACTATCTGGCCTATCGTAGCATGCTTTCTTGCCAAATATATGCTTCCCATTTGCCACACTTAGGGAGAAACAATATCCAATTCTACACACACAGTCTATGTTGAAACACTTTTAACATAGTAATAGATGTTCAGAAAGATATGGTCTTTCTTTTGAGAAAGATGACTCATTTCTTCCTATTCTCTTGAAGAAGAAATACCTCTATATTTTTCAAATTACACCTGAACTGGAGGACATTTTGACCCATGCTCTGTTCTCTCTTTTCAAATACAAATGATATACCATAATTGTAAAAACACAAAGAGTATGGAGGTATATCCATGAAAGCCAAACTTGCGCTTATCTGCAGACTCAATCGTACTGCCACATAATGGGAGATGCAGTTCTTACTCTAAAGTCATGCGTGAGATGACATCAAATGTAGTCAGGCCAGCTTGGTCAAAGTTATCCTTGTAACGTCCCATCTTAATGGCATCCAGCCATTCGTGGGCATTGGAGAGTGAAGGGAAGTCTGGGGGTGAGTTGCTCAGTAGATGTTGGGACGGTCTATAAAGAAGAAGAGAAGAGGGACACTTCAAAGAGCAAAGAATGTACTGCGATATGCTCAGCATCAGCCATTCAAAATGCTGCAGGAGAAGTGGTGAAGTATGTGACTTTTGAAACATGCAAAAGACACTATGGGGAATTGCTGCCAACCTCAGTTCTGCCAGATACATCTGCGAAGTAGCCCTGAGATCTTAGATGGGTTTATTTGTGCTTTCTACTGATGCACCTGATACTTGAAGAGATTTTCAATGGAATTTAAACCATGTTGCTAAAGGAGGCTCTTGTTATTCCTCTTCTAAAATACTATATGTTTTGCTTTTCTTCCTCTCAGTTTTGGACAGAAATAAAGGCACCTTTATGCATTCAAAAAAAAGTTATGTACAACTAAGGACTCCTCTCTTCTTTCCTGGCTCTGGATGAAAGTTTGTAAGACCCATGGGAAAATGTCTCCATGCCAACAGGATGGACTTCCTTCCTTACTTCTGAATTCATCTAATCTTGGCTGCATCTTTCCCCAGGGAACTCCTCTTTGTTGACCCCAAGTTTTTAGTTGTATAAAGCTGAGAAAAACACATGGGAACATAGGAATTTCTAAAGCATTATTATCAGCTTTTGTTGAGAAGGTTCCACCATCACCTCGTCACCACCAGAGGCAGACCTCTCTTTACCAATTTCATGTTTTCACCTTTGCTCATTAGATACTGTGATCAGTTCCAAGACCCACGCCTTGCTAAATCCACAAGCCATTGCCTTCAAGAATTTTCCTAATTTAACTGCCCACCATACAGCTGTTCACTTAATAAACACAGAATCTGAAATCAAGCACTCTATTAATAGAGCAACATAATAATCACCATCATGCTGGATAGTGGACTGAGAGTAGGATATGAACCACAATTCTCTTGTTTCCACCTTAACTCACCTCTTATGAACTCTCTACCATTTCAGTCTCACTCCTTCTCTTAGCAATTAAGAAAAAATTAATACTAATTTACTTTCATTATGTGTTGTAGGATAATGTTAGAGTCATGCAAAACATAGCTATGGCTAGCACCATTATATTTGCTTTTTCCCCAAGCTAACATGGATATAAACTTGGGAAAGAATGTGATGCTATTGATGAAGACTTAGAAACAAGAGATAAGCTTTGGCTTCTATGGGTGAAAGGAAGAAATTACTTGTATATAGCCCCTATATAGGCAGACAACTAATTTCTCCCTTTCACCCATAGAAGCCAAAGTTTCTCTCTTGTTTCTAAGTCTTCATCAGTAGCAATATCTATATCTATATCTGTATCTATATCTATATCTATATCTGTATCTGTATCTATATCTATATCTATATCTATATCTATATCTATATCTATATCTATATCTATATCTATCTATCTATCTATCTATCTATCTATCTATCTATCTATCTATCTATCTATCTATCTATCTATCTATCATCTATCTCTGTCTGTCTGTCTGTCTGTCTGTACATACATACATACATACATACATACATACATACATACATACATACATACATACATACATAC
>QLTV01001691.1:84096-98830 GCA_003457575.1 Thermophis baileyi | reverse complement strand
CTTGCTGAATTCCATTCCATTCCATTCCATTCCTCTCTCTCTCTCTCACTCTCTCTCTCTCTCTCTCTCTCTCTCTCTCTCTCTCTCTCCCTCTCTCTCCCTCCCTCTCTCTCCTTCTCCAAGATTCACTTAACAACCATGTTACTAATTTAACACTTAGCATTAACACTTGATTCACTTAGCAATTGTGGCAAAAAAAGCGCCGTAAAATGGGACAAAATTAACTTAACAAATTTCTCACTTAGCAACATAAATTTTGGACTCAATTGTAGTCGTAAATCGAGAACTACCTGTATTGTATATTATAAATCTCTGTCACATGTGCAAAGTTCTCTTTCTCCCTCTCCCCCCCCCTCTCTCTCCCCCTCTCTCTCCATAAGTATGTGTGGGTGTACACAGAGAGTATGTCTTTACAGTGTATGTGTATGTGTACATAAACAGAACATTTGTTTTCACTTTATTAACAAATTAATTTTTTTTTCTTTTGTACAGCTTTATACAACCAACTCCTTTCCACAGTATTCAACACCTTAGAGAAAGACATTCTTGTCTTAAGCGTAGTAGCTTTTTTCTGGCCTCCCTCTTCTCAATTTTATTTCTCTGATTTCCAAACAAAACTTCACAATGCAGGTCATTCATTTCTTCCACTCCATGGTAACACCTTTGCTCAAGTTTCTAGATATTCCATGACTGTGACTTTTGTTTCTTCCATTCTAAATTCATCCCTAATTGTTATGTCTTTATAACTTTTCCATTATCTCTAAATTTCTGCTCTGTCTGTAGTATTAGCTCCAGGGGTGGGTTCTAACTTACCTTGCTGCCGGTTCGCTTCCTCCCGCGCTGCGTGGCCGCGCCTCATGGGCACGCGTGTGCTTTGCGCACACACGCAGTGCAAAAAAAAAAGCCAAAAACAAGATGGCGACGCATGCGCAGTGCCAGAAACTCGGCTTCTGCGCATGCGCAGAAGAAAAAAATAAATTCAAAAAATTCAAAAAAAAGATGGTGGTGCCCACAGACCGGCAGCAACCGAACCGGATCCGTGACATCATCATGACGTCACCAGCAGGTCGCTACCAATTCGGGCGAACTGGTCTGAACCGGGAGGAACTCACCTCTGATTAGCTATCATTATTTTCAAAATCCACCATCTGACTCCTTTATTCTCAACTACTGGCTATTTGTAAATGTATTTGTTTACATGCTTCCTTCATAACCCTAGCCTTTTTCTTGCTACTTTGTATTCCTACTCTGATTTAGGCTTAAACATTTTGGCCAAATGTTTCTGTTCTAGAATCTACTGATATGGTGAAAAGTACATTCAACACAGCTTTATTAGTATCCATAACCCCCATCTACAATTTTTAGACTTGTAAGCTGCCAAAATTATTGGCAGTCAGGTATCATTATGGAGTCAGGTGACTTCTAAATTTAAGAAAGGGTAAAGGAAATGAAAGGAGGCATGTATATAATTCATGAATGGTTCTCTCTCCATAGTCCAAAAAACTGTATATGAGAGCCCGTGTTGGGCTACAAGGAGCCATCTCTAACCTTGATCTCTTGGACAAACCACCAGAGGGAATTATCTTGAGGGAAGTCAAATGATTATCTTCAAATTTTATGGAAGACAAATCTTGGGACTAAGTTACTGAAAGACTCTTTTTGCCTTTTATTGGGCTGTTTGATGTTCTTTTCTTTTCCCCACCAGCAATTATCTTTTGTTGGTGTCACTGACTTTCAATTGTAAAATTCTTACTGGTGGCACCATATTATATGGCTTGTTACATGACAGTAACTGAGAAACGATTTTTTCTCCTAGTCCCTGACTTCTAAAAGAGCCCTGTGCTATGTTTGCAATATCTGTCAAGACAAGCTTTTTTTGTTTGTCTCTCAGGCCTCCCTCTTCCCCCATATCAGGGGTATTATTGTTTTATCAAAATTTATTGTAGAGATGCCTGCTGCCGTATTATTTTACTGAAATCGTTTCCCTATATCTTGTTATTTTATGTTATTCTATTTAGTATACTGCTTGGGCATGACTTTAATGATGCATTCCTTACAAATGCTCAAAAGTAACTAAAATAAATAAATAAATAGTAATAAATATAGTAGATGTAAAATGAAAGGGAGGAAGTGAAGCAGGCAAGGAAAGGGGGGAATTGAGATGGTCATACCCGGAGGAAGGAATCCAGAGAACCATTCTCCATGAATTCGGTGACAATCATGACGGGGCGGCTCTTGGTGACCACACCTTCAAGGCGGATGACATTTGGGTGCTCAAATTGTCCCATGATGCTGGCCTCGCTTAGGAACTCCCGCCGCTGCTCATCGGTGTAACCAGCCTTCAGGGTTTTAATAGCCACCATGTATTCACGCTTCCCTGGAGGCTTCAGGCGGCCAAAACACACCTCTCCAAATTCTCCTGCCAGGAGTAAGGGATGGAAAACACACCACATCAGCCAGAGGAGGAACTGGTGCTTGCATAATTTAAATGCAGAGGCAGGTAAGACTGTGGCCCCTGCTGCTTTGAGAACCAAGCACTTCATCACTTTCTGGTAGTTTGTTTCATTGGTAAGGTTACTATAATGCCCAAGTTCAAATCAAGCAACACAATTCCCTGTTTTATTTTTGAAACAGATTTTTGACAAACTCCAAAGTTTTGAACTTCGGCACGGATTGAGGTTCAGTCTTCCAAGTCTCAGTTGGACAATCTAAATACTTTCACAATTGATACAATCATTGGTCTGCTCTATCTGAGAAAGTTTTTTTTTTAATCAAACTTGACAACTTTAATATGGGTGGACTTCAACTCCCAGAATTCCCCAACCAGCATGGCTGGGGAATTCTGAGAGTGGAAGTCCATCTATTTTAAACCTGCCAAGTTTGAAAAACACCAGTATAAGAACTCAGGCAGCAATTTGCCTAGAAAAAAAAACACCAGAATCAAACAAACAAATACACAAAAAACACAAAGCTCTAAAGCTCTTTCTTGAAGAAAAGAGAAGCTACAGTAGATAAGGAGCCTTCTGCCATTCAGGAGTGAAGAATATCAGAGGAGAAGAAGATCTCAGTCTTGAGCTTCAGCCCTCACAATTTTTTTAATTTATTTGTTTATTTATATCCAGTCTTTATGGCTTTTACAAATAATTCAAGGCAGCAAACATATCCAACACACTTTCCTCCTACTATTTGCCCCACAACAGCAACCCTGTGAGGTGAGGTGAGCGGAAAGTGACTGGTCCAATGTCACCTAGCTGTCTTTCATGGCTAATGTGAGACTTGAACTCAGAGTCTCCTGTTTTCTAGCCTGGTGCCTTAACCGCTAGACCAAACTAGCCAAAAAGAGTACCAGACCTTTACAGGGAGTTATTTCTTACCCCTGTATACCTTTCTTACATAATACTGCTTACTTTTTTCTTCCTGCAACTGGCTCTGTCCTTTGTAATTCTGGTAACTGTATATATTTTGCATTGGTGTGGGATTACATCATGAGGAAATTATTCCCTTCCTATTTCGGCAGCAGGTGTGAACTGAATAAAATTCTGCCCCTTCTTAAATAATGGACAAGGGCTGGATGGAAAGAATAGTTGTATCCCCTCATTGTTGCACAGTTCTAGGGATGTGCAGAGCTTCAGATCTAAAGGGGGGGGGAAATGCTACATTGGGGGAGGGGGGCAATCCCAGGAAAATATGCAGTTAAGTTAACAAGCTCTCAGCAGGGTGCAACAAGGGCTTTGAAGAGCTGTCAGTGCCTCCTTACCTCAAAGATATATTTTCCTGAGATATATGAGAGCTGAGGAAAAGACACATTTTTATAATAGTTTTATTAAAGATTACAGGTACAACAGTAAAAACTAATACAAACTGGAAAAGCAGAAGAATAAAAAGAAGGAGTAGAAGAGGCAGAAAATAAAATAAAAAAGGGAAACTACAAAGAGAAATGGAAAGGAAAGAAAAACAAGAATACAGTAAAGAAAAACAAAATGGACATCCAAAAATATGCATCTTTTTAAGGAGGCACCAACCATGTACAACCCATCTACTTTGAAGCATCTTTTGTTTTGGATCTGAAGCCCAGCACATTGTTACACACTTAGAATGTACACATTTTTAATTTCTCCAACACCTAAGATGAAGCCTGCATGGTGAAGATGTTGTAATGCCACTTGAGTGAAGTTCTATTAGACATAAAAAAAACTTTGGCAAAAACAGATAAATGGGAGGAACACCTGACAATCGGGTGGACCCTTGTCAACATCAATAAGCTGCAACCCAACCAAAAAGAGTAGGCTTAAACTGCAGGTTCACAATGAGAAATTTGAGGCTCCAAGTGAGAACAAGTGTACTGAAAAATAGGGGTTAAGGAGCAAATAAGATAGCAGAGATTAAATGAGAAAATATTACTTCATTACCTGATCCAATGACTTCCTCTATCTTGACAAAAGATACATCAATTTCCTTGGCAAACTCCCGAATGGCTTCATTGGGGTCTTCATAGGTAGAAGGGTCAATGTAATATTTGACCCCAAGGCCTGCGAGGGAGACCACAGACTCCAGAGTCAGTAATGAGCTTGAGAGAAGAGGCAGCTAAAGAAAGAGGAGATTCTCAATCACCTACCCCGAGTGCTTATGTACTGTTGCAGACGATCTGTGTATGGAGTTTCTCGTCTCTTACTGTGGAAGAAGAAAACACAGAAGGAAAACTAAGATAGGATGACCTTCTTAGATGCATCAGGTCCAAAGGACTCTTCTAGAGCTATGAAAAAGGGGCAGTCAAAAGCAGTCAAAATTATGTTGGGTGTTGGGAAAATAATCATGGGGTTTTACTTGAAGGCGGAAGAAGATCACGAATATCCAACCATTCTATGTCTGCTCGTAAGTTATGCATAGGTCTACATTCCTTCTGACTTCTTTCAAGTATAAAGGAGTCAGAAGGAATGTAGAATGTAGAAAATTACTCATGGTGAGGATAGAGTAGAAAGAGAAAAGATTGTTCTCTTTTTTTTATGACAGCTAAATCTGAAGTTCAACTGACTGATTGTGGGATACACAAATAAAATACTTCATAAAAGGGCCAATAAAATATCAGCATAGTATTTTTTCAGCCTTAGGAGAGAGTTGTATTAAATGACCATTTGATCATCCAATGCTGTGACCATAAAATATGCCATTGGTTTAGGGGAGCATTGTTGAAAATTGTAATATTGGAAATAATAAGTCACACATTCCTTTATTCCAAGTCCTTTGAATTTTTACTGAAAAGCGGTTTTTAATAAAATCCTAAAGCAGTTTTCAATAAGGATGGAGGAAGTACAGAGGAACAATAAATTAATGTATGTAGTACAAAATTAATGTCGGCTAGTCTGATCTGGCAGAGCTCTTACGATATTCTTAAGTACTGAATGGACACTTATACAGTGACACTGTATAATGACAATGGCACTGGCAATTCTATTGGGAATTTATCTGATAATCAGATGTAACATAGGCTCAATTTGTGCACTTCTTACTATTTGTTTTGATACACAGAAACACATATCCATTTATAAAGACAATTTATGCCCATATTCCCAGTAAGGCGCTATAAAGGGGAGCCCATGACTATTCATTCGGTGACAAGAGTTTATGATACATCTCTAAAAGTTGCATTTTGAACAAGATTTTCAATGCATTGGGCAGAGTACCAAGTAAGGATATGAAATGGATTTGATTGGAACTCCTGTGTGCTTTAATAGCCTTTAGATTAGATGAATAATTATATCTAGTTTTGAGATTTGGTGATTAAACAAAAAAGTAGTAATAAATTTCAATTGAACTTGGAATGAAGATTGGAGCTAAAGACTCAAAGACTCTACTTTCAAATAGCTTGTTTATTTGCTATTTTAAAGAAGTTTTAAATTGATCTATAACAGAGATGGGGATTTTTATTTATTTCTTTGGCCAAGGGGGAAATTCTTGGGGGAATCTTTTGGGGAAACTTTCTAATAATGGGTAGGTCTGAAACAAACAGTGACTGGGCAACCCATTATTTTTCTGACACTCTGTTTATTCTCTTTTTGATAACTTTTTCTGTCTCACCAAGTGGCAGATTGCTAGGTAAAGGTGAGACAACTCTTACCAGAAGTCTAAACTGATTACTTGCAAGGGCTGTTTGAAATTAGATTGGGAACTAAACCTGGAGGTTGCCTGCCTCTGAATTATAGTGGAGATGTTTCTTTTTCAGGCTTGGAGACACATGACTGGTGATATCATGATGTCACAAAGCAAGTGGGGTTGGCAAAACATCCATTATCAATGTGTGGGTCTGGGGGTTATAATAGCAACAACTTTTGCATAGGCTTATCCATTTATTCTTTTATCCCCAAAATAGAAAAATGTAGCTCATTTGGAGGGAAGGGTAATGTTTAAGAGTGTTCTAGATGCTTTAAACTTAATGTTTAAAACTTAAGCTTTGCTTAATAGATCATTTCCATTATTTCACATTCCCCCTTCCCCCCAAAACATTAAAAAAGGGTTCAAAGGTTTGTGCCATGGGCATTGTGGAACTGCAAATGGGTTGCCAATAGCAGCCTACAGATTGTCTACCCCTTGTTTACAGTTTTCCAAACATATTAGTAGAAAGAGTATGTCTACAATTGAGGACATAATGACCAAAGGTGCTCTTTTATATCTCTAACCTACAATCCTAACTCTATCACGTTTCTCCAGTTATAAGGTCTGAATATGAGGTCAAAAGAGAAGGTATGCCCTTCTTCCCCACAAATACTATATCTGGTTTCCAACTATCATTCTTGTATAATATGTAAGTTGCAGATGTAATATGAGAAAAAAAAATAGCAGACTATCTCTCCCAGTAGAGGTCTAGGACATAATAGGATTTCTGTTTGAAAGCAGCTTTCCAAAATCATGCTGTACTCCTTTACCTGGGAGTAGTTTTGTGTTGAATCAACAATATCTTTATGAGGGTGAAAGCAGAACACCCACCTTTTAAAGACAATGGCCAGGATGGCAATGGCAGCAATTACCATGAAGGCCAGTCCACCCAATGCTGAGCCTACAATAAGTGGCAATCGATCCTGCACCATCTCAGAGCGCTCACCTGTCAAAGAAGGAAGGCAGTCTGTTATCTTCTTATATATAGTCTTTATTGTTACGAAACCCTCTAATACAGTCTTAACATTTGAACACACTCTTCCAAAATGTTGTTAAGAGCTCTGCAACTTCAGCCAACAACATTCAGAAATGCCCTCTTTCCCTTGTTCATTTTTATTTATTTATTTATTTTCGTCAAGCTTGTATTAGAAAACAGATACAAGTATAAACATGATTATGAATACATGAGATGGATACGAATAAAAGGAAACATTAGGACAGGGACGGTAGGCACGCTGGTGCGCTTATGCACGCCCCTTAAAGACCTCTTAGGAATGGGGTGAAGTCTACAGTAGACAGTCTAAGGTTAAAGTTTTGGGGGTTTGGGCAAGACACCACAGAGTCAGGCAGTGCAGGATAGTGTAGCAGATAATTTTATATACTACACTTAGGTCGGAACGGAGACGGCGAAGTTCTAAGTTGTCTAAGCCCAAAATTTCAAGTCTGGTGGCATAAGGTATTCTGTTGCGAGCAGAGGAGTGGAGGACTCTTCTCGTGAAATATCTCTGGACTCGTTCGATTGTATTAATGTCCGATATGCAGTGCGGGTTCCAGACAGATGAGCTGTATTCGAGAATTGGTCTAGCAAAAGTTTTGTATGCCTTAGTTAGCAGTCCAATATTACCGGAGAAGAAGCTACGCAAGATTAGGTTAACAACTCTTAATGCTTTTTTGGCAATGCTGTTACAGTGAGCTTTGGCACTTAGATCATTTGAGAATGAAATTGTCTGAAACATCCAAGTCTGTAGAACAGAAAGGGTCATCTGACCCCATCAGGTCCCCTTTCCATGTTAAGTTTTTCTCTAAGCAACAAATAGATGTGGATCTGTTGATTTAACCCCAAACCTCCATACAGTTTTGCTTTATCATCTAGCAAAATATGAGACCTTTCAAATCTCTCAGCCCTTTTTTCTGTTTCTAACACACATACACACGTCAGTTGTATTATGCCACTTTATTTCATTCATTTTTAAAATTAAAAAAATCAGGTCTTTTAATTGTCAATTTTGCAAAAGCTCTTCCTTCCTTTCTTCAGAAGTACTTCTACACAGTTCCTGCAATTGATTTTACCTCACACATGCATTTCACATGGTCACAGTTGACCAAATAGTTCTTCTGCAAAAGTCACATTGAAATAATGAAGCTTGTTCAGAATAATTCCTCATTAAATTTTGTCTTAAATGCCTAAGTGTCTCCACATACTGAAATTACGCAACACTTGAAAATACATAAGCAGATGGGGAACTCAAGGTGTACGTTAGCCTGTTAGGTATGTGAAGGCTATAAAAAGTTTATGAGGCAGGAGCAAGAGAGCAATAAAAAGAGAAAATTGTTCAAGTAAGTATGAGCATGAGAGAGAAGTATTGATAAATCTAGATTTGGAAACTCGGAAGAAGTGTCACTTACCTCCTACAAGAGTCCGGAAATACATCTTTCCACTATATGGCCCATAACCCACTGCTGTCCGGGCTCGTACTTGAAAAGCATATACCTTCCCTGGGCTTAGACTGGAGATGGTGGCCATATTAGTCTCGCTGGTTAAGGTGAACGAAGTGTCCTCATCTTCTGACTAGGAATCAATACAGGTTGATTAATAGACTTTCACTTCTTCAACCTCAGCAATACTCAGCAATTCTCAGATGCATCCACATTGTTGTTATTTAGCCAAGTTCCCTTCTTCCCAAACTCCTGAACTAATCATTCAAATTACCTACTTCTGCCTTTATTCTTGAGGATGGATAGCTAAAGGAACAATAAAAAAATGTTTTGCATAAGGGAAAGAGGAAAAAATGTTCCAAGGATGGCTTGCCTGACTCACCCTTTTGGCAATGTTAAACTGTTTCACAACACATGGCTTCCAATAAACTCTAAGACTCTTTCTTGTTATAACTATTTTCCATCCCATCCTGGTAACATGAAAAACCCTGAAATGAAAATGTGGTGGGCAATAATAAACAATGCAGCTCTTTTCCATCACACTAGTGGCCCATTCAGGAAATGAAATTTTTCTGGTCTAGAAGCTACGGAATTTTATCCTTCCCATGTGGGTCCTTTCTGCTTTGTTTATTTCTGGAATGATGCAAGATGAGATCCTGTGGTAGTGGCAGCTTCCAAACTGTTTTAGTAATATAAAAGGGTAACATGCTCACCTCCTAAACAGGAGAAGAAAAATTAGGGTAGGTCTATTCCAGAATCTTCAATTGATTTTAAAGTCCCATGTCTACTCCAAAAGAACCTGATAACTGTAGACTTCTATGGCTGCTGAGAACTTAGTAGGTGAGATACAACTTTTCTGGACCAATCCTAGTTTCTTGATAAGGCACTTCAACAGTTGTACTTATTAAAATTTACTGAGTAAACTTGCTGCACATGGTTTCGGAACCGAAACCAAAACTCAAATGCTAATTTTTAAGTCTGTTTCCCCCCCCCCAGTTTACCTTGTCAAAATAGCGCAGTTGATAGTCCAAGATGATTCCATTTGGCTGATCAGGCTGTGGCCAGGACAAAGTGATACTGCTTGGGGTGCGACTCACCTGATGCATCATAGGGACAGCAGAAGGGACTGCAGTAAAAAGAAGAAGAAAAAATCGGAAACTGCTTTGCTATTAGAGGTACTATGAAGAACCTCTTGCCAAAGTTACTGTCAGCCTGCCTGCTTGCAATGCAATTGTTACACACTAGGAAGAACTGCTCTTTTAAGGTTTGGATTCTGACTGGAAAACTTTAGTGGAACTCAAGCTTGCACTTGGTGTGTGCCAGAGGGCAAGGCAGACTGTGCCTGCTGCTCCATTGTGAACAATGACAGGCAAGGCAAAGAAGCAAAGAACAGAATTATTTGGCAAAGCACAAATATCCCTGCCCTCTTTGATTTAAAGTCCTCCTTTGGAGAATTTGCTCCTTCTTTCTGAAACCACAAGTTGGCAGTCCTACTGCACAACACATAAGACTATGAGTGTATTTGCTTGGGTACAAACCTGTAGAAAATTTTAACATTAGCAAACTCTGCAAAAAGCGTGCAACTAATCCATGGGGTGTGTGCCATGCTGAAAGATCTCTGATACATCTTTAATCAATGGATTCTAATCAGTAGGCCAAAGCAATTCAAATCGAAGGTGGCCTTGACAGTCATGGTCTACTATTACGTGCGTGGCAGAGATGGGTTCCTACCGCTTCTATCCAGTTCTTTAGAACCGTTAGTAACTCAGCGATGATGTCACGGAGCCAGTTCTGTCGGTGTCTCCGTGGGTGCCGCCATCTTGGATTTTGCTTCTGTGCATGCGCAGAAGCTAATTTTTGCTTCTGCACATGTGCAGAAGCTATTTTTTTTATTGCTGCGCGCACACGGCGTGACCCTGAGCAAACCAGCAGCAAAAGGATCCAGAACCCACCCCTGGTGCATGGCAACTAAAGGCATTTGAGGGATGGGCCTCTCCTGTTAACCTCCATAAGGAAGATCTATTGAATTTACTGTGGTTGTCATATTCCAGTTTTAATATGTACATACTTAAGTCAATAGTGTAACTCTTTCTGGGGACTCCTAAAATATCCCGGATTGTTTTAAGAAGCTGGGCTGACCCTTTACAGAATTGCCACTCATACATTTCAGGATGCCTGAAAATATTGCGGGACTGTGGGAACTTCCACACATGAGGCTTAGAGTGCTTTTCACAGGCTATTTATGTGAATGTCAGATCCTTCTCAAAGTGGAATATTTAAACCAGAAAGCAAGCCATTTGTAATTCAAATGCACACTTTGGCCAATGGAAGGTTTACATTCACATTAAAACCAATTCATGGAGAGAGAAAAAAGCTCTAAGCCTCTTGCATGAATATATCTATTGTTAATTTGAAGAGGCTTTGAAGGATTTAGCTGTCTTGTATCTGTTCTTTCTTGTTCTTCCTTTACGGTATATTTTTAATATTTGGTTTTATTTTTATTTACTTTACTATGCCACCCAATTATAAAAAATACAGGAGATGAGAGGTGGTAGAGTATATCTGCCAGGCAAAATTCTTGAGCTTAAGAATCCCAGGTGCAAACTGCTTTCTCGGTTTGTAATTTATTGTTTCATTAAATGCAGCCTATTAATATGGCATGTATTGCAAGCGATATGAAATTATCTATCACCTTTATATCCTACCCTTTCTCCAAGGAGCTCAGCTTGATGTAAGTCTGTCTCCTCCACCCTCCCCACCATTTATTGAAAATATTCTTCAAGAGCCTTCCAAGAAAATTCTCAGTCACCAATCTTTTATCCATCTTACTCATTGTGAAATATAACCTATGCAATTTAAAGTGGCTATCTTCCAGTCATCCCATGTGTTATTTCTTCCTGAGAATCTTCCACTTTTCCCTAATTTATATTTCTGTCCAACTGACTCTAGTTCTCCTTCTGATATTCATGGCTGTTTTCCTCTGGGAGAGCTCATGTTAAATGTTCCTGGCGGTTGGACCAGGAAGAAAATCATGCCAGGTTTGTGGCTGTTTCAGAGAAACTAGAAGTTAATCTGAAGGCCCTGGTGTGAGGGTTTAATTTGCAGATCAGGTGAATGTAAAAGGTGGGATTGTGCATTCTTCTCTGTAGAATCTATCCTACGCTGAAATAATGAATGGCATAGTACTGAAATGGTCGCAGACATTCTTTTTCTCACTCCCTGAAAGTTGTAATCCCTGCCTGATCCAGCCATATTCTCTGTGCAGTCAAATTACATTTTGTTCACTGGCTGAAAGGTCGCTGAAAAGTAAGAACTTGAGTTTGTTTGTTAATTATCTACCTCTTGTAATACATTAAAAAAAGAAAAAGAGGATTTGTTTTCAGCAAAAAGATAGCACAGTTTCTCAGCTTCTATCTGAATATACATATAAATAGTTCACACATCCCTAGCACAGGGGAGGGGCTGGGAAAGCATACAGCATTGCATTTTTGTCATCTTACAGAAAGCATAGTCTTGACATTCAAAGTATAGATTTTTTTTAAAGAAAGGCCATCCCATGCATGATTTTTATTTTATTTTTCAGGAAATCCTTTCCCTAATGAATTACTGTATCTGAATAGACATTTCTGTACATTTCACCTGAATCCTCATAAAAGAGCCTATATTTCATAATATAGTCCTAATTAAGTTGCCAGCCAAGCTTGTTCTAAAAATCCATGAATCTAACACTCCTAAACAGCAAACTTCCCCCCCCACCCCAAGGTTATGTTAAATTTCCAAGAAACAGAGGATTCCATGGAGCATGGCTTACCACCACTGAACTAACATTTACTTGGAAGAAGTAATATGAGAAGGCCAAATATAGAACCACTGCAGAAAAAGAAATTACAGCCTTCCAGTGTTTTGGGGAAAATCTTACATACAATTCTGCAGCCTGAGATCAATAAAGCTGTTGCATGATTAAGATTAAAATTCGTTTAACTAGCAAACTTGGAACAATGTGAAACCTGTGAACACCTGGCCCAATTGATAAATCTGACAAGGCAGCAAAATCAACAAAGGTGCTTGTTTTCTCCTCTGTGCTAACAAACATAAAAGGAGTAAGTTTAAGTTTTTTGTTTTCTTTTCTTCAGATGAACAAGATGAATTTATTCAGGAGGAAGGAAATCAAAGAGGCTTTAACCAGCTTATGCAAGCATGAACCAGTTTCAAATAATATAAATCAAGTTAAAAACAAAAACAAAAGAATACTGAAATGTTTCATGTACTTCTTGTTTTTTTATTTTTCATCTTGACAAGAATGCTTTTATCTATTATTATTATTTTTATAAAATGTATGCCATTTTTCAAAGGAATGAAGATATATAAACACATTCTTGATCCAAGGAGTTTATCATTTGTGATATACTGGATTAATTTATTTTAATATACTTGGAGCTTGGTGTGAAAATGATCAAGTTATTTTCTTCCCTGTCCTCATATTTTTCTGAATTTGTTCTTGTAAACAAATGAGCAGATATAACACTTTATTTTAAAACTGGTAATTACTTTGAAGTTCTGGTCTGTAAATAAGTAGTTTATATACCTTATATAATACAATATACGGTAAAGGTGAAGGTTTACTGTGAAACAGATAGTGAAATAAATAAATGTAAACTATACTTAAATTTTAAAATGTATCAGTAACATCAAGTAAAGTGGAATGGAGTAAGCCTACCTAAAATTTCCACTGATTATATATGGTGTCACATCTGTATGAATGTTTTGCTTGGATGCTTATGTGTAAAAGAAATGAAAAAGCTCTGTAATAAATGTTAATGTTTATGCACATTATAAATGCAGATATACTAGAGAATGTCATTTTAATACTCTCTCAGAAACAGCTTTGTTCCTATAAAAAATCATCACATTCAAATTCTTTTTTTTTATGGAGTTCAGATTTCTACCTTCTCATTTCTATATAAAATATATCCTTAATCCTTTTATGTATGGTATCTGACAGGAATCATACTTCTTTTTTTAAAATAAAAAAAGTCCTGATTCCATATCAAAATGCAATAAATACCACCTTATTTGCTATGAATGTATAGCATATCAATATCTCTTTCTCTCCCCTCTTTGTTAGGTTATTTTTTTAGGCATAAATCCTCAACTTATGACCACAATCGAGTTCAAAATTTATGTTGCTAAGTGAGACATTTGTTAAGTGAGTTTTGCCCCATTTTATGTCCTTTCTTGCCACAGTTGTTAAGTGCATCACTGCAGTTGTTATAGTTAGTAACACAGTTGTTAAGTGAATCTGGCTTTCCCATTGACTTTGCTTGTCGGAAGGTCACAAAAAGTGATCACATGACCCCGGGACAGGGCAACCGTCATAAATATGAGTCAGTTGACAAGTGGCTGAATTTTGATCACCTGACCATGGGGATGCTGCAATGGTCATAAGTGTGGGGAAACGGTCATAGTCATTTTTTTCAGTGCCATTCAAATGGTCACTAAACGAACTGTTGTAAATCAAGGACTATCTCTACTTAACAAAATGAAATATTTCTGTTAGATAGTGGGTAGAGATGACAGGAGACAGACTTCCAAAGCAGCTCTTTATTTCAGCTCTTGTATCAGTAACCAGCAAAGAGCAGTCTGACAGCTTGCCCTTTTATAGGGAGCTGTCAGACAGACCAGCCAATAGCGTTTGAGCTTTTTCCCGCTCAAACGCTGGACCTGGTTGGAACCATGCAACATAGTTTAAACAGTTAGAACATAACACCCCTCCCCTCCTGGATGGAGCTGTCCAGCATACGTAAGCACGCAGGTAGGCGGGGCGTTTTGGAGCCCTACGAGACCTGCGCAATTCAGTTGGTGGTGAGGCAGCGGCCTGTGCGGACAGGTCTGCTGCCGCTCCGGGGCTCGAGCATGGAAGCTCCTGGAAGGTACTGGGTGTGGCCTCTACGGCCGAAGGGACCGGTTCGAAAGGAGGACATCGCTGGCTCTCGGCTTCCACAGGTAGGCCTTCCGAGACACCCGGGCTTGAGTTAGCTAGGGGAGGAAAGTAAGGTGTTACTGTTTGTGGGTTGATTGATTCCCCACGCAGTCTGGAGCGTAATTGGTCCACATGTCTCTTCCAGAGGCGGCCGTCTTCGAGACTGAC
>QLTV01001691.1:62220-78715 GCA_003457575.1 Thermophis baileyi | reverse complement strand
ATCTATCTATCTATCTATCTATCCATCCATCCATCCATCCATCCATCCATCCATCCATCCATCCATCCATCATCCTATCCTATCCTATCCTATCCTATCCTATCCTATCCTATCCTATCCTATCCTCTCCTATCCTATCCTATCCTATCCCAAAATGAACATACAGTATTTAGAGCACAATACATCTGTTTGCAAAGATTATGATTTTGTACATAATATCATGAAGTATTTATTAATACTGCTTCTGAACTGTTGAAGTGTAATGCAGATAGGCAGTCAAACTGCATCCATGCGCCCACATCTGAGAGAAACTAGCTTGTGGATCTGCAATCAAGCAGACTTTGCTTAAGCCTCCACAACAATTTTAGAATCTGAGGATCAGCAGTGTATGTACGCAGAAACAACTCTAGAATTCATTTTGTAAATGCCATATCTCTTGGATACCAAGCACGATCACTTGTCACTACTCTAACTTTTATACTTTCCTAGTAAGTTCTATATGCATTGGTATGCAAACTCTGTGCCTAAAAACACTTTGATAATTAGGTCTCATAAACCATCTCTGAAGATCTGCAGGTCCTCAGTGTGAGCCGGGTTTTTTAATAAAAAGATCAGTGACTGCCTGCCTTCAGTTTGCTGTTTATCACATTAGGGATCATAAAGTTTAATAAGTGACTCTTGTACTGCAGTCAAGAAAACCAGATGGTAGTTAACTACTCAAAAGAAATGCAATTGAAGAATGGCTAAGAATTACTAATGAATAGCTTTACTTACTTCCTCTATTATTTGATTACTCTTGGGTCATAGCAGGAGATATATTCTCTTTCTCAGGCCCTCCCACCAAAAAAAGAGCCTATCATGAGTTTATTTTTATCTGATTTTTCCCCCACTGTGGACCAGCATATCAGCATATGATGGCTGCTTTTGCTCTCTTCTACAACATGTAGCAGCTATCATAAGGTCATCAGCTTATACATTTACTTCTCCATGTCCCTGGCTGTCAATAGCAGAGGATTTTTCAATGTTGCAGCAAAAGTAAAAATCCTATATATCATGGAGGGGAATTGACTCAGATGTTGCCATTTTCAGAAAAATCTCTTGGTCTTCTTTTAATTTTTATTCTTTTATTTTAATATGCAAACTACCAGAGTTGTCTTGAGTCAAGTGAGCTCTAAGTTCAGTAAGATGATGGATGGGTGGATGGATGAGATAGATAGATAGATAGATAGATAGATAGATAGCTAGATGATAGATAGATAGATAGAAAGAAAGAAAGAAAGAAAGAAATGCTCTGAGAACACTTAAGAATGTGACTCAGCATAGTTTTGTTCTAGCATTTATAAGTATTCAAAATGCCTCTCTTCATGCAAATGTCCCCTTCAAAAAAAATATTATCGGTGAGGCTGCATTATTATCACTGAGATTAAGGAACCATTTAAGGGATGAATTACACTAATTTATCTAGATCCAGGCCAATTAATCTGCCTGTGCAAGAAAAGAAGTTGTGATTATGTGGCTGAGTAGTATATAGTATACCTATTTCCAAAAGCCATATTCAGCAACATTATGCCAAAACCTAGAACAAATTGGAAGAATAAGTTACACATTTAATAATTTCATACTAACTATCGTATTCCTCATTCCCTACAGAAATGTATAATTCATGAGATATGTTAAACACAGCCCTTTCATCACCAGTAAGGTATGACTCAACCCTAGTTAAATCTGCAGTATAGATTCCTGAAAATATAAAGGGACATTGTTTACATTATACCAAACACAAAAAGCCAATATAACAAGGAATAAATCATGTTTTCAGCATAACTGAATGGATTTTGAATGCGTGAGGAAAATAATAATGCACACAAACAGCACCACTGTGCCTCTTACGCAGCTCCCATGGTTGCCCGTTCAGACATTCAACTTTATCTGTTCTAAGCATTAACTTAGTTTCTGCTTACACTTCAGCAGTACTATCACTGTCAAAAGACAAGTTCTCTATTGTCTGCCAGCTTTAGTGCCTTCAAAGGAATTCCAGAGGAGTTTGAATGAAGACCAATGATATACCATCTGCTAGAGGTACATGGTTAAGCAGATGGGCCAGCATAAGTTGCAAACTTCTGAACACAAGGAATGAGAGCACTTCTGACTAAGCCAACTCTGCCCTACAAAAAGACAGACAAACAAACAATGCTGGGACTTAAGTTCAGAGAAGGGTATGAATTTAGAACAGAAGGAGGTGGGTAATCCTATTTGTGAGGTACGTAAATATTTGTATTGGGGAATCAATGTATTTATTTCAAGGTTGGCAACATACAACCCCAAGGATGCTAAAAACAGCCATCGGAAGCCCTTCTGACCATGCCTGATGAAAACCAGCAAGTCAGTGTTTTGCCATTTCAAGGCAGGAAACTCATGGAAATGATGGGGTAAACCCTAAAATATGTCCACCCCAGGTTTAGGGTTATAAAGATAAAACAAAGAACTGGATCCCCAAATACTGCACATTATTTCTTGTAGGCATGTAGATCCACCCCCTTTGCAGCCCTAGGCTCTCCAAAAATGGTCTATGTGTGGCCCTTGACCATCTCCATGGCTTGTTATGGGAGAGTTTTTAAAATATATATATATATATTTTAAAATGACACAGCATGAAAAAAGCATGATGAAATTCCTAGTAGCACAGCACATATGGCTGGTAAGTCATGTTTGCCTTGATGGGTTACAATTCAGTCTACATTATTAAGCAATATATCATGTGTCTGATTTCTTCCCTCCCATATCTGCATTTCCCAGCCAGCCAAATGATCAGATGTAGCTCCTCTGTAGCCCCCTATTCTGTTCTCCAGCAGCAGTAAAACTCTGTGCTGCTCTCTCTGTGTAAGACAATAGAGTGTTCATTTATTTTAAGCCTGGAAACAACTGGGATGTAAAGAAGTAGCAATCACTGTATGTATGTATGTATGTATGTATGTATGTATGTATGTATGTATGTATGTATGTATGTATGTATGTATATATGTATGTATGTATCAGAGGTGGGTTCCTTCCGGTTCGGACCGGTTCGCCTGAACCGGTAGCGACTCGCTGGTGACGTCACGATGACGTCACGGATCCGGTTCGGTCGGTGCCGGTCCGTGGGGGCTGCCATCTTTTTTTTGAATTTTTTTTCTTAGATTTTTTTTTTAATTTATTTTTTCTTCTGCACATGCTGTCGCCATCTTGTTTTTGGCTTTTTTGGGCTTTTTAAAATTTTTTTGCACTGCACATGCGCGCGCGTGCAAAGCGTGCGCGTGCCCATGAGGCACGCCTACGCGGCGCGGGAGGAAGCGAACCGGCAGCGAGGTAAGTTAGAACCCACCCCTGGTATGTATGTATAGATTATGTGCCATCAAGTAGTTTTCAACTCATACTGACCACTATATAGTTTTTCTCTATGATGGTATATCAATCAATTTTTATTATGGTCATACAGACCAGCAAATAAAAGCATTAACAACAACAATAATAGTAAAAAATAAAAATGAAAGACAGAATAATATATTGCGATTGGTGGTGAATTAACAGTGGGCAGTTAAAGTTTGCCTAATTTTACATACAACATACCAGAATTTGGCCACATTCAGAGAAACTACTTCATAGTGATCTGATAACAATAGTTGCCCATAATGCACATAATTCCCATGAGGGAATATGTATGCAAGTCTTAAAATATAATTGTTAAATAATTACATATGTAGAGAACGATACTGAGAACGATATGTGCATATGTCCATGCACCTTCAACTTCGTATTGACTCCTGGCAACTGCTTGAACAAGTCCCTGCAGTTTTCTTGGCAAGAGTTTTAGAAATGGTTTGCCATTGCCTGCTTCCTAGGGTTGAGAGAAAGAAACTGGCCCAACGATTCCCAGCTGACTTCATGTCCAAGGCAAGACTAAAACTCTGTCTCTCAGTTTCTAGCTTGGTGCCATAATCACCACATCAAATTGTTCTCATAGAGAACAATCTTAGCATTCACATTCATTTCTGTTCCTCTGCTTGCTTTAAAAAAAACCTTTTTAATGTTACCCTGGGTTTTTTTCCCCCCATGCTGTTCCATGTGTAGTTCTAAATTCGATATGGCCTGGGCTTTACATCTGAATATGTCAATGAACAGATTATAAACGTAGACATTGATATACAGAGGTAGATATAATACACTACCTGTCTTATACTGTATATCTGCCTGAGACAGTAGAGGGCAGTGGGGGAAGCATTCATGATATGGAACTCTTTGTGGCTTAGCAATCACAAATTGTTCATGTCTGCTTTACTGGTTACATATTAATGAGTTTGTCTATGCATTAACTGATGAAAACCTTTCCCTAGCACATATTTGCTTGCTTTTTTCTGTAGTAGAACAAGAGAAATAACTTAGCTCTGTTTTCACCCAGGCTCATGCTTATTCCTAAAGATTCCCTACTGGCTATTTTCTCAGCCTGGCTTGCTTTATGACGCTTAAGCACCAGTGCCTGTGAATGTTACTGCCTCAATCCGAAGTCCTCATCACAGATTGGCAGTTCTTCTAGCTAGTTTTCCAAATCCCACAGCCCTGACTCAAATGTGTATAAGGGACTCTTTTGGCAGGCATAAAGCAGGTTCCTGTGTCTGCAGAGAGCTGTGGCAGCAAACTCTCATTTGGAAGGCTCCATTGGTTTTGCAAATATTTCTGCATTCTCTAGCAACTGTATCTGATGGACTTGGTACATCGCTCTGGGGCTCAAACTGAAGCAAGCATTAAGGGAACATTCACGTACTAGCTTGTATCTTGCACATGGGGCCATTTCACACACTGCCTAACAAGGTAGGGAAAAGCCATGTGCACCATGGCTTTTGGAATTCTTTCCAACGTATAATAACGCTTTTGTTCCAGGTCATGTGATTAGGAAGGAAAAGGGGCTTAGAAAGACTGAAAACAATCCAAGCTGTTGTCCAACAGTCTCTGACAGAGCTATGCACGAGGAAATTTTTTTCTTTTCATTTTTTCCCCTCTGCAGTTCCCCAAATGAACTGAGTCTGTTTTTGAACTCAGTCTTTCTTTTGTCAGCTTATTCCTCCATACCAACTTTGGCTTTGTATTATTCTGTTTTCAGAGACTTATCCTTATGACAAATAAACATGACTTGATGGCCACTGTATGTTAAGTTCATCCCAACATTCAGTTCAATTGGCAAATAAATAAGCACACAAATAAGCACATAAAGCAAGACAGACATCCAGTTTGATGTTATTTCACACAGGTATCCATAGTGGGGTATACAAAGGGCGAGGCTTTGATCATGTGGACACAGGTGCATGTTGACATTTTGGACACCACCCCATAAAAATGGCAGTACTTGATATGTGAAATAGACAATACACAAAGCCACATCAGTTTTTAAGTGCATGTGCTAGGTGAAATTATGTTATAATACCACACTATATATTTAGGAAGGCTGCTTTAGTGCTCGGTACTGATGCCATGTTCCAGCCCCCTGCATCTGGTCTTCCCATCTTTGGTAACCCCGGGCCTTCATCTACTGCTACTTAATATAAGGTCAATCTGTAATCAGGCTTTGATTTGATCGTGGTTGAGAATGCCAACCTGGTATGCATTACCAAAACAGGTTGGTTATAGAAATGTGTGTGGGGGTGGGGAGTATTACTCTCTCAAAATGTGCCACTTGGATATTGGGCCTAGCCCCAGCCATGATTCTGAGCCAGGGATTCTGAGCTATAAGCATCTGAAAATCTCTAGTAGCTTCCAGGGGTACTGTTCTGGAAATCACCGATTATGAGACCCAGGTTGTGAAGCTGGCTCTCAGGAATCAGATGGGGTTGTTGTTAGTGTACCAGCTTCCACATAAAGGTAAAGGTTTCTCCTGTCCAGTTGTGTCTGACTCTTGTGGTTGGTGCTCATCTCCGTTTCCTAGTCAAGGGAGCCAGCATTGTCTGGATAACACTTCCATGGTTATATGGCCAGCATGACTATACACCAAGGAGCACAGAACACTGTTACCTTCCACCAAAGTGTTATCTTTTTATCTACTTGCATTTGTATCAGTAGTGGGTTCTAAAACCCTTTACTACCGGTTTGCGCACGTGCGATGCTTCTGTGCATGCGCAGAAGCATCCTGGGTGGGTGGACGGAGCGTCCCGCCGCCACCACTACCGGTTCTAAGAACCGGTCTGAACTGGGAGCAACCCACCACTGATTTGCATGCTTTCAAACTGCCAGGTTGGCAGGAGCTAGGGCAAGTAACTGGAGCTCACCCTGTTGTGTGGCGCTCAGGCCTTGAATCTGGGCTGTCAGCTTTCTAGCAGACAGGCTCAGCATCTTTAACCATTCAACCATCATGCCTTCCCCCTACTTCATAGCTGCATCCCTTTCTGAGCTGTTCAACACCATGGCAGAATTGGCAGTGGAATTTTCCAAACTATGTTTGGGAATTTCAATTTGCCTTCTTTAGGCCCCAAATCAGAAGCAGGTCAGGAGTTCATACCCACCATGGTCACAATGGACCTGATTCAGGTTATTGATGGCCTGATTGTTTCTAATGCTTTCTGCCTGTCCCAATAGATCTGGCAGGGTAGGAATACTCCAGGTCCCTTCTGTGAAATAATGTCATTTAGTGCGACCTGGGAGATGTGCCTTCTCTGTGGTTGTGCCTGCCCTTTGGAATGAGGTCCAGATGTCCCCAACCTTGTTGGCCTCCTGGAAGGCTTTTAAAACCTGGCTTTTTCCTCAGGCATTGTGGCCATAATTCAGTCCAATATTTGTGCTGTGAGGCAGTTTCATGAGTAGCTTGTTATTTTTAACTGCGAGTTGCTTGTGGCATTTATACTGTTATTTTATGTATGTTTTGTTAACCACCCAGATTTATTTGGTTAAGATGAGCGGCCATATACATTATTTTAATAAATTAAATAAATAAAATATTACACAACCAATTAACTTCATGGCAAACAGGTGGCTCCAACAATGGCTTAAAAAGCGCAATTTCTTCTGATTCCCTGCCTAAAGCAAACAGTAACTTAAAGAGAGAGAGAAAAAACCCAGTAATGCCACATGCTTAGTAGGCAGCTGGTTTCTCCAGTGGAATTATTTATGCAGCTTGTGAGTTCCACTAATATTGAACCAAACTTTACTTTTTAGTGATTTAGACACACAACTTCTTTTTTGAGGGAGGGAAGTAAATATCCACAGGGTTGCCACACACAAAAAATTCTTTAAGGAGGTAAAAGAAATTTATTTTGGAAATCTCTGGAAACAAACTATGAGCTCTGCCTAAAACTGCTGCATTGTCAGGGGGCTATCATCTTTCCATTGTTTTCCAATTAAAAAATACATACAAAACTTCCAAACGTCTAAGATGTGCTTGGAAAATAACTCCCCCCCCAAATTAAGAGTAGGAAAATTATCATTAACAAACAAGAACAACTTTAGAGATCTTAAGGTGGGGTGGAGGGCTTCTTGGGAAATTTCCCACTGTACATACTGTGAAAAATAGCAAAACACCACTTAAAAGAATGAAAAAAACCAAAACAAACCCCTACACATTCTCTGCCTTTGTTTTGTTCTACCTCAAAATCCTCTTGTTCAGTTTAAGTTCTCGAGATACCTAGGCTATGGATTTTCTTTTCTGTTCTATATCATCAGCTATCTTAAAGGAAGCAAAAAAAAAATCTAACTCCATGCTGTTAATAAAGTGTAGGACATGAATTTCAATGTCCCGAGGAGAGAAGAAATTAAAAACATGATTTTGTTGGTTAGACGGCAAGGGTGCGAACATCCTGTAATATATTTTTCCACCTTGACAGGCGAAAAGGAAAAAAAAGGGGGGGGGGGAATTACAGTACTAGTCATGTGAGTGATAGAACTCTTGATGATTACTGGGTGAAAATGGATTCTTTTCTATCCTGGCTAGTTAAGATCCCTAACTATTGCTGAATGGACTGAGATAATTATGAAAAAAGTAAAGACTTCATGTACTCCTAGCAACAGTACAGAAAAGCTAGACTTTGGCTTTTTACAGAATTTCATGGTTTGTTTGTTTGGATATTCCAGATTGTCTTATAACTCTGAAAATTTCTTTCTGGTCTCCCATTAAAGTCCTAATAAACTCTAAACCATCTTCTTGGGAATTATTACATGATGTCCTTCAAGAAGAGGCACTGTGTGATAATCAGGATTGTTTTAAATATAATTTGGACCAGTTGCTAGTACCTTCCTCCACCTAGGAACTTCGTTTTATCCTCTGCTGAACAGACCCAGCCTTGTTATGCTGAGCCACACTGCATTCATTTCTGGGACTGGGAAGAAAGTACACAGGTTTTAACTACCTGCTTCCTAACTGAGATAGTAAATCTGTACCAGTTACCACTCAAATTCTTAAGCCAACTAAAAGAAGCTGGATTTAGTTTTTAAAGTGTTACATATAAGAATTAAACAGAAAGCAAAACACCCTTAAGCTTTCGCTGCCAGGTAGATACATATGGGAAGAGGCAGTCTTTAATAGTAAAAAGTATTTTACTGCTATGTTAGCAGTAAATTATAACTGGAATCAAAGCTTCCAAATATGATTCAAAAAGACGTCTATAATGAGTGCTCAGAACAGTTGTAAAATCACCTTCCTTTATGAAAGCTTTGGCTGAACAATTCTATCCTCCTTGCATTCCAGTTGCTGTCTAACCCATAATTTTTCTACTGGCTGGCTTAAGGTTTTTTGTTTTTTTTTGGTTAGGATTTGTTTCAATGCCATTTTATTGCTGTAAATATTCTAGTTGTCAAGAAACTGATATAATTATGTTAAATAAATGGATGAACACTGTGGTTGAGGCATATTAAACACACACGTCACCTACTTATTCATAGACACAGTGGAAAATAAAACAGAGCGTAAACAAAAGAATAAAAATAAAAATAGGATTTGTAAATTTAAGTTTGTTTGTAAATATAAGGTTTGTTTAAATGATCATTAAATTAATAGTCAATTATTTGTCAGAAAACCCAATACCTTTTGTCTTAACTGTCTGCTGATTTCAATAAGTCACTTCTGCATCAAGGCAGAATCAATCTGATTACATTTTAGTATAAAATTGATCTACCAATGCAGGCTTTTATTGTCATCTGGTTAAAATAAAAGCAAAATTTCCTTTTCTTGACTTGGCCTGATTTCATTTTACCTACATGAGGGTTTTGAGGGAACTGTATGGAAGTGTTTTGCCATTGTCTTTTTCCAAAATGAGAATCATCTCCTGTGTTATTATTATTATTTCATTTGTACACCTTTTTTTAAAGAAAAGGTAGTAATCCTGTCATCCTCATGGATATTCTAATTACATTCGGTACTTTGTATTGTGTGGGTGGGACATAGACAAAAAGACTATCCATTTTGAATATGTGTCTTTTTATGTGGGTTTATGTATGTACACATACACAATTACAGCCTCAATATCATAAATATTCATGCATGCTAATTGTATGAAGAGTCCATTTATTGGGATATTTAGGAAGGAAAGCAGGACTTCAATGACCACCTATGGAACCCTGCCTGGAACTCCAATAATATTAGATTTAAGAGATATTAATGAAGAAATTAGATTAGGCTATCTAAATAGAAAATATTGTGGCAATTTTCCTTTAGATCTGAACCTGAGAGAATTAGCAGAACAAAGATTTCTACAACTGTGCCTGATACATAGACAGAAGAAAAGGCAGGGATAGTTTTCTCTTAGACTTGAACCAAACTGGCTACTAGCTAAAGATAGACACACAAAGAAGTTTCTCACATTGCAAATTATGGAAGTCACAACTACAGCAACATGATGAATACAGATGGCTTTAAATCTAAACAAATGTATAGGGGTTAGGTTTCAGTGACAATTGATTATGATTAGGCAGCTACCAAGTCTGGGCAATCCAAACCCAGACAACAACAAATGGCAGTGAGGAACTAGAGTGTCTACCTAGATGTTGACAACCTAGAACTGGTTGCCCTATTTATAATACTTTGATCGAACTTTCCCTTTGAGAGGCTTGTTTGTTTGCTTGCTTGCTTGCTTGCTTGCTTGCTTGCTTGCCTTGCTTCCTTGCCTGCCTGCATGCCTGCCTGCCTGACTACCTACCTACCTACCTACCTACCTACCTATCTATCTTATTTCTATAAACCACCCATCCCACATTGTGACTCTGGACGGTGTACATAATAAAACAAAATAAATAAATAAAAAACCAATAAAACCACCATTTAAATTAAAAATGAAAATAAAGGAAAAACAAAAACAAAGTGGTGGCCAAGATACAGATAATGATCACATAATCTTCCAACAGATTCCACTTTATCGTGGGATCCCCAAACTTGTTGACACAACCTTGTTTTGAGGGCCTTTCGAAAGGTTAGCAGGATTGGGGCCAGCCTTATGACTCTAAATACCAGATCCTGGGAACAAACAAGAGAAGGATTGTTCCTTTCTGTCTTGCCTACAAGCTTTCCAGAAATATCTGGCCAGCCACTGCAATCGCTCTATAACTGATACAGCCCCTCATTCAGAAAGCCTTTCCTTTTTTCTCTCTTCCCAGCTCTCTTGTCCTCCCCTGCCTTTCTCTGAACCAAAGCAAATCCTCCCAAATGTATGTGTAATTGAGGGAATAAAGCTAACTAAAATGAAAAGCTGCCAAAGGGGACAAATAAATGGAGGTGGGGTTGAGCTAGGACTATGTGAGGGTGGAAGAGAGCCTTGTTAGCATGAGCTGTCAATATAAATCAAGGGCAGCTCGTGTCACCCTCACTCCTAATGATCCCAGAGAAGTGAATAGGGGAGGGGGAGAAGACAGCACACAAAGGAGAACCTGATCAGAACAACCATCCAATGGGATTGCTGCTTTAGAGGGGAGACTTTCAGCATGTCTCCTGAGCCTCCTTTGGGGGATGAACAGCTGAAGGAGCCCCAGGAAGTTCCTTGAAGGATTTGAACTATTCTCCACATTTAGAAACAGACACAAGACATTCTTCTGGCTGCACACAAGATTACTTTTCTCCTTTTCTCCTGAACTATGTGCGCTTCTAGGCTGAAGGCCTGTAGTATTATCAGACAAGATATATAGTGCATCCATTCTCTTATTCTCTCTTTTGGGAAAATCTCTCCCTCTCTCTCTCTCTCTCTCTCTCTGTGTGTGTGTGTGTAGAAAGGATCTAAGACACACTGTGCAAGCTGGGAGTAATACAAATGGAAGACTATAATGCCTGGACTGCTTTGTAAACTCCATGAAATGTTAGGTTTATTGCAAAAAGAAAGCCTAATCTGGAAGCACAGAAAACAGAAATGAGAACAAACTACTATTTTTATTGTGCATGTCCGGGAACAAAGGGCTTGAACAAGGAACATCCTGAAACAGGAACACTTTAGAGCAGTGGTTCTCAACCTTCCTAATGCCGCGACCCCCGCCCTGCCGCCGTGACCCCTGCCCCACCCCCTCCCCACGCATGCGCGTTGCCAGGCGAGAAGTGATGAGGTGACAAAGGGTGCGTGGCACCAAGATGGCGGGCTAGCGCGCGTGGCCCTTCCGTTGGCGCCTGCGCATTCGAGGGCCGCTTGTGCGTCGCACCATCCCCGGGTACTCGTATGTGGACGGATAGAGGAGCGGTGTCTCGGTTCCTAAGACCATCGGAAATATGTGTTTTCCGATGGTCTTAGGCGACCCCTGTGAAAGGGTCGTTCGACCCCCAAAGGGGTCGCAACCAACAGGTTGAGAACCGCTGCTTTAGAGCAAATGTAGCAACAATTGTTGTTCTCTAATTTGATTATTTTAGTAATACTTCTATGCTAATATTGATACTGTACATTTAAATATAAAAATGATAAATACTGCTAAAACATATTTTCCATAATATTTCAAGGCATGGAGCAAATATGCCCATTTAGAGTGTATGTCACATTTACATAATTTTTGCTTATAATCCTAGGACATTTCTGCAATTCCTTGCCAAAATGCATACTTTTCTCTCACATTAGGCATTGAAGTGCAAAAGTTTATATTTTTAAACTGTTAAAATGTATTAGAACATTGTTCAAAATTGGTCAACACGATGCAGCTGAAACAAATATACGTAAGTACCTGTAAAATGTGGGTTCTATAAGTATATGTCACTAAGAAGTATTTAAAAACATTTAACATATTTACTGGATTTTGATTGTTACAGTGAATTAAGAGGAGAAAAGGCATATCCAAGTTATAAATTTCTTCACCCAAACTAACCCTACAACCCATTTATTTTCCTTCTTTTCTACTTTATTGATAATTTCTGAAATGTAATTCTGATCCCTCTTAAACTTAAGGAAGGCAGAAGAGCTTTCTACATCCAATGTTGGATTGGCCAACTCTAGAGACTGAACTACAGAAATTCAGGAACACTGGCAATTCACATCATTTTATCTTCTCTCTATCTATCACTTGCCTTCCCTTTCAAGACAGACAGGTAGGTACATTATTGTAACATTCGTTATTAAATGCTGTGAAATACAAGTTGCCAGGATCAAAAATTGATGGGAACTGAAAAGATGCAAGTATCAGAAGAGATGTGACAAAATGCAGCTGGAAGGAAATAAAAGGAGAGAATGTGTCATGGAAAAGGTAAAAAAGATAGCTAACTAGGAACAGGAACTGACAGATAGCAGACAGTCAAATGAAATCACAGTAATTGAAGGCACCTAGTGAAAGAACTTCCTCAGTATTATATTCTTTCTTGTGGTGGAGATAGACAAAAGCGACCTTGTCTTTTCACCAACATTTATATCTTCTTGCATGCAAACATGACATACTATGCAGCACAATTATTCTCCCCATACTCAGGAAATGGAGTTTTTATATTTTTCCCATGTGGGTTTACTGGATGGGAAACCAATGTGGCAGAACTCAAAAATCTGCAGAGATACATAGGAAACCTTCCCTTTCAGATCATCCTCTTGCAACTTCACTCCCCTTCTTCCATGTCTCCAAAAATAATGCTTTGGAGAATTGTTCGAACCTCTGGCCCAGATTTTGAAGAGGCTGTACATGGAACAAGAATTGCTTTCATCCTACCTAGTTCATTGATGAAGGGGTTCTACCAATGAAAGAGGCACATGAAATTCCACCCATTCTGAATTGCTTGCATAACAGCGTTTGACATAGCTTAATTGAATGCTGCAATTGTCATTCAAAAGGGCAGACAAAATTACAATGCCAATTACAATGCTGCAGTGTGTGCTTCACATTTTACTGGGTGAGGTGGAAGGGAAGCAGCATACTTTTAAGATAATTTGCTGTCATTTCTTGTGTTTACATAGCAACTACAAGAGTGTTATTAGCTCCACCCAGAAACATCTACTTCTAAAAGGAGGATTTGTTATCAACGTGCCTTTGTCTGAATGAGAGAAGGCACTCCAGGTGCCAGGGTGATGGGTGTGAATGGCTGTGGGTTGAATAGGACAATAGAAATCTGTGGGATGATACCGGTAGCTAGTCATTCTGTTTGGACAGAGTTCCTGTTCAGGAGTTCCTGTTGCAGAGTTCCTACTGCAACCACTTTAATTAATATTATCCAGGTTGATCTGTTCTTTCAGGACTTCCAAGAGTCACTTTGGTAGCCAGATGGATGGCATATAAATTTAATTAATTGATTGATTAAATGTGATTTATTGCCACTGAAATTAAGTTGGTCCATCTTCTGCTGGTTGTTTATTTTCCTTCTACCTTTCCCCAATTTTATGGATTTCTGAAGGGAACTGCGTCTTCACATAAGGTGAATTTGAGCTTGGTTATTTTGCCTCCAATAAAAATTCAGAATTGATTTGTTCTAGAGTCCATTTGTTTTCTTTTCCAGTCACGTTAAAACACAATCTCAATAGGTGGATTGTCCTAGCCCCCTTATTCACCTGCATCAATATCTTCCTAAAAATCTCAAAGGAATGGAACAACCATATTATAATGTCAATATATTGAAAAGGTAAAAAAACCCCACAACCTAACTAGATATGAGGATTGGTGCCTGTAGAAGGGGAGGTGGTGTGATGGACTGTAATGAAGCAGCATTTCTACAGGAAGGAGGGAATATATTCCAAAAAGGGTGTGAAACCAGAAGGAACACAGCCAGAAGTTGGATAGGAGATGGAGGAAGAGAATTAGGATAGCCACTCCCTAAAATCTCCCAAGGTATATCTGTTGGGGTGAGAGTAAGTAAAGATTTAGTCTGGCAAGATTCTGTCTGTGGGTTGTAAGCAAATAAAGGACTGAATTTTGGCTGGTTTGTTCTGTGCTGTTCTTAGGACGGGTCTGACATTATTATCTAATCATATTATTACATATAATTAGTAAATTACATATTAAATATCTTTACTATAATCTTGCTGACTGGATGGTTCAAGAAAGAATTTTAGCAGTGGAAGAAGCTGGCTTCAGATCAGGTATTTCATTGCTGACTAATCTTGCACCACATCTCTGCAAAGTATGCTAACCCTCCTGGAGAGGCTCTTTATGCAGCTTTTATAGATCTGAAAGTGGCATTTGATTCAATCCCTTGTGAAAGGCTGTAGCAAACTGGAAGCTTCCTTTATTGATTGCCAATGCCTGCAATTAATTATGAAAGTTCTACATCAAACATCAAGGTACGATGACAGTGCCACTGCAATGTAGCTGCAATGTTCAAATAATGGAGACTTGACCGAATCTCTTTCAACTTTTAAGGCAGTCAGAACCAAAATATATTCTTACCTTCTATTTAATATTTATATCAACGGTTTTATATTTTTTATATGGTCAAATGACTAAATTAATAAAGATTCTATTCTATTCTATTCTATTCTATTCTATTCTATTCTATTCTATTCTATTCTATTCTATTCTATTCTATTCTATTCTATTCTATTCTATTCTATCCTTAAACTCTTATTAAAACTGAGATCCACCCTCTTTCTCCAGCCATTCTATATACAATGACAATGCTGTAATCTTATCTGTATCCCAAGTCAGATTGTGATGTAGTCTTCATATGTTAACTTCCTACTGCCATCCTGAAATGCTACAATTAATCATGTGAAAACCAGGCATGATTGTATTCATCAAGAGGCATGCTAATCACTCCCACATTACTACTATAACTGGTTTGATAATAATTATAAGATTGAGCAGGTGAAGGCTTTTCAATAGTTTTACATTTATATACAGATCATCTTCTTCCTGGAAATTTCCACTCTACAAACCTTTCCTAGTGTGTCTAAACAGCCTCCAATGAAGTAATTAGATATTCAACTGTAGGGGCAACAATTATGCTCCCAGAGTAATTAAATTAAAATTAATTAAATTAATTTTTAAAGCTAAACTGCTAAGGCTCCTGCTATCTGGTGCACAGTATTCAATCTAAATTCTTGAGATCTCTATTTTGAGTTCTCCACTGTAGCTGATGCACATCTCTAACCTGAGCTTGGTGCAAAAATAGTGTCCTCTTTGTGGGTTAACTGAAATTACAAGAGTCATGTAACATCTGCACCTGTATTCTTTGTCTACAGATTTCCAGGTGCAATTCGGGGTGACAGTTTAATCCTATAAAGTCTTATATAGTTCGTCTCCTATGTCTATGGAGATTCTCAGTTATCCAGGCCATGATTGTCCCAAAGGTGCTTTTTTTCCCCCTTTTTCCTCAGGAGGCAACTAGACTTTCTGGTTTTTCTTTGAAGACGTTTCACTTCTAATCCAAGAAGATTCTTCAACTTTGACTGGGTGGTGGGTAATGGAAGGATTTATACTCCTTGCAGACAGCTGGTCATTTGCATTCTTTTAGCGAATTGTTGAGGCCACCTGGAGGTTTATCTGTGTCGTCAGGGTGGCCTGAGTAGTGCAAATGGGTGTGGAGCCTTCTTGGAACTGTTGAAAGGACTGTGTTGTAGACTGGAGATAGATGATGTCGTATCCCTCTCCCTCTGTTGAGAGAGAGCTGTTCAATGTTGACATAGATGGCCCCTCTGACCCCTTTTTCAAACCAGCAGTCCTCTCTATCCAAAATGTGGACTTTGCTGTCTTCAAAAGAGTGGCCTTTGTCTTTTAAATGCAGATGGACTGCTGAATCTAGTCCTGATGGGTTTTATTTTATTTTATTTTTTATTTATTTATTTTGTCAAGCATGTATATGATTACAGCAAAGTATAAACATTAATATGAGTACATAATAAGTACAAACATGGTTTTGAGTACATATTTTTCGAATACATAGAGACTTTAGGACAGGGACGGTAGGCATGCTGGTGCGCTTATGCACGCCCCTTACAGACCTCTTAGGAATGGGGTGAGGTTGATGGTAGACAGTTTAAGGTTAAAGATTTGGGGGTTTGGGGAAGAAACTACAGAGTCGGGTAATGTATTCCAGGCATTGACCACTCTGTTGCTGAAGTCGAATTTTTTGCAATCAAGTGTGGAGCGGTTTACATTAAGTGTGGATCTA
>QLTV01001691.1:29194-61512 GCA_003457575.1 Thermophis baileyi | reverse complement strand
ACTTTACTTTTAGAAGTAGTTTGTCGTGTACCACTGAGTCAAACGCTTTGCAAAAGTCTATGTAAATTGCGTCTATTGGTTTGCCCTGATCGAGTTGTGTAGTCCATATGTTTTTACAGTGTAGGAGTTGTAGATTGCAGGATAAATTTTTCCTGAAACCAAATTGTTTATGAGAGAGTAGGTTGTTAGTCTCTAAGTGGAGGGTAATGGATTGGTTAATGATTGATTCCATGACTTTGCAGGTGACGCAACATAAAGAGATTGGTCTGTAATTTTCAACTAGGCTGGGGTCTCCCTTTTTGAAGATAGGGATGACAGTGGCTAGTGACCATAGGTTAGGTAGGGGGCTGGTCCTGAAAGATTGATCAAAAATTATGCCCAGTGGTTGTGCTAGGGCAGTGGAAAGTTTTTTTTAAGAAGTAGGCACATAGTCCATCTGGTCCAATGGATAGAGATGGTTTTAGATTGCGTAGTGCCTTTCCAACATTGTCTTCTGTGAAATTGACGTGTATTAGGTAATTGTAATTGTTTGTGGTTCGACTAGGAAATATTGGACATAAGTTGTTGCTGTTTACAAAGACTGAGCCGAAGAATGTGTTAAAGAGGTTGGCTTTAACGGTTTCATCAACATAGGTTTGTTCTCCTATGTTGTGCTATGTGTTTATTCTCCTAGACTTCTTCAGCATTGTTTCCTTCTAGAATCATAGAATTTACTTGTCCACATGCGTGCACCCCAGCAAAATCTGTTAACATTATTGGGGGGTTAAGGGGGCAGGGACTTGCACCTCCCTCTTGAGGTGAAGTTAGCATCTGCGCAGAGCTTTTCCAGAGAGCATTTAGGCCATGATGAATTGGAAGCCATTGTATTATTATGATGTATTATTATTGTATTGTGGTCTTGGCTTTACCATTGTTTTATTACTGTAAGCATTAGGAGTTCATATAGATTTCTGCAGTATATTCAGCAGTCAGTAAAAGACTGATGCATATGCATATATACAGTACAAATATACATGTATTTTGAAGATAAACCCAACACAATAAGAACCTAATCACTGAGGAATAGGTACTTCCTGGGAGGTGGAACTTACCACAAAAGTGGTAAGTTTGACCATCACTGGGGAAGCCACACCAGGAATTTCCATTTTGTGCCCTGTCTTTTGGGGGCAATAAGAACAAATACTGAACCATTGAAGTGGGAGGTTTATCTCCTTTCCAGATCACTTTATAGCCTTAGTAAAAGGACCAATTGGTCTATAAATGTTGTTGATCAATACCAGCTCAACTAACAGGAAATAAATAAATTAAGTCTTGGTCAATCTCTTGGCTCAACATTCAACTAGATTTCCAAGTCATCAACTGGGGACAGGGACTCCAGAATAGATTGAAATTCTCTTACTTTCCATCCCACTAGTAACAGTGAGGGAATTGATATAGATGACTGAGTAAATGTATGGGACCCTAAGACGGATGGTTCAGAAAATGCAATACCCATGCTGAGGTTACTTTGACCAAAGCAGCTCAGTATCAAGGTGGCCACGTCATCCGGCCGCAGATAACACTTCATTCAACAGATGTGGCAGAACACATTTTGACCTTGCCTTTCTCGCCTGAATTGAAGGAAAAGATGTGGAAAGGATTTGTGCTTTTGATATATAGAACTGGAAGCTGTGAATAATTTACAGCAATGTTCAGCCTGGAAATCTGTTGGAGATATAGATGCTTGTTATTTGATTGTTCATGTTGCTTATATAGCTTATATTCCCCTTTTCTGCCAATTCTGCCCAGTCCTGGGAGCTCCTAAGGTTGCACACGTAACGAGCTGCATTGGTTATCGGTTTGCCTCCAGATCCAATTCAAGGTGTTGGTTGTTACCTTTAAAGCCCTACATCATGGCATAGGTCCAGTTTGTCTGAGGAGGTGTCTCTCTCTCTGATGGGACAAGACTTCTCCACTTGCACCAGTGGAAAAGGCCTGCTACAGATCCCGTCTGCTAAGCAAATATGGTCAAAGAGAAGAGCCTTTTCTGTTGTGCCCCATCCCTCTGGAACATTCTACCACTGAAGGTGAGAACTGCCCCCTCCATTTTGGCCTTCTGGAAGGATATCAAAACCTGGCTTTGCGGGCTGGCCTGAGGCCCCGAGAAGGCAGCTGACAGGGTAAGAAGACTTCTTCCTTGTCCTAGCTGGTTCTTAGCTTTTTAGTTCGATTTTAATATTGTTTTTAATAATACTTTAACTTTGTGTTGTTTTAGTCTTTTAATCTTCTATTTTTTTAATTTATTTTATAACCTGTAAGCTACCCAGAGTCACCGTGGAGGGCAGTATAAACATTTAAAAAATAAATTTGCTATTATTCTCTAAACTTCTATTCATCTTCATGGATATCATGTGGTTCATGGGTTAAAGATGTAAATGGCCAGCAATTCAACAATTGTGCGTCTTCTTCCCTCTTCAAAACAGAAAACAGTAAAAGGTGGACTAGAATAATTTCTAATTAATGGGAAGAAGAGAACGTTCTTTTTAGGAAAGCAGTGAAACTACCCACAATGTATATTTTACTTGCGTTTTCTTTTTTCTCAAACTTGTTTATGCTTTATTATTTATTATTCTGCCTTTATTATTTTCATAAATAAGGTGGACAACATAATACCTAATACTCCTTCCTCCTCCCAATTTCTGCACAATACCTCAGCTGTGAGGTGACTTGGGCTGACAGAGAGTGACCGGCCCAAAGTTAACCAGCAGGATTTCATGCCTAAGGTGGGACTAGATAGTACTTTAACCACTACACCAAACTAGTTTAATTTTGCTTTGGTGGTTTTGATTACTGTTAGCTACCCTGAGTTACTTGTACTTATTAGAATTATGGAATATAAAGTTATAAACAAATAAATACAGGTGTACATGATTCTAAATTTCACATGCCGTTTGTGGCATTTATCCATGAAATAAAGACGCAGACAAGAGGCTCTTAGATATTTATGTCAATCGTAATCATGAATCCCCAACCTCCCAATTAATTCTTCTACCCCATTACATGAGTTGGGAAAAACCTACTGGCTAGATAAAGCCAAAGAGCAAAATTGCTATTTATTCTTACATCAGACACTCCAACCCACTGCCAAAATCTGATAAAAGGTTCCATTTCTCATAGCAACTGATCTCCTAACTGATATAGTTGGCTCCTCTGTCAAGCAAGTAAGGAAAAAAACAGACATGCCATCATCTGACTGTGCTAGAGTGGGAGGAAAGGAAGAAAGCGAGCAGTGACTCTGATTTTCAACAGATTAAGCTATGAAACCAAATTCAGTGGTTCCAATCTCACCTTAGCTATAAATTCAGTAAGTGGTCTTAGGCAATCTACTGTCTCCCAAACTCAATCTTCCCATCTATAATATGGATCATTGAACAATTATATAAAGCATATTGAGCGTGTGAAAATGCTGTACAATTTCCAAGTAGGAATAGCAGTTATCATCTTAGTACCTTCAGTAATAATAAGAGAAGGCATGTTAGGCTGAGAATCTAAAGGGATTGGTTGTCCCAAGGGACTAATGCCTGAGACAGTAAATCCAAAGAGCATGACTTTAATAATATTCAGTATTTACATAGATTTTAAAATGTTCAAAGTATTATACTGAGCCAAATATTTCACTTCAAAGATCTTTTTCTGAATTGCAAAGGCAAGCTCTTTCCCTTTTGCCAAGTTTTTGGGGAGTGGATTCAAGCAAAATAAAAAGTTTTATCAAAGGCCATGGGAACACATGCTTTCACTCGGCAATGCAGGGTAGCTTTATCTTGCAATGCTGTAACAAGTCCCATTAAATATGAGAAGTTAATGAAACATATTGATGAATTACATTAAATAATTTGATGACATAACTTACCTGCTCTGTGAAGTATTACAATCTGTGCATAGTATTACAACCTGAACATGGTGTTGCAAACTATAAAAGATGCTCAAATGTACTGGCAACGGGGGCTCGTAGACATCCCTGACATTTCTAGATGGCCCTATGAAACCTAAAATGTAGGCTGAAATCTTATTGGATTTCAAAATCTTGCAAGATTTATTTTTCATATCCTTAGAAAATCTTGCAAGGTTATAAATACCTGGAGATTTTGCTGGACCACTTAAAAAGGTACAGCACCCCACCCCAATTCTCCTTTTCCTCCAGTGTTAGGTGACAAGAATGTCCCAGCATTACGCTCAACATCTCGAAAATACACCCTAAAATACATCTGTGGACACCTTTCACAACATAGTGGAAATATAGTGTAGACCATATGGAAAATAAGAAAATTGAGATTTGCTTCTGCAGCTTGCATCATCTGTGACTTCACACAGCCACAAAATCAAGATCCAAGGTAAGTTTTTTAGTTTTTTAGGAGCAGAGAAACATGAGCATTTTCTATCCTCTGACCAATTTCACCCATCTGTTTCACATAAATTGCTTTCACAGTCTTATCTAAAAGGTTGATATTTGGTCATAAATGGGGTGAGACTGAGATTCTATCTAAAGTTTGCTCCCGCACTATTAGTGGAAACCCATTGTTCTCTTTGGTTTTATTTCATCATCATCCACAGCAAAAAATAGAGATTAAGACTGGCAAAGGAAAATAGAAGAACAAGAGGGGTTAAAATAAGCAATGATAATCAACAAAAAATGCTCCTTACCTGACTGGCTGGTGCTGACATTGATGGCAGCATAATGTGGAGAATCTGGGCTCAGTTCAGTCACAAGGTTGACTGCTTGAATCTCAAAAGTATACTGAACACGAGCCAGGAGGTTGGACACTTGCACCCGGCTTTCGGTCAGCCCCACCTGCCGGGGTTCAAACTGAACACTGTCCCCACAACGGACACAAGGCCCTGGAGAGCCATTTGGACACACTTTACAGATGACATTGAAGAAAACATCCTTTCGACCACCCAGATCCTTTGGGAGACGCCAGGTCAAGAGGACATTGGATCCAATAATTTCATAGCTGAGATCCCGAGGAGCTGATGGGATGCCTACAAAAACAGTGGAAAATGAAATCCTGAAAAACTGAAATAAAAAAAGTCAAATGGAGAAGTACAAAGGTAAGCAGTGACATTATTTCATTATCTCTGGAGCAAACTAAGTAAAATGAACTAGAGAGAAATATTTCCCAAGAAACAATTTTAACCCAAATTTCAAGGATGAAAACTACACAGTTTGGTACCCCAAAGCACCCTACAGCCATGACAAATTGTTCGCAGATTTCAAGAATTGCTACTACTACCACCAATAGGGAATCCCAGTTTCACTTGCCTCCCCATCTCTTAAAATCCTCACATTTTGCTAATGGAGTAATAAAAATAAGGAAGATTTCAATTTAGACCAGCTGTCATTGCCTAACCCATCCAGACAATTATTATTATTTAGGTATTCATGAATATGAACTTAATTGCAACCTTCACTATGTTTCTGCTTCACTATGCTTTTCAATATTTTTTTAAAGTACATCTTGAATTTCAATAAAGAATCTTGATGTGCCTTAAACACAAACAAATTTAATATAAACATCCCAAAACAACAAATGTCACTGAATCATGGCTGTTTGCAAAATGCTTGCCATCAGGATACACCTTAAAATTAATTAATCTCCAACCTATTTCTCCTAAAAAATACAGACAATTCTCTTATTGATGGACATTCTACTTAACTTTAACAATTATGTCTAGAAATCAAATAGCATTGATGATGAACACAAAATGGCTTTGTAGATAACAAAGGAGGAAAGAGATGTGATCAAAATCCTCAGAAGAGAAGAATCAAGATGGAGACCACCACAGTCTCTGTGGCTATATTGATTCCTGTGAATGTTACCAATGTAAGGTCAATTTAAAAAAATAAAAATAAAATAGTACATTAGTCTTTATAAAGCCACAAGATACTTCGCTGTTTTTAAGGTCACAGACTGATGTGGCTATGCCAATGGAATCTACAATACTATAAACCACTTTCCACCACTATCTTCATTTTTAAGTACATCTTGAGGTCATATTTGAACAGCCACTTTGTGAATGAGTAACCTCTCTCTCACCCCACCCAGCAATCACTTATTCTTCATAACTTTAAATAGGCAGCTAACCTAGAAAGGCTGGAGACTCTTGTTCTTTCCATGCTTCTGTACAAGAGGAAGTTCAAAAAGAACAGTTTTGGGAACACACCTCTCTAATGCATGAAATGTAACAGAACTGGACTAGGGACCTCAGAAAAGAAGACGAGGGACTTGAGGAAGAAACTAAAGCACAGGGAAGGAATCATGGAAGAAGCTGAAGGAAAAGGAGCAAACACAGACTGGGCCAGAAGAAGAATCCAAGATATAAAAGGAAACAGGGACCAAACTAAGCCAATCCTCCTTATTCTCAAATACTTACTGGTACAGGGGGCATCTGAGACGTCTGAAGAAGCACGATAATAGTGAGTCTGGCAGGCACATTCACGGGAGCCTGGGATGGAAGCATAACTGTGGGTAGGGCAAGGACTGCAAGGGGCATCTCCAACCGATGCTTTGAAAGTGCCTCTGGGACAAGCTAAAAATATAAAGGAGACAGAAACAGAGAACAATCTGTTTAATTTCTGCAGATCAGAAACTCTATTTGTTGTGGATTGATTCTACATCCAGCTGCAACAGATGACAAAACTGTAGATATTACTGAACATATAAATATCAACAGAGGCTTTCTAATCCATCCTTTCCCAGCCTGGTACCTTATTTCCAAAATTCCCAATTGGCATGCTGGCTGGGAACTCTGAAAAATCCAGGGAGGCATCGTCAGTCGTGGCTGTGACTAATGCTGGCCTGTGACTAATGTCCTGCCTATTTTCCTATCAGTTCTAATTCAGTGTGATGAAAAATAATTAATTTAGATATATATGAATTTCTTGTGTATGCTGACCAAATAATCAGGGCACTTGCAGAAATAGTTGCTGGCTTCAAATAAGGGCACATGACCCAGTGAAAGACCCCACCCTTTTTAAACATATGATGCATTCATTGCCTGCACATAAAAGGTGGCAGGATTTAAACATCCCATCACACTTTGGAGCCAGTGATTATTGCTATGGACATGCTGAGAATAAAATAATAATATCAAAAGCATAACTGGAGGCAAAATGGTGAAGATCACACTCATAAACACGATACTATTTTGTGTACATGAAAAATCTAAACAAAATCCCTTCAGTGTTTGATCTAATATTAATAACACTTTTTGAGAAATAAAATCAACCCCCCCCCAAGAAATATCAAAGCTTTTCCAAGATCATAATTTACAACCACTCCCCTTTATATATTTGATTGATTATTATGGTTCATCATACAGTCAGCCAGATGTTCAGACAGGATTTGGCATTTTTGTCTACCTATTGAATCCTTCCTAAGGACCTGGGGATAGGTAGATGTGGATGTCTGATGGTTTTATAGATATCATTGCAGGATGTAAGCTGTTCCGAGTAAAGCTGCCTTTTGCGATGGACTGATGGTGAATTTGTCATTAATATTATTAATATAAGGGGATGTGATGGCTCAGCAGTTAAAGATGTTAAGCTTGTCAGCTGGAAAGCTAACATCCCGGGTTCACAATGGGGTGAGTCCCGTTACTTGCTTCAGCTCCTACCCACCTAGCAGTTCGAAAGCATGCAAATTTGAGTAGATAAATAGGTACCACTTTGGTGGGAAGGTAACAGCATTCTGTGCACCTCAGCATATAGTCATACTGGTCACATGACACAGAAGTGTCTTTAGACAATGCCGGGCTCCCTCGGCTAAGAAACAGAGGTGAGTCGGACACGACTGGATAGGGGAAATCTTTACCTTTATTATTAATATATTGTTTATAATAATTTAGAATGATATTAATTAGTATTATCACTGCCTGCTTGGCCAGACATGTATATTATATTGTATATTATAATATATTTTATATTAATACGTATGTCATTTCCTTAACATGGTTGATTTAAGTCTGATTTGAAACCAAACATTTCTTATTTTGCCTGTTACAAAGGAATGTAGGATGCTGAACTAGAATTTCTGTCAAGCACATGGGATCCTACTGTCTTGTGGGATAGACATTTATTTTAGCTGAGGGTACTGTTTCCTAACAGTGGCCAATATTGATGTTCTTTAAAAAAGCAGCTGAGATTAAGAAATCAAAGCGTGTTCTTTCCTTTGGTTGTGTGCTGAGTAAATGCATATTCAGAGGCATTCGGAAAATAAACAATTCCCAAAAAACGACAGTAGTCTTTACTAATTAGAAGGCAACTTCACCTACACTTTTACAACCAGATCCTATAATAATCTAACCATAGTATCCCAAATACATCTTGTTTACTTCGAGATCCAGACTTCCTGGAAACAAACTTTGTGAAAGTTTTTTATTTAAGTGTTAAGGATCTCCTTTAATTCAGTGCTCCAAAGCATAGGTAGAGAATCTACCTTTAGAGTTCAGACCAGAGATTTTTCTTGAAAATCGCCGCTTTTTCTTCTTATTATTTTTTAATTAAAACCATTTGAATTAAATTCAACATTATTGGATGAAAGAAGACAACCAAATGGTGTCTGAAAACAACACACAATTTTTTAAAGCTGATAAACTCATTGGTCATCTTAGGGATGTCCAGCGGGTGGGGATAGGGAGGGGGCCAATGAAGAAAATCATGTTACACGCACTTCCCAAAGGGGTGGAGCTTGTATTACAATAGAGCGGTAATGGAGATGTCTCTAAGCAAGCTATTCATATTACATTAAGTATGCAACCAGCAAACCTTGGTCTATAGCTATACAGTGTTTCTGCGTAGACTTTATGTAAGATTGCCTAAAAACTCAGCCAAAGCCACTCCGTGCTCCCTAAAGGAAAATCCAAGTTATAAATATACTGAAAAATGTTACTCAGGAGAGTCAACAATATGAACCAGTGTTGAGAAGGGTAGATATTCTTAAAAAGAAAAGAAAAGTAGGAGCTAAATCCAAAAACATGATGATTCAAAATGCTTCATATTCAAGGAAGCTTATATGATTCCTCCCTCCACCCCACTCTATGAATGCCAGTTTAACAATATTACTTTTAACAAAGGATCAACTTTTCATTCTATTTTTATTAACTGCTGCATATACTTTAACAGGAAGAAGGGCCAAAAGACTGGAAAAACAAGAGCTAGAAAATCTCTACGCATTCTAATCTCTAAATCTCTACACATTCATTGTATGTACACTGAGCACTTATGCACCAGAGACAAATCTTTTGTATGTCTGATCACACTTGGCCAAAAAAGCTGTTCTGTTCTGCTCTGCTCTACTCTGTAATGAAATAGCCTATTACATAAGCAAATATAGAGCACCAGCAATAGCTACCTCCTATGAAGTCTGAGAATGAAATGGTAGTCCTGGGGCAACCAAGATTCACATTGATATATTCTCTCTCTCTCTCTCTCTCTCTCTCTCTCTCTCTCTCTCTCTCACACACACACACACACACACACACACACACACTTACACACACACACAAATATTCAGTTGGTCCACCCTCCAGAGTTTCTTTATATTTAGTTATTACAAGAGTCACCAAAATATAAGCAATTAGGAAACCAAAATGTATACTGTGGTCACAGTCCTGCTTATGATAAGCAAATATATAAAAACAGACACTTTAAAGTTGTTTTTTTTCCAATAAAGTAGGGGAAAAACTGAAACTCATTTTCTGAAATGAAAAATGCAGAATGGGAGTTGAATAGATAAGCTATTTCTATGACTTTCAGTAGGAACTGACTTAATCAACACTTGACAGACTAACATATCTATTGGAACTCAGGAATTTATCAGCTTCTGCAGTTTCTGAGTTTTCCAAATGGAGTTTGGAAAAGTGCATAGAAATAATTTGGGGTGGAAATTGACTCTTTGTCCATCTTCTGCAAATGAACCAAATCCAATGCATATTTTTGATACGCCAAATGAAAACATCTAACATGAAAATCTATCTTAAATGGGTCATTATTGGCGCAAAGAAACTTGTTAACAAAATAACAGAGTGGGAAGGGACTTTGGTGGTCTTCTAGTCCAACCTCCTGCTCAAACAGGAAACCTTATACCATTTCCGGAGCTGTGGCGGTGCAGTGATTAGAATGCAGTATTGCAGGCTAATTCAGCTAATTCAGCTCACTGCCAGGAGTTTGATCCTCACCGGTTCAAGCCTTCCATCCTTCCAAGGTCGGTAAAATGAGAACCCAGATTGTTGGGGACAATATGCTGACATTGTAAACTGCTTAGAGAGTGCTGTGAAGCACTATGAAGCCGTATATAAGTAAGAGCTATTGCTATTTCAGACAAATGGTTGTTCATTCTCTTCTTTAAAACCTCCAGTTTTGGAGCTGCCACAATTTCTGGTGGCAAGTCTTTCCACTGATTAATTGTTCTAACTGCCAGGAAATTTCTCTGTAGTTCTAGGTTGGTTCTCTCCTTGATTAGTTTCCATCTATTGCTTTTTGTCCTGCCTTCGGTGCTAATTTAACAAATTAATCCACTAAAAATGTTGCATAATCAATGTGCTGAGGATATACTACTGTTACTATATTTTCATTAAGAGTAGCTTGAGACCTGAATTTTTGGATCTAACGTTTATAGAAGCTAACTTAGCATGTCCTGATAAAAGCATTATGCTACTACTGCTGTTGCTGTTCTGTTATCTGTAATACCTCTCTGCCCTTTTGAGGTTAGGAATACCACATATCTGCCTCCAGATTTCTACATAATGGCATTGTGCATTCACAAAAGCCATAAAAATGCAGCTTTAATGAAAAGGAGACCTCATAAATAGTTCCAGCCAGTTCTATCCACATCCCCTGATTCCAGTTTTATTCTAAATACATGCGTTTTAATGCCTCGGGGATGAAAACAAACAAGAACCTGGAATTTGATCTTCTATTGGAGTCATGAATTTCAAAAGAAGTTGCCATGTTAGACTTTACTGTGCAACAAACTTACATTTTATTATAGGATAAGCCACAATAACACTTCAGCTATTTTAGATTCAAGAAGCAAGTGAACTTACTGATTTAAAACCATCTGTCATTTTGCAACCCAAAGACTTCATTTGGACTTTTTAATTTACCATGGTTTTCTTCCATTTAATTTTCTTAGTTTGGTCTATAATTCACCTGCAGCAGTTAGCAGAACTCTAAGCAAGTTGTAAAATAAAAATTAAAAAAAAAAACAGGGGAGGGAGATGGGCTTTAGCAGACTGAAAGCTATGGGGGATTTCTGGATTGCAATCCAGCAAACCTATTAAAGAGTGTTAAATTGCTATGCTATGCTGAAATTCTGGATGTAGTCAATGCTGGAGCCCACTTGGGCTTTTTCATATGCAAAGCCTCTCTAGAGGTCACATGCTAATGAATACGGCACAGTATCTGCTGTGACTGTAATATAATCAAATGCCACACACCAGCACATACTGTAGTGTTTTAATTGCAAGAGAACCAGAATGAGTTTGAAAGATCACACCTCATATAGAATGGTGTATATGTCATGAATATTCTGCTACAGTTTTGAATGTGAGAAGTCCAATAAGATATTATATATTATTTATATTTGCTTGTTTTTTTTAACAAATGAGTCGACTTGTGCCACTATGGAGCAGTAAGGGTTTAAAAAGAAAAAAAAGTTGTGTCAGCTGTATAAAAAGCACACTCAGAACCTGACTCTTCCCTTAAACATGGCTAACCAGCGATCCAGTTATAAAACAAATGCAATGCAGAACAATCTTGCCTCGGGTCAAAGGTGAACGATGGGTAGAAATGTTGCCACACTGGTTCTATCGCTTTGAAGATACTCCCACCAGTAAATGTTTATAGTATCTCCATTCCGAAGTTTATATAATTCAGATATGAACAGAAATTTTAGACAGCAACATTAATGAAATTTATCAAACTCAGGAGGGGTATTGGGAGGGCGGGGGTGGAAATAGCATACTGATGGGAAAATAGTGTCAAAAAATTTCTGAGGGAATGTGCCAGATGTCATATGAGTGAGCCAAATGTTACAGCATCAAGAAGAAACTTGTATAGGTTGGCCTCTGGTTATATCAAACTTTGCCAGAGGAACAGAATAGTTAATTAAGCTTACTACAAAGCGATCTCTGGCAATTCCAGTCTATCCCGCTCCTTCACAGTTTGCAAGAGATTTACCCAGGCTTAAGTACTTTTCTATTGCTAGTTACAGAATGCCCATCAGGGCAGATTTATTCTAAAGATGGCCTGGAATTTATTTAGAAAACCAACTTCCTCAGTTAAATAAAAACAAAACCCCTAGAGCAAAAGGGTTACCATCTGCTCAGTCACCTACTGTAGAAAAAGTGAAATTAGGAGTTGTTTGCTAATTACCTACATTGGCTGCTTCTAATGCAAGTTTTCTCTATCTAGCGAACCCTGGCTTTTTTCAGACAAAATGGATCCATTCATTCATATAAAGAAAATTCAGTTAGATAACATCAAATATCTTTAATATGATTTACTCCACCAATAAAGGCAGGGACCAGGCAAATATGGAATAATTCACACTTGTCTATATCTCCATCCAAGAATAACTAAAAAGTAATCAAAGCCATAATTATAAGCAACAACAATGTACAAATCTTTATTAAGCTCTGATTTATAGGTGAAATTGGCCAAGTAATTGTCAGGAGCAAGGAGCCAGAATATCATGAGATGATCAGTTACTCCTGTATTGCTGATCACCTATTTATAAGAATCTCACCAGACTGACTACATTCTCTTGGGAATAACCAGATAAGGGCTTCAGCAATTTGGGAGAAATTCCAGTCTGCATTGCTTCCTGCCCTGCAAGGACTCTAAAGCTGCCAACCTCTTCACTCCTTCCCTCTATTTGGAGATTCCACCACAGTAGTGGAATCTGTACAGCAGGAGGACAATACCTAATATCCACTAAGGCAGAGGTGGGGAACAATGGCATCTTCATGACTTATGGACCAACTCCCTGAATTCCTGAGCCAAGTCAGGAATTCTGGGAGTTGAAGTCCACAAGTCATAAAAGGGCCATCATTCCCCACCCCTGCACTATAGTAAGAAACCTGTCTTGTGCTATATAAGCCTAGTTGCTCTGAGTGTTTCAATGAAAGCTGAATTTAAGAGTTGTTTAGGAAGTTTAGGCTTTAGCTTAACAAAAGATCTTCCTTTATCCACCTAAAAGGACCTGATAGATAGATAGATAGATAGATAGATAGATAGATAGATAGATAGATAGATAGATAGATAGATAGATAGATAGATAGATATAGATGAAATAGATATAGATATAGATATAGATATAGATATAGATATAGATATAGATATAGATATAGATATAGATATAGATATAGATATATTGTGTGTATGTGTGTGTGTGTGTATATGTTTCCATGCTGCCCTCAGTCTCAAATAAAAATTCACCAAATTATTTGTCAGCAATATTTTCCACTGCTTTCCAAAGAATATCATCGTTAGACACTTGTGATTTAAAGAAACTGATTCTCGCAAAGCATCCTGTGGGTACCTACCTAGATGCACTGGCAATCTATCCTAGACACTGTTCCCTCTAAGGTGCGCAGCCGCGCGGCCACGCACGTAATGAGAGAACGCCACGCGGTAGTTTCCAACTTCCGTGCGGCATTTTCTAATGGCAGAGGCTGCGCGCCTGCACGCCCGCGCACATGAAAAGAGAGCGCCGCGTGCCAGTTTCTAACTGCCGCGCGGCGTTTTCTACTGTTACAAGGAACATTGATCCTAGATGCCTAGGCAACTAGCAATTTAAAAATTTGGGCCCACCCAAAAAGGTTTATGCTAGAATAAGAGGAATCACAATAGTTAGCAGATTCATACGGTTCTGAGAGCCATTAGACGAGTAGTTTAAACCTGGAGTTCATGGAATGCCTTTGATTTTGTATAAATTGTATAAATTATGTTTTCAGCTGGAAATCAGAAATGTTTTTAAGATAACATGATGCCTCCTTCCTCCCTCCCCACTGAAATGAGCATTTGGAGGAAGAGAGCCACATCTGGTCCCAACCATTTTGTCTTCCTCACCCTTCGTCTTTTAAAGCTGCTTTCCTTCCACCAAGCTTCAATGCAGCAAATACAGAATGAGGTTAGAAAAAGATAATTTCAAGCATTCATACTTGGGAGGAACGTTTATATATAAAGGTGCCCGCCCTCCCAACTTAGGCAAGGCAAGCAAAAATGTGTCTAATATACAAGGTGTGAATTGACTCCCAAATCTGCATGCTTTTGAATTGTTTTAAAACTTATTTGAGTAGAGGTATAAATCACTGGGGAAAGGAGAACATTATGTAAAGCCGAGTGAAAAATACTTCTATAATACAGCTGGGAATCACACATCATTATTATTGAACAGTTGGAGTGCACACATCCTTTGAATGCCATTTATATAGTAATATTCTCCTAGGAAAAAGTTTCCCTTTTGACATGCATTGAGGTCCAGTTTGCAATGAAATATAGGTACACTTTTCCCCCCTTTTCCATCTGCTTTTAGTTTGGTTTATATTCTCATTTGTTCCAGATTTTGGACACATTCCATAAGTTAGCCAATTCAAGATACCTTGGATCAAAAATTGTTGCCCTATGATGCATTATTTCACCAGTTAAAGGTCATGACAAGAGTTTTAGTAACATATAAATAGATAAGAGAGTAGGGCTGGCTGAAGAACTGTTTCAGGTTTTGTTTTTGTTTTTATACCTTCTGTGTAAGTATACTGGGTTAAAGAGGAATAGAAGCTCCATCCTCTCTCACGCCTGTTTCCTACATCCAATCCTTCCTGCCTTCCTTCCTTCCTTCCTTCCTTCCTTCCTTCCTTCCTTCCTTCCTTCCATCTATCATCTATCTATCTATAATCTATCTATCTATAATCTACCTATCCAAAGTAAAAAATTGCCTGTAAGTGGCCTTTGAGTCACTTCTACTTTAAATCATCTGTAAATGATTCTACACCAATCAACAAACATGAAAAGGTACCCTTTTAGATGAACGTCAATGCAATGAAAGCCCATGAATGGCCAGAACAGCGGAAGCACCTTGTAGATGAAAACACAAAAACAAGGAATTAGGAAGCCTTGGCATATCCTTCTTGATGCTGAGAAAACAGTTCACATTGTACTGCCATATAGAGGGAAGGGCAGAGAAAGCATTATATGGAATAGAAAATGGCTGGGAGGGAGCAGCTGCTTTTGCCTCTAGACTCTCACTAGTAGAAGGAGAATTACACAGGAGATAAAAGAGAGGCTCTGTTGTCCACATACCAGTCTGTGTGACAGTTCCAAGAGAGTGATCATCCTTATGGACAAAAATCAACCTACCCCTCCCTGCATCCCCCAAACCAATCTCAGAACTTAATATGCATGCTAGGGCTTGTACCAGCTGAGGGTTTACAAGTGGGCAGAGTGGAGCTCTCAGGCAGTTCCCAGCCGAGAATCTCTCCCACTCCAGACCCCCCAAAATGACAGAGTCACAAAGAACTGCTATGTGGAATTTAATTTCTACCCTTAGGGTTTTTTCCCCCTGTAGTCTTGCAGACAAATACATGAACAGATAATCTTTCATTCTGGGGTACTCTGTGGCATTCCCTGCCTGCTTGCTTCAGCCTTTCATACAAAATATATATATGATTTCTTGTTTGGATAAAGTATATCTACCCTTTTGGCCTCTGATGTGCCTCAAACAGCAGATTGACAGGATCCTCTTGCTTTGAATCTCCAAAGTGAATCAGAAGGAAATTCATCTTCTCAGAAAGGACAGCCTAAGAGAGCTGCCACCAAGTAATCCTGATATATAAGTCTTCTGATAGGGACATAACTTTTTCCAGCTTTTCTCTTTCCAGCCACTTGAATGCTTCTTCTGAAGCAGGATCAGCACCAGGGGTGGCTTCTAACTTACCTTGCTGCCAGTTCGCTTCCTCCTGCGCCGCGTGGCCACGCCTCGTGGGCGCGTGCGCGCTTTGCGCACGTGCGCACATGTGCAGTGCAAAAAAAGAAAACAAAAACAAAAAACAAAAATGCCAAAAACAAGATGGTGATGCATGCGCAGTGCCGGAAACTCGGCTTCTGCGCATGCGCAGAAGAAAAAAAAATTAAAAAAAAATTTAAAAATAAAAATAAAAAAAAAGATGGCTGTGCCCACGGACCGGCACCGACCGAACCGGATCGGTGACGTCATCGTGACGTCACCAGCGGGTCGCTACTGGTTCGGGAGAACCGGTCCGAACCCACCTCTGATCAGCACATATCAATACATGCCATAGATCAGGGGTGTCAAACTGGATTTCTTTGAAGGCTGGATCAGCATTGTAGTTCTCCTCCATGGGCTGGCAAGGGGTGCGTGGGCGGGGAACGAGACAGGATGGGACGCATCCAGCAGCACTCTGCCGACAAAAAATGGGCCCGTTTTGGCTGGCAGAGGCACCGCGAGCCGGTCCTTTGATATTTCCAGGCTGGCCCCATGGGCCGGAGTTAAGCACCTTGCAGGCCGGATCTGGCCCACGGGCCTTGAGTTTGACACCCCTGCCATAGATAGCATGAGCTTAATGTACTCCTAGAAAAAAAGTGTAATGTTTACATACTACTTGCTCCAGTATTTGAAGATTAAGAAAGATGTGGATTAAATGAAGGGCCAAAGGGAGTTGTATAATATCTAAGAGGCATGAGGGGCTAAGATTGTAATTATATGTACAAAATAAGGTCGGAAGTCATCACATTTCTTAGCTTCAATTTTTATTCTATGTTTTTCACAGTTTCTTAATTTTCTTTTGCTTAGTCTTTTATTCAATCAAACATTCTTAATAAATATAAATAAATAACGAACCCCCTACTTGTTCCAATACTGAGGCTCTTTCCTCACAATCCAGCAATTTCTTTGGAGCAATAAGTAGCTTTCTCATTGCTGAATCGTTCTCCTTCTTCCAGTTCCTCAGACCTTCTGCTCTCCTCTGAAATACTCTTAAATTCTGCTTGGCAGCTTTAAGGTGCAGCTCTGCTATTATATTACAGAATATCCTCTTTTTTCCCCTTTGTGCTGCAAAAATAATGATGGTGAGGTCAGTAAGAAGAACAGAAGGAAGGGGCAATGGCTGCGGCTCCTCTATTTGTGCATTGCTCTTTGTCAGGTTCAAGAAAGTCTAGTCAATTTTTAAGCAGCAGCTGCCATTCGGCATTCTTCAGTCTCGGCTACTAAGGGAAAACTGCAAAGTTTAAGAGTTTGGAAAATGGAGTGAATTTACCTTCCGTGTGGCTACAGAGCCAACATCTTAAAAAAGAAAAAGAAAAAAAACCAACTAATTTTCATAGGAGTCTCAACTGACCTGAAATAAAACAATCCAACTTTCCATCACTGATGATGTGGTAGGAGCATGGAGACTTGTAGCTGCTTTCAAACTGGACCTGAATTCTTATGTGGAAATGCTCCCTCTTTCTCTACCAAAATATCTGCCATATTTAAGAAACACTTCAGAATGAGAATCTTCTTAATTTCAAGGCTCACTGGGGTTCCTTCCCTGTATTCGTATAGCTCCCTCCCTCCCTTCAAGCGCCAAAAACTGAAGAATGTTACACTATTATGAATACATCAACTTAATCTAAACCACATGACCTGGTATCTCATCAAATCCCTTTTCCTGCTCAGAATTCAATCTGCCAGAGACTCACCAGTCCTGGTTGTAGTTTGGCTAGTGAAGATTTCACCATCTTATAGCTCTTCCAGTCTAAGACTTCAAATAGCTCCCCCCTTTCAGAATCTATTTATTGCTGATTTGCCCTATTTTAGTATATTTTACTAATGTTGTTACATGTTTTAAATTGCCTTTTTTAAAATTGTGCCTCACTCCTAGCCCACATGGGGAAGTCAGCTAACAAATGTTCAAAATCACAATAAGTGGGAATTAAATTTTAATTTTTTTCTTCAGCCAGACTGCACAGAGTCACGTCTTGAAATGATATTTTCTGCTCCGAATGGCAGCTATGCATGAGAAGGCCTGCATCAATGTGGTTGAGGCTATAGCTAAAACTTGATATGCTTGGCTGATGGAAGTACCTCCCGCTCCACCCTCCATGTCTGTCTCTGTCTAATAGGCAGAGGCAGCTCTTGAAATCTAATGAATTTTTGTGGAAATGAAAAGTAGGGCAAATTCATGTACCTTTAACTCTAAGGATGCCCTTTTTTTTTGGGAAGGGAGGGGGAAACCTAGCAGGAGGGAGGGAAGGAGGGATGAAATGTCTTTGGACATCAGTGAAGCAGGGGTGGGTTCTAACTTACCTCTCTGCCGGTTCGCTTCCTCCCGCGGCACGTGGCCGCGCCTCGTGGGCGCATGCACGCTTCGTGCGCGTGCGCATGCGCAGTGCAAAAAAATTTAAAAATTTAAAAAAATTTAAAAAGCCAAAAACAAGTTGGCGACGCATGCGCACTGCCGGAAACTCGGCTTCTGCGCATGCACAGAAGAAAAGATAAAATAAAAAAATAAATAAAAAATAAATAAATAAATGGCGGTGCTCACGGACTGGCACCGACCAAACCAGATCCGTGACATCATTGTGATGTCACCAGCAGGTCGCTACCGGTTCAGGCGAACCGGTCTGAATCGGGAGGAACCCACCTCTGCAGTGAAAGGAGAATCACAGAAGTGGATCCAAAAATGATAAGCCTACCTAGAATTCTATCTTCCCTTCATGCGTAACGTATAGTTCTGCATACCTTTTGTCCCAATGTAACCATGCTAAATATTTCCTCATCCCCACCAGTTGTAATCAATGTGAGAATGGAAAAGAAAGGATTGAAAAACATGCAGCACCATTATGGCAAAACAGAAGAACACAGAGAGAGAGAGAGACAGAGAGAGAGAGGGAGAGAGAGATTCGGTGAAGTAGATCCATGTTAACATCTGTATGTGCTCTGAAAGAAAGATTGCACAACCCGGCTGCAACCAAGAACTGAATGCTGCTTTAGTTAATAATTATTACATTACTTGAATGAGCCTTTTTATTAATTTATTAAAATATGTTTTATATTTCTCTTACAAAAACTGTTCTTTTTTTAATGACAACATTAAAAAATAGGATGGCTACTATCATCTTAAAATGACCACCTTGCATTCTCTATCACTTAACTTTTAGTTTAAAATACATACAAACACACATAACCACCACACAATTGCTTTTCAGGGTAAGTACTGTAATGCCAAGTTCAGCAAAGAAGTAACAACTTGTAAGACATAGAAAGCAAAGGCATGAGATAAGAAACAGAAAAAGAAACACAGCTATAGCTGTTCATACTTACACCATCTATTATCTCATGCATATCTTTCTGTCCTTGCAAATTCTACTATATTCATCCATAAATTCATACACTTTTGTTCTTTTTGTGGATCTTATAAACACGATTCAACCATTCAAATTTCCCCCTTTTTATCCCATTCACTTTTCTTTCATTTATTTGTATTACAATTTGATCCTTATTGTTTGACTACAAATGACAAAACTATCTCAGTATACTTCTGTACTAATTACTCACTTTTCTGTTCAAGCCACATACATTCAATACCCATCATTGTCAAACCTATCTCTTCTTTAGCCACACAGACTTCTTAATTAACTAATTTCCATTCCACTTAATTTTTTTTGTTTCTTCTGACACATTCAACTCTCACTTCTATATAACAAAACAAACATTCTTATACACAGCCATTTTTCCCTTCTTTCATCAAATGTTAATTCCTCACTCATCATCTTAAAATTTCTCCATTCAATTTTCCACCTTTAGTAAACTCTAAGCAAGTAAAAAAAAAAATCATCTATTGGCCTCGTTCTGCACCACTTATTTTTACCTGCAATCATTTACTTCATTTTCTCCATCAAACACATGTATCTCAGTCTTTAATACATTACAATTCAGCTCCATGTCTCAGTGCATCATACTCCTGGGGTTCCAGAAAGCCTTGAAAACCTGGCTTTGGTTCCTGGCCTGGGGTTGATGTTTATTATTTGTTTAAAGCCTCTGTTTTGTTGATTTTGCTGTTTATTGGATCATTTTATTCTGGGCTGCTTGTCTGAATTAATGTTTTTAGCTGTTTTTATGTTTTTTTCTACTTTTGTACGGCACCCAAAATCCACTTTGAATTTGGACAGGATAACTAGATAGCTAGCTAGATAATATCTGGGGAAAGGGAGGGAGGGAGGGAGGGAGAGAGAGAGATGTAATGTTAATCACAAATCATTCGAATTCTAAGATATAATCTGTTTACAAAAATATACATACATTCATATCCCCAATCAACAGGTTAATTTCACCATCAAAAACAAGTCTTATAAATTTATAAATACACTAAAGAGATGTCTCACATTCTTTTCTTACTCCCTTCTCAGTGATGAACTATTCACTAAGCGGTCCATTTATCTTCCCGCATCCTTTACTGCTCTTATCACATTCAGTGAACAATCTTTAGCTCAATCTTCATTGCAAAATATCCCATATTTCCAACTTTTCAACTTTGTCATACAGATTCTGTAAATCAATAAATGCACGGTTTCTCACTTTCAGGGATTTCTCAATCCCAAACATCTTGTCTTCACACTTCCTGCCTAGAATAAAAGCCACACTGCACTTCCCACTTTTTGCACTTTGTCAGTTCTTATATCCTTTGAGTCACAATTCTGCCAAATGTTTTTCCAATAACAAACTAATGTTGTTGTGCTTTTTCACCTTACTCTTGCTAACATTCCTTTGTATAAGGTAACAGTAATGTCATTATTCTACCATCAGGCACAGATGAAGTCTTCATATCTTCATTAAACAAGCTACATAATCACTATAAATGCAAAGTACACAAATATTTTAAAATTTCTCCAATTATACCATCTACATTGGCAGCCTTACCAAACTGGTAGTCCTCGACTTACAGCCATTCATTTAGTGACTGTTCAAAGTTACAACAACACTGAAAAAAAGTGACTTATTATCATTTTTCACACTTACGACCGTTGCAGCATCCCCATGGTCACATGATCAAAATTTGGCCGCTTAGTAACTGGTATGTATTTATGACAGTTGCAGTGTCCCGGGGTCATGTAAACCCCATTTGCAAACCTCTGACAAGCAAAATCAATGCGGAAGCCAGATTCACTTAACAACCATGTTACTAAATTAACAACTGTAGTGATTCACTTAACCTGTGGCAAAAAAAGGTCATAAAATGGGGCAAACTCACTTAACAACTGTCTTGCTTAGCAATGGAAAATTTGGGCTCAACTGTGGCTGTAAGTTGAGGACTACCTGCAGTTCAATATTCTCACAGCAGTTATTACTTTTTATCAATTTGTTCCTGGACATTAGAATGCATACAGTCGTATTCACTGAAACCTATTTTTTGACATATCACTATCATCCCCATACGGATCAATATTCCATCCTTTCAGAGGGAGCTCTTGATAGAAATGTTGAATGAGAATCTCTTTAGTTGCTTTTGGAAAGATTTTCTTTTCTGTTTTATTCCTTTGAGTCAGTGTTGACTCCTGGAGGCTATTTGGAGAAGTCCCTGCAGTTTTCTTGGCAAGATTTCAGAAGCAGTTTGGCATTGCCTGCTCCTAAGGGCTGAAGGAGAGTGACTGGCCCAAGATCACCCAGTCAGCTCTGTACCTAAAGCAGAAATAGAACTCAGGGTATCTTGTTTCTAGCCTGGTGCATTACCCATTACACCAAACTGCCTCTCAGAAGTTGCTGAGTCATAAAAATTAATCCATCCTGTCACTTGGGAGTTCTGGCCCAAAAATTGGCCACAATGGAGTAAAGGAATAGCTCTCATTTTACCCACAAGGGCAACAATTTGCTTAGACTTCTTTCTTCTTTGGTTTAATATTATGTATTTTAAAGTGAAGTGCTAGTACTAGAATGCTGAGTTGTAGCAACAGTGCTCTGTACCCAAGGGCTTATACAAATGTATTTTAGAGATGATGATCTATTATTACGGAAGTCAGAAATATCCAGGAAGTTCCAAGCTACATTTTCAAAACAAAGGAACCACTCGGTGGAAAGTCATATTTCTCTTCTTCTAAGTTTCCTCCTCAAGTCGGGCTTGTTAGACAAGAAGAAAAATAACTAAATTAAATTACGCTACCACTTGCAAAATCAGTTTTCACAAATTAAATGTGTTTTGCTGATATTGAAGCCTCCATTTTCTAATAAAAATGTAATTGGAGAAACAAATCATTGTAGCCTAAATTTCTGAGCCATTAAATTTTTCCTTTTCTCATCTCATATACTGTCCTGTGACCAACTCTGTGCCATTGACCTTGATACATGAAGTACACTACAGAAGTCCAGCTGTCCAAAGAGAGCTTAGAAATGGCATTCAACCATTATCGTGATATTTTCCTACCCAGTTTATTCTATCTATTTCTTTGCTGTTTTCTAAACTACAGGTAATCCTTGACTTGTTTGAAGTTACGATGGACCCCCCTCCACCAAAGTTATCTGTGACCTGATTTCAATGACTGCACCTCATCTAAAATCACGTGATCACATTTTGGGGGCTTGGCAATGGACTCACCTTTATGGACATTTGCAGAGTCTTGCAGTCATGCAGTGATGACAATTGACGTTTTTTGCTGGTTTCTGGCATATACTTCTGGTTTCCAGCAAAAAACACCCATTGAGTAAAATAGTTTTGCTTAGTGACCAGGGTGTCTGCTTAATACAAAAAATGTAAAATCAGATCTGGCCATGTGGTAACTCACTTAATGACCACAATGACTTATGACAGTAATTTCAGTCTCAATTATAAGTTGAGGACTATCTGTAGAATAATTGCTATGAGACATCATCAAGTTTCTCCTCTGCTCCATTAAAGGGACAAGTGAATGACAATGAGGCATCTCAGCAGTTTAGTCTTCACTAGAGGCAGGAAGTGGAACAAGGTAAGAGTTCCCATCAAAGGGAAGCTGCCCATCCTAAAGAACCAGTACTAATGCATCAAACCTGCCACTGCAACAATTCTGTTTGTAGAAGATTAGATGTTAATTAGTTCTGCTGCCCAACAAAATGATAACATGATATCACTGACTTGCAGGACCAATCCAGGAATGGCACAGATGCTTATGTTGAACTTAACTTCTCAAGTAATTCTTCTCAAGTAATGCTATTCCTCCTTTCAACTAAAATTTATTTATCAAATTTATATTGAAGTGATTCTGGGTAATGTACAACAAAGATATAAAACTATAAAACATGTCAAAAACCAATCAATGTTAAAAGGCTAAAAAACCATACAGCATACGAGATTGGACTAGCAAGAGAACCACTTCAAAATTTCACTGATCCTCTGAGATTCACAGGCCTGATGACTCAAAGACCAATGTAAGAGGGCAGAAGGAGGTTACATTGAGGCCAATGATTTCTCTAATGGGGATATTTAAATCCCAATTTCTCTTTGTGTACATACGGATGGAGAGAGGAAGAGAGAAATACAGACAGATACTTGTCATTCTTACTCCTTCACCTTATCCTTCCTTAACTGCATTTTCTCAGGGACTGCTGATTATCTGACTTTTCTCCAAGCCAATGCATGTTACACAAACATTATTCCCAATGAGGCCATCTTTGGACATCATCAGAATAAGGAGAGAAAAGACTACTTTAATAATAGAACAGTTAGGGATGATTTAAGTGACTTTCCCTATTGGGCTTGAATAAGTTGAAGGTAATGTCATGTGTTCATAGCAGAAAAAAGCTGTTGCCATGTGCCTCCATATGTTTATACATATACATATACATATACATATACATATACATATACATATACATATACATATACATATACATATGGTTAGGTGATAGGAGGTAAAGACCACAAGATAAATGGAAGGAAGGAAGGAAGGAAGGAAGGAAGGAAGGAAGGAAGGAAGGAAGGAAGGAAGGAAGGAAGGAAGGAAGGAAGGAAGGAAGGAAGGAAGGGATAAATAAGAAAAATAGATTATATTTTCTTGAGATGGAACAACTGATGCTTTAGATTAATCCAATGAACATATACGGTACTGATGAATTAGATTTTTTAATATGTATTTAAAAACATGTCTGAAATTAATCATTCCTAGCTATACATTAGTTATCACTGAACTTTCAAAGCAAAAATTTGAAGGCAAACATATTGGTCCTCTACAATGAAACCTGCAAGGGATTGGGAAAGAAATATTAAAAGGTTTTACATATTCATAGATTGTTCAAATTTCACCTGAATCAATGTCCAGAATTATTTTGGAGATTCTTTTCAACCTACATCCAATACAATAATGTTATATTTCCTGCAGTGCAAAGGAAAGCAGTTTACATAATCCTGGTTATTTCCATCATTACCTCAAAGTTAAATGTAAGTGTGATTTGGAGTTCTGTTCTACAAGTTAAAACTTTTGAGGAGTTTCAGAGAAATCCAGATAATTTTGATAACTTCATGTTGAATGTCTAATCTGAGTTCATTCCAAGTGATGATGATTGGATTAAATTATTTGAAAGAAAAAATAAACTGTCAATGTCACTGACTGATGTGCCTCATTAGACAGAGACTAGATATGAGAAATTTGCTGAAGCAGAATAAAAGAATATCTGGATGATCACTGAATCATATTAATAAAAAATCTTTACTATGTTCTTTAGTCTCATTCTGACTTTTCTTTCTCCAGATATGGGCTCCATCTTTGTGTTTCCACAAAGATCACATTACTTACTATCTGCTCATGTTAAAATCTGTACATAATGTTTGAGTAAATGGAGAGCAGTAAGGAAGGAGTGAGTAGCTGAGTTGTTGGGTGGAATTAGGTATCTCAGAAACTTTATCCCCATCCTCCAATTTATTTTTTTTAAATATTTTTTTTATTGTTTTTATATCACAAATTCCATTTCTAATTTGAACAGTGTGTTTTCTAGGTAACAAACGTGTTAAAATTTAAACATCCTCATAATCATAAAGATCATATCAACATACAAACATATAGTAGATACTATCAATCATTGTTATACAATATACTATCTTCCATATTAACATCAATTATATAAGTATCAAAATGTTTACTAATCAATTTTTCTTTCTTATATAATCCATATTTCATATAAACCCATCCATCTGATCTCTGTATCTATTGACTAATCATTTATAAAAAAGTTCCCATGTCATAAAATATTCAGAATCCTCCTTTTCTTTAATTTTTAACGTTAACCTGTGCATTTCTGCACATTCCATTATTTTTTTAATTACATTCTCATCTGGGGGGGGTTTGTTCATTTTTCCAATATTGTGCATATACAATCCTGGCTGCTGTTAAAATATGTAAAATTAAATATGTATTACCCTTATTAAACTTTTCTGGTAGCATGTCCAGCAGGAATATCTCAGGTTTCAAGTCTATGTGTTGTTTTATCATAGCTTTTAGCCATATGTGAATTTTCTTCCAATACTTTTTTGCTTTGGGACATGTCCACCACATGTGGTAATATGAACCTGGTGTTTGGTTACATTTCCAACATTTGACAGATTTATCTTTGTACATATTCTCTATTCTTGCAGGTAACAAGTGCCATCTATAAAACATTTTATAGAGATTTTCTTTATATGCTGTTGACATTGTAAGCTTATAGTTTCTCTTCCATAATTTCTGCCATTTGTCTAATTCGATTGTATAGCCAAAATTCTTAGCCCAAAATATCATAGTTTCTTTTACTTGTTCTTCCTCCAATTTAATGGTTACTGAATAGTTATATATCCTCTTAATTAATTTTTCATCTGCTCCCATTAGCATCTGATCTAGCTCTATTGGTTCTTTATAAAACCCATACGTCTTCCTGTCTTTTTCGTATCTGGATTGTATTTGTAATTGTGGCCACCATGATAGGTCAATCCCTGATCTGTTTAGTTCTTGTTTAGTTTTTAGTTCTCCCCTTTCATTTAGTATGTCCTTATATCTTATGATTTTTTTCCATATTTATGATATTTGGGTGTATCAACACCTCCATTGTAGATAACCAAACTGGTATTTTCCGATAATGTTGCTCTTTGATTTTGGTCCATACTAACAGTAATGCCTTCCTAATGTAGTGCCTCTAGAAGTAGCTATGTATCTCACCCTTATCATACCATAGAAAGGCATGCCATCCCAATTGCAAATGATGACCCTCCAGTGTTAGTAATCTTGTATTCCTCAAACTCCTTCACCCACGTAAGTGCCGATGCTTGGTAGTATAGCTCCCAATCCGGAAGGCCAAAACCTCCTCTACTCTTAACATCTTGTAGCATTTTTAATTTTATTCTCGCTTTTTTACCTTTCCATCCTCCAATTCCTGATGCTACACTATTTTGAACACAAAGAATAAGTTCGATTAGTAGGCATATGACTGCGGGAAGAAAATGAAGAATAGAAGGCAAAGATCAACTACATAAGGGATGCAAAACATGGGTAAGTATTATTTATCAGAAATATATCCACATGCTGCTGGTAGTCTGAGCATTCACTCCCACTTTAGCAATGGGCATGTGGTAGGGAACCAGGAAAATTGGATACAGCAAGCTTTACATCTATGCCTACCTAACAGTGTGTTCAGATGAACATTTATGAACAAACACTGCATCTCACATCTGTGAGGCAGCAAAGGCTGAAGTTACAAGGAGAAGATTGTCTGTAGAAGGCTGAGAGGGAAATAAAGAAAAATGAAACTGAGAGCAAATAGGTACATCCAGAAAAATATGTGGTGACACTCTTCTGGTTATCTGTGGCAGCAAGTGAACTTCTAACTTCTGGTCTTCTTCCAAGCTGAGGGTTATCTCATCTTTTGATCACTTTATTGCTTAACTAGTAAATGGAAACCTTTACTAATCTTTTTCTTGTTCACTTCAATTGCTGTTTGTGGAGTCTCTCATTTGCTCAATTAGATAGAGAAGACAGAAAAATGGGAATCATCTCCCTCATCTTCAGAGGACAGACAAGATTTCAGCAACCAAACAATTTAGCTGTAGCTGAATTTATTTCCGACGCACAAGCGAAAGAAACAGAGAAAGAAAGCTAAATGTCATTGCTTAGTAGTTCTTTCCCATGATTTACAATATTTTAAAATGACTGAATTTATGCAAACCAAAACCTTAGTTTATCACGTGAATCAGAATTTTTACAAGCTGAAGCCAAAATCTGATACAGAAAATCAAAAAATGAAGAGTTAAAATCTGTAGTGACCAAATCACATAAGAAAAAAATAATTCAACCAGACAATTCTGATAGACAACATTCCATGGATATTGAAACTGTTGAAAGTGAATAAACAAGTTCACGAATCACTGGGATTCGGGCAACACGTAAGTTTAATAATTATTGACAGGATGAAATGACCTATTTGCAAGATGCGTTTCATAGAAATTATGTATTGTTTCTAAACATAACTTAGAGCGCTAAGCAAGATGAGTTCATAGCAGCATTCATGAAAACATTTACAGTATATGTGATAGGATTTTTTTCCTGCAGTCAGAATATAAATATGTTACTGAAGCCACTTATCTTGTGAATTTCTGTTTTTATGCTATACAAAACCCTAATCCTGTTACCGGTATCTGATATTTTACATTTGCAGTGTATGATCATGACTTGCATTTGCCTTGGCAAACAGGAGCTTTGGAATGGAGTGCAGAAAAGATAATGATTTTCCTGAATTTGTTTCTGCAAAGAGTTCAGTACCATGAGTTATATACCAGTAGCAAAGCTTGTTTGGCAGCTAGACAAAAAAGGAAACTTCTATCCTTCTTCTAGCAGTTTTTTAAATTTCTTCTAGTGGGAAGAAATTTTATAAAAACAATAAAAAATATTTATTGTTTCTAACATCTAAAGCAGGGGTGTCAAACTGGATTTCTTTGAGGGCCAGATCAGCATTGTAGTTCTCCTCCACGGGCCGGGGGGGCGAGCAGGGGGGAAGATGGGATGGACGCCTCCAGCAGCACTCTGCCGGCAAAAAACTTACGGAGGCTGAAAATGGGCCATGCGGGGGTCTCGTGGGGCCTCCGCACAGCCCGTTTTTGGCTGATAGAGTACTGCTGGAGGCCCGGGAGTCTGAAAACGGGCCACACGGGAGCCTTGGGAGGCTTCTGCGTGGCCCATTTTTGGCCGGCAGAGTGCTGCTGGAGGCCCGGGAGGCTGAAAACGGGCCACACGGGAGCCTTGGGAGGCTTCTGCGTGGCCCGATTTTTGGCCGGCAGAGTGCTGCTGGAGGCGTCCATCCTGTCGTCCTCCCCGCTCCCCGTCCCCCTGGCCCACGGAGGAGAACTACGATGCTGATCCGGCACTTGAAGAAATCCAGTTTGACACCCCTGTTCTAGATTAAAACTGTTTTTACTTTTTTTTTTTAACCTTCACCTCCAAAATATATCAAATATTCTTCCCCATTTATGTTGATTTAGTTGCCATCTAAAATCTTTTAGATGATAACTAAATTGGGCAATTTAAAACCCATTTTTGTTTACTAATTTACTCATAGACTTCCACATAATAAATGCTAGAAGATAGGCTGGTCAAATATATATGTGCAAAAATTTAAATTCTGCCAGAGGATACTAATTCTGATTAATACATTTTTGAAGTTTGTTGTGGAACAAAAAATAAAGGACTGAGAAGAATATTTTATATATACTTAACTTCATATATAGTTTATTAACTGCATGCTTTTATTAATTATTATGACTCTTGTAAAGACTGTCCAGATGTTTACATAGGTGCCTAAGTATTTCTTTATTTTAGTTGTGAATAAAATAATTGTAGCTGGAAATTTTAATCAAGTTTTGAATCCTACATTAGGTTATAATTCTACTGCAGTTAAATTTAAATGATGTTCTGCATGTAGAATATTGTAGAAATTTTCTATAATGTATAATTTGGTGAATATATGGCAACTTTTAAATCTTTTACTCCAAGTTTTTTTTTATCCCAAATCAAACGTGTTCCCAGCTGGATCATTAGTACTTTGACAATTGAACAGATAGATAGATATAAAAATCTCCTATAATATCAAAAGAAAAGGTCATCTGATTTTTCTCAAGATTGCATTTTAAAAGATCATTATTACAAGATTCACTTTTCATAAAACAAAAGAAACAATTGTTTTGAAGTTATCTTATTCTATAAATAAACATTTCATTAATATAATGTTTGTTTGGGATGCTTTTAAAGCATATTATGGTAACTGCTGCATATGCTTATGGGAAAAGAAGAATACATCTAAATAAAAAAAATCTTGGAAAATAAAGTCAAGAACTTTTAAATGCAGGACAATCTATACCAGCATTATATGAAGTTTTATGTTTGGTAAACTGAAATTTAATTCTTTCTTTTAATTTAACAGAGAATATTCTTTAAATTGTATTGAACAAAGAGCCGTGGTGGCGCAGTGGTTAGAATGCAGTATTGCAGGCTAATTCTGCTGCCAGCAGTTCGAACCTCACTGGCTGAAGGTTGACTCAGCCCCAAGATCAGTAAAATGAGGACCCAAATTATTGGGGACAATATGCTGACTCTGTAAACCACTTAGAGAGGGCTCTAAGGCACCGAAGCGGTATATAAGTCTAAGTGCTAGTGCTAGTGCTAAAGTAACTGGCAGTAAGGACAAAAATCTAGTGAACTGTTGGTCTCTGAACTGACCCAATACAACACAGTAATATTACTTTTACTATCAAGGTTGTTCTGGGTGAAATATATAATTACATATAATTATCTGATTTAGTAAATCAATATTTATTTATATAATTTGTAATTCCTTAAACAATCCAAATAATCAAGTTTGAAAACTACGAAGGATCATTGTTAAGTGGCCTCTTTGATAGCATGACAGAGTTTTGGTTCCTTTTATAGCTAGTTTCACTTTATTGCTAGCATTAAAGGCTATAAAGCAGGGTTGGAAGTTGTTGGAACAGAAATAAAAATCCAGTCCTTTTTCAAATAATAAATACGATACTTCAGGATAATCTCAGTTAACTTTACATATGTGTGTATATCTTTTTAATTTTTGGACTAATAGGGTCATCAATATTTTAGATCATTTTTTTTTTCAAAAAATTCCATTGCGTTTATTACAAGAAATATCTGGATTCCCTAAAACAGTGAATGGGCAGTATATTTTCAAGCTTACAGTTCAGCCAGACACAAAAGCAGCATATAAATTCCTGAACTATTTATCAGCACTGAAACAGGCAAAACAGGCAGAAAGTGAGTACAATCCATAACACTAAGACATCTAACTGATTTAGAAAACAGCATAGATTTTTATGGAATTCCTTGTATTTTTACTAAGGTCAACCACCTACTATGTACCATCGTAAAGTGTGAAGAAACTTGTGCTATTTTTTTTAATTTTTATATAGTGCACAAGAACTGTTATGCAGGGACCATTTAAACCTAAACCAGGAAGCGTAACAGCAACAAAGGGAAACCAGGCAATGATAGCCAGATCAGATTCTAAGAAACCAACACCAGAGTTTGATGGATTGGTGAATTGGTTCTGCCCCTTCGTGCTATGAATCATTTTCATTCATGCTATGAATCATTTTCAAAAGAAGGCTACGATACAGCACAGAAGTCAACAGTTCAAAAAGAAACCTGAGCAAGCCGTCTCTACTTGGCCTGCAGAAAAAAGTTTTCTAATGTTCGGCTCTAAAGAAGAGTTCCACGAAAGGGAGCAGCTTGCCCATAAATTCTCCCCAATTTTGCTGCTCTTGGAAGTGAAGTCTGCTTAAATGCTTGAGGATGGCAGGAATGAAACAATTGCCTGAGAAACATGGCTAATAGCTCTGAGGCCTTGCTCTCACGGAGGTAATTCATCTGCGTCTTGGCTCTGTTGCTTCTGGCAGAAAGATTGTTTGAATAATCTCCCATATCAAAGAAGATGACAAAATCCTGAACTATGAAAAACTAGCATGTCAAGGTGAAAAGTTCTAGTCTAACTTTCTCCTCAATACGATTCTTTTCTTTGGGCAAAGTTCTTTGCTCTTTTTTCCTAACAGAAAACTTTTTCACAAAATGAGAGAGAAGCAAGAAAAGTGGTGTTCAGCAGCAAGAGCAACAGCAGCCAGGCCTGAGATTAAAGGCTTCCTCACCAATACTCACTTGGATGCCTTGGTTTGCACCAAGAGTTTAATGAGATTTCTTAAGTGCTGCTGTACAATAAACTTTCCCAGGGTTTGGTGAGCTGTCCAGTGCCCAAAAGCATGCTTCCAACATGGGTCAACTGTTTCTTTCCTTCCTCGCTGGCTAGTGTTTGACTGGCTGCCAAGCTCTTAAACTGTCCTTATAACATTATTTTAACTTTCACAGTCAATTGGCTGGGCCTCATGCAGAAATGAAATTAAAGGGAAAAAAAATCGGTAAATGCCCAAACCTTATACATACATACATACATACATACATACATACATACATACCAGGGGTGGGTTCCTCCCGGTTCGGACCGGTTCTCCTGAACAGGTAGCAGCCCGCTGGTGATGTCACGATGACATCACCAAACCGGATCGGTCGGTGCCGGTACGTGGGGGCCGCCATCTTTTTTTCTAATTTTTTTGATTTTTTTTTATTTTTTTTAAAAAAAAATTAAAAAATTTTTTCCTTCTGAGCATGCGCAGAATCCGACTTCCTGCTCTGTGCATGCGGTCGCCATCTTTTTTCGGCTTTGGAGGGTTTTTTCGGATTTTTTGTTACTGCGCGCGTGCCCATGAGGCGCGCTCACGCGGCGCAGGAGGGAACGAACCGGCAGCGAGGTAAGTTGGAACCCACCCCTGATACATACATACATACACCAGGATTTAATGTTCTCTATTTTTTTTTATTCTCATGTCATCATGAGTGGCTCTGAGATTAATCCAGTATTATTTTGCTTTGGGATTTGGCTCTAACTATTGCACATGGGCAATTAATTATTATTATTATTTTATTATTATTATTTATTAAATTTGTATGCCGCCCAACTCCCAAGGGACTCTGGGAAGCTCACAACAATATAAAAAACCATTAAAAGAAAACATAATAAAAACAGTTAAAAACAGTTAAAAAACTCATATACACCGTTTCATGGTCGGACCTCGCCAATTACAGAGGCGAGATCAACGGCCCCAAGCCTGCCGGAAGAGCCAGGTCTTCACCGCTTTCCGGAAGGCCAGCAGGGTGGGGGTAGTCCGGACCTCAGGAGGTAACTGGTTCGAGAGGGCCGGGGGAGCCACAGAGAAGGCCCTCCGTC
>QLTV01001691.1:8812-27376 GCA_003457575.1 Thermophis baileyi | reverse complement strand
ATCTATCTATCTATCTATCTATCTATCTATCTATCTATCTATCTATCTATCTATCTATCTATCTATCTATCTATCTCCTGCCTTTATTATTTTTACAAATAACTCAAGGCGGTGAATATATCCAACACACACCTTCCGGCTCCTATTTTTCCCATAACAATAACCCTGTAAGAGGGGTTGGGCTAAGAGTACAAGTTTTTAGTCCATATATTATATTATCATATATACTGTACCCACCATAGTGTTCTATTGCAGAGCAAGGAACACTAAGAAAAACTCTGACAATTAGTAAGTAAAAGAAAGGAAAGGCAGAAGATAAGAGAAAGGAAAGGGAATCTAGCTAAATGTAGCACCAGTTGCTTTATCTCTCCATGTTTTTCTCTCCTTACAAACCATCCTTGCTTCCACTGGATATATCAGAGCTTCATACACTGGCTTTTGTTCTTGAAACTTCTTGTCTTTCTCTTTTGGAAAATCTCATGAACTCCAACCAAAACATTCTTAGTCTCCCCCTTCCTCTCAACCCATTGATTCTTTCTTGATATATTTCTTTTACTATTCAGTCCTCATTCATTCTCTCTATATATTACCCACCACTTCAATGTACTTCTTTTGTAGTGTTAAATTCTTCGTTTAATTCATCTTCATTCATTACCCATTCATGCATGACCCATCCTATTGATTCTTTTTGCCTCACATTTCTTAATGAAGCAATTCCTGCTGCATTCAGCTGATGCTTATACTTCTCCTGACATACCCACTCTCACATTCATTTAACCAAGTGGGCAGAAACATGTTGTCATACATAACCGTTTTTGCAGCCATTGGCAAACTTTATTTTTTCAACTGACATTACCCCCAACTTTCTACCAGGATTGGCACTGTTAAAATGTGTCAATTATTTATCTATATTTAGTAAAGATCTATCAAAGCACATCTGATTGTCTATTTAGGAATACTTGTTCACTCCATTTTCTCTCTGAAATACAATCACCTTACTCTTCATCTCAATAATTTTCAATTTCATATTCCTTGCATCATTCCCTGCAACCCATTCAGGTTCTCAGCCAACATGGCTCTCTGTCTGCATATTAAAGTACACACCCACTCATGTCTCCAACTAACGTATCTTTAATGTTCTATAAGCATTCTATAAACATAAACACAGAACACTACAAAAGGGAACATCTCAGTACCTTGTCTTAGTCCCGGCTTAGTGTTGCACTACATTTATCCTCACGTACACTTTACTTCCATCATATGCCTTTCTTATCATAATCAGCAACCAGGTTTCAACTCTGTATTTGTTCAATCCTCTCCATGCTTATCATTCTGCTGAATATCAAGACATTAAGTTGGATCCATGCACTCATGGTACAAGTTTACATTTTAAATTGGTAAGACAATAGATGATTGCATTTTCTGCCTGTCCCAGCATGAGGATGGGCCACTTGTCATTTTTGGAAGACAGGAACAGACAGCATTGATCTCAACCCGTCTAGGCTGCTAGGAAGGGAATCTTCACACGGGTTTTCTGGCTTTGGATCAATAATAGTGTTTTTCCCCACTGACTCATGCAGGGCAGTCTGCTTCACCGCCTGCATTCATTCCATCTTGCACAAATCTCTCCATCCCATTGGCTCGTATGTATGCCAATGGATATTTCTCCATCCAATCCTTGCTCTGCACTTCAATGGCCATTTCATACTGGGTTGCTAGGCTATCTGCCAGGAAAGGCTGAAATTCTTATTTTCTTGCAGGTTCCATAGTTCAGAGGAGAAATGCTGGTGGTTTCTTGTTTTTTCAAATATATTTGGTTTTGGTTTTTTCCTGTATCAAAATAACAAGTTCTGCCAAACTTTCTCTTCCAGCCCAAGTGACTGGAAGAGCAATAAAACTCTTGCTTTTTTCACCAGTCCACAGATTTGGTGCCTAGTTCCTAGTATGGGGAGAAAGGAAAAGAAGCAGGGAATCCACCAATCAGGGGCCAATTTAATGTCTTCTAGGCGTAACACTTAGGCATCATTGCAACTGCCAAAGTGGAAGAAGGGAATGAAATCCAGAAAGGGATTTCTTAGGCCGGTGATGGCGAACCTATGGCACGCGTGCCACAGGTGGCACGCAGAGCCATATCTGAGGGCACACAAGGCGTTGCCCTATGTCAGCTCCAGCGCGCATGTGCACACTGGCCAGCTGATTTTCGGCCTTCCGGAGGGTAGGGGGAGGCCGTTTTTGCCCTCCCCAGGCTTCAGGAAAGCCTCTGGAGCCTGTGGATGGCGAAAAACGGACCCAACGGGCCTACCGGAAGTTCATTTCCAAACTTCCGGTAGGCCCGTTGGGCCGTTTTTCACCCTCCCCAGGCTTCAGGAGGCTTTCCTGAAGCCTGGGGAGGGCGAAAAACAGCCCAACGGGCCTATCAGAAGTCCGGAGGTTTCAGTGAGGCCTGCATGCATGTGCGGGGGGGAGCGCGGGGGGGGGGTGTTGTGCGCACATGCATGGGGGGAGGGCATTGCATTATGGGTGTGGGCATGCACGCACGCACTATCGTGCACGTGCACGCCCTTTTGACACCCAAGCAAAAAAAGGTTCGCCATCATCTTCATTTCCAACCAATTTATGCATGGAGGATGCAGTACAGAGAAGCCTTTGCTCTAGGTTGTGCACTCCTTTTCAGCAAGAGAAGAAAAGGTTTAAATGCAAGATGATAGCTTCTTTGAAAAAAATGACATATCAACACACAGTGTACAATACAGCAATTTATGTTTCAACCCCAAACCCCAAATTGACCTCCCTCCTTCAACACTACCTGACTGTGAGCCTGTATTAGAGATACAGTGGCGGTAATATAAGATACCCTGCGATGTACAATTTCTTTTTCTTGAAAACTGGGACTAGATTGGTAGCCGGTGTGCAGATTCAGGACAACCTTCTGCATGTCAACTATGAATCTTAGCAGTGATGTACAACAGCTGCTGGAAAATGAAAACAGACTGTAATGCAAAAATATGCCTTAGCAATAAAATATGGGTTTAAACAACAGGGATTGAAATGGAGAATCAAGCTTTATGTCCATTTAGAAAATCTGTCTGTTTCCAAAGCAGCTTGGGTGTCTCTGGAAGCTCATGCTTTCATAAAAAGCATGAAAGCGAAGCCTATGCATCCATTCCCATGTTGCTCATTCAAAGTGTCCACTTGTCAAAGATCTACTGCTTCTGGCCACAGATTCATAGGTACTAATGGCTAAATTAGCTATGTTCTATAAATCATATTTTAACGGTATCTGAACTAACAGCATTTCTCATGTCTCGTGGCAGCAAATTATGCAAACTACACCTTTACACAAGCCAGAATTAATATTAAGTGCTCAATATCACCAAATGTTGAATTAATAACTGCTAGGTGGCTAGTAACAAAATAAATTTTAAACCCTCCAAAAAGAAATACATCAACAGATTACAGGTTTAACCATCATAAATAGCCATTATAGCTTAAAAATGGCACATCTTTATGCACAGACAGTTTAACCCTGACTGCAAAATGCTAAATGCGATATTCAACTATATGTTCTGCTGTGAGATTCCAGAGGATTTAGCTAATCAATGTTAGAAATGGCAGAAATGTGGCCTGCGGCTAAAATGCGGCAGTATGGCGCTCCTGTTTGGAGACCCAACTTAACAACTGGAACTCTTCCATTCCTATTTTTGCAATCTGACAATCCACATTCTGTATTTGCTGAAACTGCAGTGCCTATGTTGGAGGCCATTTTTCCTCTCAGTTGTTTAAAATCATTCTTGAATGTTTGCAAAGGTTCCCTGAGCATGCTGAAACCTTGGTTTACCAGACATTATAATTTGATCCATTTTTACTGCCACTTACCAGCTGAATTTGTTATTAGAAGGAAATAATATTGGATTTGATGTTTATTTGATCACATTCAATAGGACTCTTATTTTACTCTTAAATCTCCTGTAGTTTTTCTGTAGCATATGCTAGGCAAAGTTTATTATTCACTTGATAGTAAGGGATACCATAGGAATTCTTGGTATCAGTGAGGGAACTGAGAAGGAAAAAGTTTCACATTTATAGCTACAATATTTTGGGTGAAAGGGGGTTCTGAGGGTAGCTGACCCAACCCGAAGTATGAATACTGACCCATTAAAGGAAAGTTGATCTTGGTTTCTACATTTCAGAAGTAGCCAAGAGACAGTTTCTGTATTACTTCCTGAACTTATGACTTTTATAACTAAGCTGGAGTCACACATTGTGGAAAGCTAACACATGCTTTGTGGCTTAATGTGTTGTGCAAGCCCAGATATTGTGAATTCATAACCATGACCTATGGCAAAATGTGAACCCAGACAATTGTTTATTCAATAAACCACATTTAAGTAAACATGGATCCTCGACCTTTGAGGACCAATAGGCAAATTTAGAATCTTGAGAGCAAAATGACCCTTATAGTAGCCTCAGCCAATCAGAAAACATTCATTCACCAGAAGGCAAACACTGAGAATCTCCCCATCAACCCACTTTAGCCTTCTCAGATGCTCTCTTCTACCTCAGTTTACCACTAACCATGCTACATCCAAACATACTGAGCTGCAATCCCTTTATAAAAGATATTCTTAGGAAATAAAGATTACACTCATATTGCTTTACAAGTTCTACTTTTAAAAAATAATAGCTTTAAAAAATAAGGTGGAGTAAAGGAGGTATCTGCAGGTACTTGCAGGTGGCATGTTAGGGTTCTGGGATTTAATATGATATGTAAATACAGCTCAAGGAACATTTAATAAAAGGAAGTCTGAGAGTCATTTTTCAGAGCTTGGAAAATGTACTTAGAATGGACAGCTGATAGTCAGATCCAGTTAAATTTTTTACTCAATCCATACCCTGCTTTTCTAATTTGAATAGATGGCACATATCTACTTCTGGCCCATAGAACGTAGCAGCATCTAGCTGACCTCGGGTGATCTCATAAAAGTTAAGTAGATTTGGACCTTGTTAGAACTTGTTGGGAGACAACTTGTGAAGTCTGCAGGGCTGAATGCCAGGGTAGGAAGATAAAAAAGTTAAAATAATATCCCACAAAAGAGAAAGGCAAATGACTTCTGTATTGTTGCCAAGAGCTTGACTGGAGCTTTATCAATTGTTGATTTAAATAGGCACTTGCTTTACAGATACTTTGAAAAGAACCCTCTTTTTGCTGTTGACTTTTGGGAGGGAGAAGTGTAAATGCTTTTTATTAAAGAAGTCCAAATTTCAAGGGAATAAGAAACATGGAGCAATCAGTGCTTTGGGTTTCTTCCAACAGGAATCCATTTCAAAAACTGGCTTGGTATCTTGAAAGAGGGACATGGAATATTGGGCAAGAATGAAAAGAAGAGCAATTGAAATAAATCTGCTGATTTGAGAAAACATTCAGAGATTGTGAACACAACTTCGTGTCCTAAGGGACCCAACTTGGTGAACAAACTGAGCCTGCATGTGTTCAAGTCTTGCTGCAATTTCTGGGCGGGGGGGGGGGAGCGGGCGCAAACAGACGTATATTGAAATGTGTCTTGTAGTTAATAGGAAAAAAAACATCTTGGTTGGCTAGGTGTGATATAAATACTAGGAACCTGGCCTTCTGTCCAATTTGATTAACAAACAGTACCTCCTATTTATTCCAGAATAAATTAATAACTGGAGTTATTTTCACTGTGGTTTGTTACATAAACTACCATTTGCTGACTTCAAGTAAAACATTATGGTTTATAAGACAGAAATTCTGGGTTCATCCCAAGCCATGTCTAACAGCTGTCAGGTATGTTCTTGAATGTTTCCTCCATAATCGTCTATATCAGATTATGTCACCACTGATACAAAACAAAAACTAGATCTTGTATGTGACCTCTGCTGCCTAACAGGCCATCAGATACCTGGATCAGATCTACTGGTTGTCCATTATTAACATAGATTATAACCCCTTCCAATCCTGAATGATTCTGAATGACAAACAACATTTTAAAAAAGCATAAAAATAATATCATCAATTAGGCACCCAAAACAGAAAGTCTTTAAAAATGTGTTTTTCTGAGAACCTTTGATTCATAGCAAAGCATTGTAGATGACCATTTTAAAGTTTGTGTTATTTTAATGTGTCTGGTTAGGATTAATCTGATTTGTAGCCCACCCAAATCCCAATGAATTGTTATGGTTTATAAATATTGTTAAATTATTCTATTTTTCAAGTTAAAGAGATAATTTGGGTACAGATCCAATCAATCAACCGAGATTATGATTTTTTAAAGAAAAGTTTACATCATTACATTTACATCAAAGGTGATGGAACTTCTACAGGCCAATTCTGTGAAAGATTCCAAAGGTCACATTCCAAATTCAGTGGCACCAAAATTAAAATAAGACCCTACCCCAAATAAACAAGAACATCTGTTTCATTTATATAGGCTAGACATGCCTTTCCAGAAATTAATAAGAACCTTAAGTTGAAAAGGCTGCTCATTTGTCTGCCTATTCTAGACTGAGTTTCTCTAAATTAAATGTGGCCTATTCACAAATAAGGATGTAAAAGATTGTGGCCCTTTACCAAGTATGAAACAACAAATTCACTGAACAAGAACACAGCAACAGGTTCTTTAGACAGCCTTTTTCTCACTAAGACAAAACTATCTGTAGATACTTTCTTTTTTACAGAAGGTTTAAATTGCTGTTTGAATAATGCAAACTCAAACGTAACCATCCAGATAAAAATCTAGTATCTTTAATAAGGTTTATTCCTAAGCAAGAGTGTTAAGAACCACATGGAACCAGACAACGCTGATTGATTGCATTTGCAACTTTGCAGCAACTTCTGAAAACAAAAAAAACCTTTCCCCCATCCAATCATTGCCTTAGAATTATGCTGCCTTCTCTTTTAATTGGCTACTAAAATGTTTCAAGCAATGAGAGGAAGATAACTCTTTCACTGATAAATTAAACATCTTTAGAAGAAGCTTTGAGAGAAAGAATGTAACCTGATCCTAAGTGAAATATTTAGGAAGCTTGTGATTTCAGTTCTCTTGGATTTGGAAGGGAGAAGTTTAATGGTGTAGAAAGTTAGCGCCCACCCCTCTCCTAGAAGAATGAAATATTCTAGGAAATATTTAAAAAGGCAGAATATTATATTTCCCTGGATGAGAAAAGGAGAAACATGTTTTTAAAGACAAAGAGCAGCTCCCTGCCCCTAGCAGATATTTGGTGCCCATTGAGAAAGACTGGGCCAGCCCAGGGGTGGGTTCCTCCCGGTTTGGGGGCCGCCATCTTTTTTTTTTAATTTATTTTTTTTTAAAAAAAATTTTGAATTTTTTTTTCGCCCACGCGGCGCGGAAAGGAGCGAACCGGCAGTGAGGTAAGTTGGAACCCACCCCTGGGCCAGCCTATCTACAAGACAAAAGGCCTCCAGCTCCAGGGTGATGGGATTAAGACATGACCCTCCAGGACATAATAGGATTATCTATCAGCAGAGCTCACCACATGGCACAACCAAACCCCTTCATTGCATCACTCAGCAAGGTTCAACCAACCTTAATCCAGACAACCTCAGCTGTGACCCCTGCATAGCCCCCTGGGAGTCTGACAGCCAGTAGAATAAATGCCCTTGCCACAGGAACAGGAAGCTCAAGTTCAAAGCCCAAGAGAGGGTATAAATAACACTCACTCTCCACTCCATGTGTTCAGCTGCACCAGGACTTCAAACCCATGTGGTCCTATTCAGTAGTGGGTTCTAAAACCCTTTGCTACCGGTTTGCGTGTGTACTTCTTAGAACTGGGCCGAACCGGGAGCAACCCACCGCTGGTCCTGTTCATCAATAAACCATCTTTCCAATCAGCCTCCGTGTTTCCAGTGTCTTTCTCCCCACTTGGAACTGAACCCAGATGGACATTTCTTCCAACAATTGTAATAACATATCAAATGAAAAATAGAAAAAAGACTTGACAAGGCAAAGTATCACATGGCCAGTACATAATAAAACTAGCAGGCAAAGCAGTTAACAACAAGACCTCGCAATAGCCATGAGCAGAAAAACTGGGGGGAAAAGACAGAGGTGCTAAGTCCCACTGCACAAGACCAAGCCTTAAGAACAAATGCATACAAGGCCAGAATTGTGAAGACAACAGCAGACAGCAAATGCTGCCTCTGCTGAATTAGACTGACTGCAAACAACAACATAACAAAGTAGCGACAATGGTACATTTGGAATATCTGCAAAAAACATTATTTGCCTGCAAGCAAGAACTGGTGGGACCACACGATAGACAAAGTAATAGAAAATTTAAAAACTACAGTGCTCTGAGACCTTAGAATTCAAAGAGACATGCATCTGAATCACAACACCCAGATTTAACAATTGTCAGTAAGAAAAAGAAAAAGAAAAAAAAAGTCTGAATAAGTGCCTGGAGACAGCAAAAATGAAGAACTGGAGAAAATCCCAAAATATAAGACCTGCAAATAGAAATAGAACAACTGTGGCAAAAGAAAGCAAAGATAGAATCAATGGGCACCTTGCAGTGGTGGGTTGCTCCCGGTTCGGACCGGTTCTTAGAACCAGTAGCGGCGGCGGCGGGAGGCTCCACCCACCCACCCGGGACGCTTCTGCGCATGTGCGCACGCGAACCGGTAGTAAAGGGTTTTAGAACCCACTACTGGCACCTTGGTACAATCACAAAAACAGCTGGAGCGCCACTTGAACACCATCAGCATTGACAGAATCACCATCAGTCAATTGCAAAAGATAGCTTTACTTGGAACAACTTACATCCTGCAATGATACCTTTAACACCATCAAATAACAACATCTGCCTATCTCAGGTCCTTGGGAAGAATTTAATAAGTGGATAAAAATCAGTGGTGAAATCTAAAAATTTTCCCTACCGGTTCTGTGGGCGTGGCTTGGTGGTCATGGTCATGTGACTGGGTGAGCTCAAAAACTAACTTTCACACTTCACACACAAACAACACAAAAGCTACACAACTGACTCACACACAATGCAAAAGAACACAAAATGGCCCCTGCAACAACAAGCAGGAACCTCACAGAGCCACAAAGAGCTCAAAAACCAACTATCACACTTCACACACAAACAACACAAAAGCCACACAACTGACTCACACACAATGCAAAAGCACACAAAATGGCCCCTGCAACAACAAGCAGGAACCTCACAGAGCCACAAAGAGCTCAAAAACTTTGCACAAAAATAACACAAAAGCTACACAACTGACTCCTACACAACTGACTCACACACAATGCAGAAGCAGCTGGACTTCACACAAAATGGCCCCTGCAATAAGCAGGAACCTCACAGAGTCACAGTTCGGTTGAATAGGTAGTTAAAAAAAATGCTTTAAAAAAGTAAAAAAAAAAAAGGTTCATCAGCTGTGACAATCAGCTGTGCCGCTGGATCCTGGGAACCTTTTTTTTAAAAAAGAATTTTTACTACAGAAGCATTTGTTACTACTGGTTCCGAACCTGCGGAACTGGTAGCATTTCACCCCTGATAAAAATGCCCCAGTCTAAACATCTGGCTAAGCGTGTGATCAATCATAACATATCAATTATTATTACTTATTACATATATATATGTCCTCCAATTCCCAGTGACTCTGTATAGCTTATAATTATAAAACTTTTTTTTTAAAAAAAGAACAATACAAAAAAACATAAAACAGCACAAAACATAGGGACAATTATGGTAGAGGGGAACAGAAGGATGAAAGGAGCATCAAACTACCTTTCCAAATATCTGCTATTTAACACCTTCAAAATCCCAATGGGGTGGGAGTGTTTGAATTGTGTGTGAGGGGGGTCATTTCAGAGGGGAAGTGATGTTATAGAGAAGACACACTTTCAGGATTTGGATAGGTGGCATTATTTAATTGATAGAACTCAGAGTGCACCAATCCTGTCAAATCGAATCTGTCAGGCAGATACAATGGGAGACAAGAGCGCTCTCAAGTAACCAGGACATGTAGGGTATTATAAGTAGTGACCAGCACCTCAAATTGAATCCAAAAACAAACTTGCAACCAGGGCAGCTCACAAAGCAGAGCTGTGGACCAGCTAAAATTTTCAGGAGATCTTCAAGGGCAGCTCCATGTAGAGTGCTTTGCAGTAGTCAAGCCATGAGATAATCAGAGCATGTGTATCTGTCTGAAGGTCCCTCCTTAATCTAGGTAACAGTGCAACTCATGCACCAGATGAACCTGAGCAAAAGCCACCTATTCATTGAGCAGGAGCTGCCAGTCCAGGAAGACCCCCGCAAACTGCACACCATCCTTGAGTGGGGAAGTGCAAATTTAACCAAAATTAAAGTTGGAATATTCCCAAATCTGGATGGTCCAAACATATGCAGTTGTTTCGTCTTGGTAGGATTCAGCTAGAGACGGTTCTTCTCCATCCAAACTCTAGCCACTGGGACCAGAACCTTGACAGCGTCACTTTGCCAGTCCAGAGTATCATTAACATACTGATGATACTCTACTCCAAACCAATGAATGACCTCACCCAACATGCTAAATAACAGGATGGCCCTTTGAAAAATGTGGTGGCTCTAGAACAGGGCTGTCAAACTCCCGGCCCGCGGGCTGGATGCATCACGTGCTGGCCACGCCCGGTTTAGCGAAGGGGAAAAAAGTCCCGATACGTCACGTGAAGTTGCCGTGAAGACGTGAGTTTGACACCCCTGCTCTAGAAGATGTGTGAGAGTTTCACAAGAGGCATGAACTCACTCTTCGTGGCTTTTCCACTATGGTTTATTTAGTATGATGCATATCCCAGCCAACACTAAATAAATAAAGCATGATTTACTAAACAAAGCATGATTAAAACAAATTCTTTGCAAACTCAACCACAAGCTGAATTTACATGTTATGCTAAGATGTAGTTTCTTTAACAATTATTTGCTGAATTAGTCACAGTGACCTGGGTTTACTTATCAACTTAAGACATAAACTATAGTTTATAAATTGCACGATCTGAGTTTACACATTATGGTAAGATACAAAAAGAGAAAATACATTCTGTGGTTTAATACCTGGGACAAATAAATTCATCTGAGAGATCTAGATTCAAGATGGCTTATGCTTAAGGCCTGAGCTATACAGAAATTTAGCAGTGTGCTGAAACTGGGAGGAGGGAGAGTTTCACAGATGACCAATAAGTTGCTCTGATGTTTTAAATGCCATCCCTCAATAGTACCCCTTCAAATGTTTTTCAACTTCCAGGATGCTGAACCAGCATGCTGTTCCTGAGAATACTGGGAAATGAAGTCCACAGATCTAGAAAATATCTAGTTTGGTCAACATGGCTTTAAAGCAGGGGTCTCCAACCTTGGCAACTTTAAGACTGGTTGTCTGAGGAATTCTGGGAATTGAAGTCCACAAGTCTTAAAATTGCCAAGGTTGGAGACCTCTGTTTTAAAGGATAAAGTAAGATATTAAGAGAGAATTTTAATGTGGGTTGTTATCATTGGATTAATTTATCTTTCCATTCAAACAGGTACCAAAATACAAAAAATAATTTAATTAAAATTAATTAAAGCAAAAACCTGGCAAAAGAGAGAGGGAGGCTCAAAGGCAATTCCAGGAAAGTTCATTCTACAGTCTGCCAACAAGGCAAGAGAAAGCTCTTTCCCAGATGCCAAACAGATGGGCTTCTAACAGTCGAAAGTAAGGTCTTACAGCAATTTAAAGTTAATACATAACCATAAACTCTGCCTGGTAAGCAATTGGTAATGAGAATAGATCTTTCATTGTGTGATTCCTTTACCTTGCAATAATTAACTTAACAACCTGGCTGATGTATTTTGCACCAACTGCAATTTCTGGATTCTTTTCAATGGAAGCTCCATATACACCACATTGCAACAGTCTCTATTTTGGCCATTTTATTTGTGCTGTCACTCATTACACCTGTAAAAGTTCAATATTTACCCAAAGTCATTCCACCAACAAGGACCAGCCAGGAAAACCTACTCTTTATAAATAAGAACTGAGGTGAACTGGTGAACTTGGGGGGGGGGCTTTAGAGGGGGGGGAAATAACACGAAACAGATTTTGATGGAAATTGGGTTAGAGAAGAATCCAAAGCAAAAAAGGAAGAGATGATGAAGGGAAAGGAAGATCTGATCGGGAAATAGGTCATGAGGAAAACAGTGGATTCAGGAAGTTTGAAGATGTGAAAAGGCCTACCGGAAGCAGGCTGAAACCATTTTGTGTGCGTGTGTTTGTGTGTATGAGAGATATTCCAGTTAACTAGAAACTTCTTTGATCACACTGCACTGCAGTTGCAAGCAATCAAACAGAAGAGCAATTGCCAGGAGCAAATTATTCCAGTAAAAAAAAATTCCTTTTGTTATCAAGGGACTCATTTTGCCTTTTAAAACTATAGAATATATGTACAGAAGTTTATTTTAAAATGAGGGCTGAAACTGTCGACTCAACATTTTTGCTGCCTTGCAATTTTCCCAGAACTCCGTAATTCTAAGGCAAGGCTAAGCAAAGGGCAAAGATGATTTATTTTAAAGGCAGAGTTTTTAAATACAGATCTATGAGTGGAAAAACCAGGCAGGAACAATCTTTGCGCAAGCCAAGAGTTGTGGTTATTTGGGTTCTGTTTCTGTAGCGAATGAGCAGGCTGCATAAATGTATGGCTGAATGTACTACACGGTCTAAAAAAAGCAAATACAGAAAAAGCTTAGAATAAAATATTTTCCAAAAATACTGTTCTGGTCCTTACGATGATAATGTTATGGTGGCTATCCTAAAGGTTTCTCCGTGAACTGTATGTGCACACTGTTTAATAAAATGTTTTTCATTATATCAAAAGAAGAGACTAAATAGGGCAGAGCATTATAACAGTTAGGGTATTAGCTTTGGGCTTGAAAGCCCTGAGCTTAATTTCTTAATAAATGTACTAGGTGGCCTTAGGCTATTCAACATTCAACTTAATCTTCTTGATGAGGTTGTTGCAATGATAAAATGAAAGGGGGGGGGGCAGGCAGGAGTAGCTATACACATTGCCATGTATTCTTTGGCTGAAGGATGGAGCTATTCCAAACGAAACAACTGGATTTTCAAGAGTGAAGGGGGCAAACTAAGAAAAACACATTCGGCTAATGTAAGAAATACATGTCACAACTTCACTGCACGTAGAATTAGGTTTTGTTCTACTTTTTGCAGGCCTAATCTTGCTGAGTCCTCTTGTCTTGGACTCCAGCCTTCTGCACTGCCACTGGGACGAAGGACTGACATCCTTGAATAATGTACAGAGCCAAACTAGAACGCCTGTTCGCAGATAACACTGAGCTTTCTGCACCAAGCCTTCAAGAAGTTAGGAGAACACCTGCTGCGCATGCTTTGATGGGTTAGTCCACCTCAGCTGTCTGGCAGTCTTACACACTTGATAGAAAAGACTGGGCAGGTAATCAGTGCCAGCTGTGCAGCTTGCAACTGCCTTACTCACTCCCATGAACACTGTGTTACACATGCTCGGGAATGTACAGTAATGAGTTATTGTGTTTACAGCTGCACTTTGCAATAACATTGTTAAAGAGCATACGATCACCCTGAGGGCATATTCTACATCTGCCCAGACAGATTTTTTTGGAACATCAAAAAACAGGTGAAGGAGACAAAATCCCATTAAAATCTCTAAGGCTTTGGATGGTTAGTTTTCCCAGCACAAAAGCAGAAAATCTATGACTGAGGATTCCTGTTAATCATTCTCAATCATAAGAAGCTCTTTGACAGTCCGTAAGACAATGGCGGAGGATTCAATTGGTTTCAAAGACTGCAAGATAGCTCTGGTTCAAATACTTGCAAGGCACCAGGAATAAGAAGGACTAGCAGTAGAGAAGGACAGGTTACTTATACTGCATATAGTAGGAATTTATGAACCAGGATTACTCTTCAAGGTCCAGAAGAACTTTGTTCACTGACAATGTCCCATCATACCTCTTGCAGGTCACTCCTCCAGTCAACAGCCTTATGGTCTAGGACGGGGTGTCAAACCTGATTTCATTGAGGGCCTCATCAGGGTTGTGTTTGACCTCCGGGGGGAGTGGGCATGGCTGGGGTGGGCATGGCCAGCTTGACATCCTGCATGCCTCTGCCAACAAAAACGGAGTACGCGAGGGCCGCAAGCTGTCCTCCTGGGCTCTGTTTTCAGCTCTGACCCTTTTGCAGCCCTCTGCCAGCAAAAACGGAGCCCATGAGCTCCGTTTTCGCTTGCAGAGGCACCGCGGGCCAGTCCTTTGCTGTTTCCAGGGTGGCCTTGCAGGCCAGATCTAAGCACCCTGTGGGCCGGAGTTTGGCAACCCTAGTCTAGGATAAAGAATTAAACCTATTGCAATTAACACTGGGTAGTGAAAGGCTAAATTGTCCCCACTATATTTTATCTCTGGTAAATTTTCTTGCAGTATTAGTATCCCACCCATATAGATAGTAAGAGAATGCTTATGTTTTAAAAGCAAAAACACAAACCCAAAACAGTCTATCTGGATCAAATTAATTGTTCCCATTGGATCATATCAGAGGTGGGTTCCTTCTGGTTTGGACCGGTTCGCCCGAACCGGTAGCGACCCGCTGGTGATGTCACGATGACCTCACCGATCTGGGCGCCACCATCTTTTTTTTTAAATTTTTTTAACTTTTTTTTCTTCTGCGCATGCGCAGAAGCTAAGTTTTCGGCACTGCGCATGCGTCACCATCTTGTTTTCGGGTGGGGTTGAATTTTTTTAATTTTTTGCACTGCGCATGCATGCGCAAAGCATGCGCACGCCCACGAGGCGCAGCCACGTGGCACGGGAGGAAGCGAACCGGCAGCGAGGTAAGTTAGAACCCACCCCTGGATCATATTCATTGTTCTCATGAGTTCTATGACTTTGTTCAAATAACAACTAACAGATACAAAATTGCTGGCATTCCTGACCAGAATCTGGTGTTAAATGTAATGCTGCCCCATGTCAAGGACCTATTTATTTAGCAGAGATTATAGCTGTGAATTAGCTCTTATGCCATGTGAAAAAAAGCAGTCAAACGGTTACATTAACAAAGTCCTCCAAAATCTTCTAAAAGCCAAAGGCCTTCCATGGATAGACTGAAGCGGTTCCATGGTAGATAAACCAGCTACCATACTTGGAACTATTAATTCCTTGATAGCAGTGTTTGTTAATGCTGGGTAATTTTTAAATGAACGTATACTCACAGATATATGTGTCAAAGGAGTTTTTTTCCCCCCATCAATAATATTACAGAGTGGGGATAATGAAAGAATGGTCAGACTCCTATACAAATTTGGAGCTATTTCCAATCTGTCACATTGTGCTAACTGACATAAAGTTTGTGTTGGTGGAAGTACCCAGATCCAATCTGCTATTACAATGTCGGCATGATTGCAACAATTCTAGAGCTTGGAGATACAAACCAGTCATTCTGCATATCGCATCTGGTCTGTGTTCCACTTGGGAAAAAACAAAACAGCTGAACAAAAGACTTGTACACATGACAGCTTTGTTTAGCTGCTAGCTATAGTACAGAGCCCTTGTTCTCTAAACTGCTGATAGCTGAGCCATCCTTTTTTCTGAATAGTTTTCTGAACTATTATTCTACATAACAATGATACATTTGAAGTAGGTAACTCATAATTAATAGAACCTGTGCCTTGGATTTCTACATGAGTCATTGATTCGGCTCTGTCGGCAAACTGGAAGGACAGGAGTATAGAACAACTCATTTAGAGACGGGAAGAACAATGGACGCCTTATCTAAGAAATGGCTTTCCTTTGTTGCATTTCTGCAGAGAGATGCAGCACCTTCCTTGCTGCAAATAGTTGAGCATCTCCATGGCCGGTCCAGCCAATTTTGTTGGCCTTTGATATGTTACTAACAGAAGTATAAAAATAACATTAATGTAGTATATTTTTACTACGAAGTTGCTTAGACTGTACTATGATCACTATTTTAGAAAGAAACTCTGATTCCATCTTGCTTCAGGTCAGGGTTGTTACAGTCCTTCCTTAAGGGCACATGGCCCAAAATTGTATAAGGAAGATTTTAAATATGGCCCCTTATATCAGTCACGAAGAGATTAGAAATATTATATTATAGAAATAATAATAATGGCTGGCTAGGGAATTCTGGGAGTTGAAGTCCACAGGTCTTAAAATTGCCAAGGCAGGAGACCCTTGCTCTAGATTTTCAGAGTTAAGTTTAAGCCATTGACAGAAGGACAGAATGGAGGCCATAATCCATACTGAAAATCATATACCATCATCACAAGACTGTCTGGGATATACTTTACATGGGAAACATCAAAGGAAGACCGACTTTGGCCAGGCAGTGGGGGCTGTGTAATTTGCATGGCATTTAGGACACGCAAGATTGATGCTGAGCAAATACTGCAGAACTATTCACCAGCGTTGGCAACAAAAATGCAGAAAACCCTTATTTTTAATTTATTATGGGCAACTTACATTTACAGAACTATACAGCAATTTTTCCCAGAAGATATCCTTTGGATTACAATGTCAAATCCATGTCTATGGATAGCTTACATTAGAAAAACAAAACAAAATATCTATCATTTTCTAAGGCAGAAATGACTATGGAAAATTAGCACATCAGGCTGACAATTTGAAATCAGAATTCTTCATTTTCCACATGCAGATATGTTTTATATGGAAGGATTCACATATTAAGTTCCATTAAATGCTGTAATGAATTTTATGTAAAGATTAAGACACACAAAACTTTACCCTGGTTTTTTTTAATAGTTCCATTCTACTATAATGCAAGAACAAGCAACCTCAGAAGGAGACAAGGATATCCACTAATCCAAAATCACTGTGTCTCACTACCCTAGATAACACAGATCAGAGTTATTGCTTCTGATTGCAGGGAAGTTTTTATTGAGACCAAGTTAAATGTAGAGTTGCAGCTACATATAACACTTCTGTATAATTTGAATTACAAAGAACAAGCAGGAGTCCCTTTGTCAACACACAGCTGAAATGGGGGATCCTACACACCTCATAAATGTGAATTGGGGCCAGTTGCAGAGCTCATCTCCATTCTGTTACTGACAAAACAATTCTTCCCCGGTTCAGATTATAATCTAAGAATACACTTTTTTCTTTGTGCATGGGTTTGTAGGGTGCAGTGAGATAGAGCACTCCGAATCACTACCCCTCCCAATGGAAATAACAACTTCCTTTTCAATTCTTTACACAAATAGTTCCATAATTTGAACTGGGTCACTCATTAATTAATTAATTAATTAATTAATATATAACAAGTCAAGAGAAGGCAACATTATATTCTCTAGATATTTTAAGCAGGAACTCACATTTCCCCTAGCCAGTAATAAAGCCTTAAGAAAAATTATAATACAATGTATTTGGAAAGCATCGGGTTGCCTCCTTCTGTAGCAGGGAATAGATCCGCACCCAAGGGAAGGACACATCATGTCATCATTTTGCTTCTGGCTGCTGTTTGTTTTCTTTAAGTTGCCAGAAGATCTGAAAGTGTTGCAAGCTACAAATTAATTGCTACTCTGCTGTGAACTATTTAAAGTCCAAAACTGCCAGCAGCAATAGCCTCTTTGGGATTCAAGAGAACCAATTTCTGCCATGATGTCAAGGGAAACCCAGCTCTAAGCAGGGGGGGCTTTAAAGGCAGCATATGGAGGCTTCCAAGAGAAGTATCTCAAGCACTTTGGATGTTCCCACTCTCTCTCAACCGTCGCCCACCATGGCTTGATTCATAAGCCCACTAAAGGTAAAGGGATTTTCTCGTTTTGGGCTTACTGTAGGGTACAAGACCTGCCACTGCCTTAGAAAGTTATGCAGATCAGATCTATTCTTGCTTCTTCAACAAATACTAGATAAAGTAGAAAAATGTGGGTTAGACAGCATCACCACCAGATGGATTCGTAACTGGCTGACCAACCGCACTCAACGTGTAGTGCTCAATGGAACTGCATCTACATGGAGGGAAGTATGCAGTGGAGTACCCCAAGGCTGTTTTAGGCCCAGTACTCTTCAACATCTTCATCAATGACTTGGACGAGGGGATAGATGGGGAACTCATCAAATTTGCAGATGACACCAAACTGGCAGGAATAGCCAACACTCCAGAAGATAGGCTCAAGATACAGAAGGATCTTGACAGACTTGAACATTGGGCGCTATCTAACAAAATTAAATTCAATGGTGAAAAAAGTAACGTTTTACATTTAGGCAAGAAAAACAAAATGCACAGGTACAGTATATGTGGTACCTCACTCAATAGTAGTAAATGTGAGAGGGATCTTGGAGTTCTAGTGGACAACCATTTAAATATGAGCCAGCAGTGTGCAGCAGCTGCCAAAAAAGCCAACACAGTTCTAGGCTGCATAAACAGAGGGATAGAATCAAGATCACATGAACTGTTCATACCACTTTATAATGCCTCGGTAAGGCCACACTTGGAACACTGCATCCAGTTTTGGTTGCCACGATGTAAAAAAGATGTTGCGACTCTGC
>QLTV01001690.1:68146-88410 GCA_003457575.1 Thermophis baileyi | reverse complement strand
GAGTCCTACAGTCCTCTGTTCACAACAGAATACCTTATGCCACCAGACTTGAAATTTTGGGCCTAGAAAATTTAGAACTACGCTGCCTTAGATCTGACCTAAGTGTAGCACATAAAGTTATCTGCTACAATGTCCTACCCAAATGTCCTACCTGCAGCTTCAACCACAACAATACATGAGCACACAATAGATACAAACTTAAAGTAAACCGCTCCAAACTCAATTGCAGAAAATATGACTTCAGCAACAGAGTGGTCAATGCCTGGAATGCACTACCTGACTCTGTGGTTTCCACCCCAAAGCCCCAAAACTTTAACCTTAGACTGTCTACTGTCTACCTAACCCCATTCCTAAGAGGTCTGTAAGGGGAGTGCATAAGCGCACCAATGTGCCTACCGTCCCAGTCCTAATGTCCCCTTTTATTCATATCCATTTCATGTATACATAATCATGTATATACTTACAGTATATCTGTTATGTAATACATGCTTGATGAATTAATAAAAAAAAGAGAGGGTGAAGGAGAAAGAGAAAGAGAAGGAGAAGGAGAGAAGGAGTAGAAGAAGGAAAAGGAGAAAGAGGAGAGAGGGTGAAGGAAAAAGAGAAAGGAAATAAATAAATAAATAAATAAATAAATAAATAAATAAATATTAAGACTTTCCACAATGGTTCAAAAGATAATTCTACATCAAACTGCTCACTGAAATAAAAGAAGAGTCCAATTCAAAGAGAATACCTGCCAAGACTGCAGATTTGGAAGATCAGTTTTTTTACCCATCATAGTTTTCTTCCAATTGAAACCCAACATGTATAAAGCATTCAAAGCATGAGCCACAGCATAAACAGCATTGTAGACACTGTAGCTTTGGCCAGTCATTTCCATTTCAAACACAGGTGCAGGAAGATCCTCCAGCTTCATCTCCCCAGTGCACTTCTTACTCTGCATTTTTTGTAATTCTGGTTTTGGAAATGAACAATCAAATGATTGTTCCCAAACATTCTGCCGAAACCCATCTCTGTAGTCTGAAAAAGGATTGATGGCCTGAAGGAATTCCTTGAAACCTGCAACTGCTGTTGAATGAACAGTGAAGGAAAAAGCTCCATGGAACATCTGGAGATCCGAATGGATTTGAACGCCTGACAATACAAAATCAATCTGTGCAGTCATGATCCACACCTTTCTTAATAATGCAGTTTCCTTGCTTTCAGGATCTACCAGAAATGTTACAAATCTTAGCCATATAATTGTCCAGGCTTCTCCATAGACAAGAAACACATTGGCTTTGCTGTTCATCATATTAATGGAAATAATGGAGATCATTTGAGAAAGTTCTGAGAATCTTTCCAAGTGGAGTTTTTGAGCAAGCCTTTCTATAAACGCTGAGCAGATTCCATTCTGTGAAAGTAAAGGCTGCATTTTCTGTAAGAAATTTTCTCCATTGTTGTTATCAACAGAAAATATCCCAATCCATGTCCACTTGAAATGATGAAGTAGTTGGATAATCCCAATGTATTGATGGTCCTCTTTGGGGACCATGAAATAAAGTGAAGAGACCTTACTGGTCTGAAATTCCTCTTGGGCCAATGAGCCATATGACAGCTAAAAGAAAATTCAGTAGTATTCTTTAGAGTCTTTAGATTAAATTTAATTTTCCTATCTTCTTTTCATATAAAATATATCCAAGGAACGTTTTCCCCCTAGCATTCTTTTAAGAATATAGTAACATTTTTTTTGGACTAGAAGACCTCCAAGGTCATTTCCAACTCTGTTATTCTGAGGATGTTCTCATTGCGTGAAAATATTTCAAGCAAATGTACTAGATCAATTGTTTTAATAGAAGCCATTCAAATCTTCCCTCAGATATGGATTGACCCTTGATACTTACTTCCTGTAATTGGCATTGTAGTTTCAGAAAAGAATGCCAAGTAGTAGACCTTAAGCCATGCACAACATCTTAAAAGAAACTTAAGCCTAATATTTGATTCCCATTAATTATTCTGTTAACAACCATAAGATTAAGAATTTTCTTCTCAACCCCTTTAGCACTTACTTGTGGAATCTTGAAGAATCCTATAATTTCAGCTATATAAGATGATGTGACAAAATCAAGTCCTCCAATGATAGCCATGAGATTCTTCTTGCGATCACAATTGTAGTTAGGGACAAAATCCTGAGATTTGAAAAGTAGGTCCAGAGTGGTGCGATAAGTCATCCTTGAATCATAGTAACTGTCATAGATGTGGAACCCAAGAGTGACATTAGGTAAGATCTGGGAATCCTCATTGATCTCCTTCACAGCAAAAGCCAAGGCAAGGATGTGCTGGTAGAATTTGATTAATACACTGCAAATGATTTAAATATCCCAGTTGAAAGAGAAATTTGGCAAACTCTCATAAGGTGGCATCATTTCTATATGAAATTACAGATATTTCTTTCTCTGATGAAGGTAGGAAAGTAATAGGTTTTCTAAAATACTGAATAATTTGTACACAGTTCAAATTCGATTTTTTTAAATTATTTGCATGATTTACAACAAATATCTGCTACAAGAAATAAAAAAAATGCTTTTTTCATGGAAACCCATTCATGGAACCCATACAGCGGTGGGTTGCTACTGGTATGGTCCGGTTCTATGAACCGGTAGTGGCGGTGGCGGGAGGCTCCGCCCACCCACCGCGGACGCTTCTGCGCATGCGCACAAGCGTTGCATGCATGCTCGAGAGCGAACCGGTAGTGATGGGATTTAGAACCCATCACTGAACCCATACCCTAACTTTCCCCCCAAAATGGAATATGAACAATTCCAGCATGTACCAGTCATTTATTGTATGTATATTTTGTTAAGAGTGACAATACAGATTTTTTTAAAAAAAATATTACCTTAAGCTTGCTAAATGTTCTTCAAAAGATGTTTTGCACCAAAGTTTCATACATTATACGACAAACACTTCACCCATAAAGTAAAGAAAAAATATTTATTCTCCCGTAACTAAAAACATGTGAAAGATAGACTTAGATTAGATATAAAGCCTACATTTATGCTGAGAACCTTTTACTCTCACATGCAATTTTGGGGAAACTGATGAAGATTAGAAAAAGAAAAAAAATCTTACTTTGATACGTCATAAGATGTTATACAAGGATGTTCCTTAAAATTAATTTCATAAAGGTTGTAATAGGTGTGGGACACTATCCCACCAATGATGAGGTCCCCAGGTTGGTGCCACTCATGTGGAACAAGGAAAGCATCACTTGCAGGGCAGCCCAGAGTCTCTATTTGCTTCACCAAGCACAGCAGGAGGAGCAACATCTTCACTCTTGAAAATGTCTCTATTCCATCCTCTCCTATCCTACCCCAGAGGGAAGTTTGTATTATTCCAATAGTTAATCCTATTAATTCAAAGTTTCTATCCAAGAGTACACCTACTCAGAAAATCCACCATTATCTATTTGAAGATCCATGAGAGTGCAAATTTGTGTCTTAATATCATCAGGGTTTGAACAGATATTCTGGCAGCGAATAAGAGGGGGAGGCAACTTGTAGCAATGGCTCTGACTTGTAGCAAATACACAGCCATTATTATCCTTGTGCCAATCCCCTTGGGTTGAAGATACTTTTATTGTTCTTGAATTGAAATCGTCTTCCATGTAGTCTTTGATGTTTTGGCCTAATTAAAAAAAAATATGGCAATTCCTGTTGGCCAAGAGCCGAGGTGGCGCAGTGGTTAGAGTGCAGTACTGCAGGCTACTTCAGCTGACTGTTCAGCAGTTCAGCGGTTCAAATCTCACCGGCTCAAGGTTGACTCAGCCTTCCATCCTTCCGAGGTGGGTAAAATGAGGACCCAGATTGTTGGGGGCAATATGCTGACTCTGTGAACCGCTTAGAGAGTGCTGTAAAGCACTGTAAAGCGGTATATAAGTCTAAGTGCTATTGCTATTGCTATTGCTATTTTGTTGTTGATGAGAGAATAAGTGGCCAACGTTTAAATGCTTTTTAAAATGCACAATTGCATTTTAAATGTACAATTGCAATAAAATGTACAGAGGGGAATTTTCAATACAAACTATACTTGATTTTTTAAAATTTGATTTATTTCTTTTACACTGAATTATAAATGCAGTTCTCTTTCCAATGCATATCACTAAGATGCATAGATATTTTGGCATTCCCTCATTTTAAGAAGTTGTGTATGATTTCTTTCCAGATCCCCCTAGAAAGGAAGGGGATACCTCTATTCTTTCCACAATGTATAGGTTGGGTGACATTTTTACTTAAGTTAGTCATGAGATGGAAATACATTTTATCTTCGATTTGGAAATGGAGAGGTTTCTGCAGCCTTAGATAGCAATAGCAATAGCACTAAGACTTATATACCGCTTCATAGTGCTTTACAGCCCTCTCTAAGCGGTTCACAGAGTCAGCATATTGCCCCCAACAATCTGGGTCCTCATTTTACCCACCTCAGAAGGATGGAAGGCTGAGTCAACCTTGAGCCGATGAGATTTGAACCGCCAAACTGCAGCTAGCAGTCAGCTGAAGTAGCCTGCAGTGCTGCACTCTAACCACTGCTCCACTTCGGCTCTTACTGTGGGTTTCAAACCCTTTGTGGACCAATTCCGGCAGAGGTTTTAACTGCATAGTAAAAGCTGTGGTCATCTACAACTCACAATTTCCAAAGAGAGGAAAGTAGTTCTCTTTTTCTCTCTCCCTCCCCCTCTCTCTCATCCCTTCCTCACTTGCAGTATCAGATTTAATTTTATTGTCATTGATGAACGCAACCGTATTGAAAATTCCATAAATCAACATGCAGATAGCTGTATTCACTGCAAATATTTAGTTGATTAGAGGAATAGTGGAGAAAAGAGGCAATGGAGCCTAACATTTATTTTGAACTCTGCTTAAATTTGGAAGAGGTTTCCTCTGGGGTGGGGGGAGGAGGTTACCAAAGAGTTGCTAACCAAAAATAAAAGTACAACACAAAAGCAAAGAATGATGTTAGTAAACATAAAGAGCAGGAGTTTTCCAGGAAAATTTCACCCATCGCTCCATCCATTCCATACATTTTGGTCCAATTTGGCTGAAGTTTAATTTTGATAACCAGCTATTTCTCCCTTATTCCTTTCTCCCCAAATCTCATTTTTCAGCTGTAACCAAACTAAAATTTTCAATTACTTTTCATTTCTACTATGTAACTAAAAAAGGTAGATTATCAAATAGAACTCAAGGAAAGTATGAAAAGAATGGAGGGTGGAATATCTTGATGGGCTTTAGTGGTTAAAAGGCTGAAGTTGTTACAGCAATTAAGAACAGTGGTAGAAACCATCCATAGTACTTCCTGAGGTCTTTCAAGATCTTTCTTTCATTTCTTTGTCCCTCAATTTAGTTTTGCATATGAACCGAAGCAATTGCTGTGCTGTTGTAAATACTTGAAGGATACCAGAAGTATAGTCAAGCCACAGGTACATAGACAGGGAGTGAATTCTGAGATGTTTGAGGAATATGCAATAGAGCAAACATTAGTAGTAGCAACTTCCTACTTGCTTCCCAAACTAATTACTTATTTTCTGAAAAAATAAGTGCCGATGAACCCACATAATTTAGAGAGTAATTGCAATAGGGGAGAGAAACTTTCTTCTGAGTCCCAAACTCTTCTCACAAGGAACGTTTGTGGACTGAGAAGCTCACCTTCTAAACACTTTATACAGACACTAGATCAGGGGTGTCAAACTGGATTTCTTCAAGGATCGGATCAGCATTGTAGTTCTCCTCCGTGGGCCGGCCATGAGGGGGAGGGAGACAGGACCGATGTCTCCTGCAGCACCCTACGGGCCAAAACAAGGTGCAGGGGGCATGCGCAGCCCCCATGCCCTGTTTTTGGCCAGGATGGCCTCCTGCAGCACTCTGCCAGCCAAAATGGGGTACAGGGGGGGGGAACGCGTGCAGCCATGCCACATGCCATTTTGGCTGGCAAAGTGCTGAAGGAGGCCGTCCAGGCCAAAAATGGGTCACAGCCATGTGTTCTCCCCATGCCCCATTTTGGCTGGCAAAGTGCTGCAGGAGGCCATCCAGGCTGAAAACAGGGAGCAGCATAGCCACTCACGTCCCCCCCCCCCTATTTTGGCAGCCAGAGGCACTGCGGGCCAGTCCTTTCTTATTTCCAGGCCGGCCCTATGGGGCAGATTTAAGCATCCCACAGGCCGCATCCAGCCCACGGGCCTTGAACTTGGCATCCCTGCTGCAGATAGTGAGTATTGAATATTTCCCCAGAGGTAGAGATGCAATCAAATGAAGGTTGTGGAAAAGTTATATTTCCTACAGGAATTAGGTCTCGGTAGTGGGTTGTCAGCAGATGGATGGATGGATGGATGGATGGATGGATGGATGGATGGATGGATGGAGATGGACTTTATCTAGATTCTTCTAATGAATCCAAATTCTCAATTGAACCTTGCTTTCTTGGGGCTTCTTAATACCTCACTGAGCTTATGCAAATATCATCATGAAATGTTCCTATTTAAAAGCAAGGTCCTCATTTTGGAATTTTGCATTTTGTACAAATTGTATCTGTCTAAATTCATTTTAAAAAGTTACTATCCAATTCTTGATGTTTTTCTTTTCTCTGATAGCCCTACCAAAATGTGAGTACATAATTTTAGAGGAAGTGACAATATAATTTTTTTTCCTGATGTATGTGAATTAGGGTCTCTTTGAGATGTGCAACTTCTATCATCAAGGCCTGAAACTGTAAGAGAAGGGCGAAATCTCAATTTGCTCTGTAAAGTTAGAGGTGTCAGGTGGTTTATAAAGAGAAAGTATAAATATCGTGAAAGTAGCATGTGAAATATTAGATATGCTTTGAGTCAATAACTGAAAAGTCCTAACAGTACATGGGAAATCAATTTTCTCAAAGTCTCTTGAAGTAGAGTGTTGAAAGGGACAAAGCGTTATATTCAACAATCTTGGGAAATGGTTGAAAATGCAGCACCACAAGCACTTCTTTTGGAATGGGCAACTATAAGAAATTCTTTTGTTACTAAGAGTAATCCTCCACAAATCCTCTTTTGACACAAAAAAAATTTGAGGGTGGAGGTTCATTCTCTGAACTTGCTGGTTGGTTTCTGAATGTTTCATTATCAGGCTAGGTAACATCTTCAGTGGAATTTAGCGGATGTCATTGTCAGTGTTCTTCTGCTTAAAAGGGTTTGTGTGGTCAGTAGGTCTTGTGAAGGTCACATCAGGTAAGGGTCATGTCAGATGAGGCTCTTGTGACAGGTCTTGTGATGGGTCAGGTGTGGGTCACAGCAGGCTAGTTTTTAATGCTGGTTAGAATTAGAATAACAGAGTTGGAAGGAATCTTCTTAAAAACTTTCAGTGTTGGAGCATTTATAACTTCTGTAGGCAAGCTGTTCCACTGATTAATTGTTCTAACTGTCAGGAACTTTCTCCTTAGTTCTAAGTTACTTCTCTCCTTGATTAGTTTCCACCCATTGCTTCTTGTCCTACCCTCAGGTGCTTTGGAGAATAGCTTGACTCCCTCTTCTTTGTGGCAGCCCCTTAGATATTGGAACACTGCTATCATGTCACCCTGAGTCCTTCTTTTCATTAAACTAGACATACCCAGTTCCAGCAACTGTTCTTTATATGTTTTAGCCTTCAGTCCCCTAATCATCTTTGTTGCTCTTCTCTGCACTCTTTCTAGAAAGAGTGCAGAGGTGTGGGGGGGTGTATGGGTTGCTTGAGGGGCATTGCCATCGCTCTTTGCCTGTGCGGTGGATTTGAATTCTCAGGGGTTCACAGGCTTGCTGTAGGTCAGTGTGTTGGTTGATGGAGTTCCAGGCTTTGATAAACTCGCATGCATGGCAGTTGATAGATTGGTGATTCTTATATTGCTCCAATCGAATTGGTGCTATTCGGTGTCAGTGTAGGTAGAAATTAGGGATTTCGAATTGTGACGATTGACTGCCAGCTGGTATTCATGGATTCTTGTACGGGATTCACAAACTCTATAAATTTTACATTTCAAGGAAACCTAAATAATGCAAAATTGATATCCTATGACACTGTGTCATACATACATGTTCATAAAAGGATAATCAGCTTTTTTACTGTATTTATCTAACACTTTAGTGATTGATAGTATAAAACCTTTGAACATCTGTCTGCAAACGCTGGTCATCATTTGAATATCTGAAATATCCTAACAGGGAACAAGAAAGCTACATGACCAAAATCAAGTTCAATTGATGTGTTGAAAAGAGAAAGGACTTGATTAAAAAATCTTGGAAAATGGTGATAATACAGCAACATGAGCACTTTTGGAATGGGCAATCATAATAAATCTTAATAATCATAAATATCATACTCAATTCATTCTTTAAAAAATAAATAAAATAAAAAAATGTTCCTATAATTTTGTATATTTTTCTTATAGACAGCCTTCCTTCTATTTCTTTTTTTTTCCCCCAGCAATTTCTCTGAACCAGAAATATCACATGATGAACTAATTTCTCTTTATCAGTTGCTCACTGTGGTTGAGGTCAGGCCACAAAACAATAATGTAGCATTTTCGCAAAAATATGCATCCCAGTAATGCTGTGCTGGAGGACAAGATGGAGAAGACCTCCACAGCTTATGTAATGCTTTAGGAATGGATAGTATAAAAATGATGAACATTTTCTCTGCAAACATTGGGCATTGTTTCAGCCAAAATCTGAAATATCCTAACAGGGAAGAAGAAAACTAGATGACCAAAATCAAATTCAATGGATGTGTTGAAAAGAAGGAAGGATTTGGTTAAAGAATCTTGGAAAATGGTGATAACACAGCAACGTGAGCACTTCTTTTGGAATGGCAATCATTATAAATCTTAATAATCATAAATATCACACACAAATACTTCTTTGACAAAAATAAAGAATAACTGTTCCCTATTCCTATAACTTTATATTCAGTATTTTTCCTAAGACAGCAATTCTTTCTATTTCTTTTAGAGGCAATTTCTCTGAGCCAGAAATATTACATGATGAACTAATTTCTCTTTGTGATTAGCTTCCTGTGGTTGAGATCAGGCCTAAAAACAATGATGTAGCACTTTGGCAGAAATATGCATCCCAGTAATGCAGCGCTGGAGGCCAAGATGGAGAAGACCTCCACAGCTACCATGGCTTTGCCTTTTGTGCTCAGATAGGCTGGAAAGAAGGAGATCCAGACACTGCAAAAGGCCAACATGCTGAATGTAATGAACTTGGCTTCATTAAAGCTGTCAGGTAATTTACGGGCAAGGAAAGCCCCAATAAGACTGGCAATGGCCAAGATACCCATGTAACCCAAGACATAGTAGAAGAAGAAATCTGACCCTTCATTGCACTGTAAAATCATTTCTTGGAGCTTTGAGTGCATGTCCAATTCAGGAAATGGGGGAGATGTTGACAACCACAGAATACAAATACATATTTGGAAAAGAGAGCAGGAAAGGACAATAGAAAAAGCCAACCTATTCCCCACCCATTTCCTCATTTGTGATCCTGGTTTAGTGGCCATGAAGGCAACAACCACGGTGATGGTTTTGGCCAGTACACTAGAAATGGCTACTGAGAAGGTGATGCCAAACATTGATTGTCAGAGAAGGCAGGTCACTTTGCCAGGCTGGCTGAGGAAGAACAAAGAGGAGAGAAAACAGAGCAGAAGAGAGACAAGGAGGGTGTAGGTTATGGACCGGTTGTTGGCTTTGACAATAGGAGTATTCCTGTACTTAATAAATGTTCCAAGTACCCAAGATGTCAAGAAAAAGAAACAAAGAGCTGCTGAGGCTAAACCAATTCCTAAGGTTTCTTCAAAAGTTAGGAAAACCAGCAGTTTCAGGATACATCCTTTATTTTCTTTATTTGGATAATGATCTTCTGAACATTCAAAACAATCTTCCACATCTGGAAAGAAAATCAAGGATATTTTTTTTCCATCTGGGCATTAAATATTATTGAGAGGTGCTTGGTGCTTTCTGAGCTTGCTTGTTTCCTTGCAGACATTTCATTACCCTACTTAGGGATTGCTGTGGGTCCCATCCCCTAGGGCAGGGGTCTGCAACCTGTGGCTTCGGAGCCGCATGCAGCTCTTTGGGCCCTCTGCTGTGGCTCCCTGTCACTGTCGTGGCAGAGGGATGAAAGAGCCATCATCCTGTCATGGCAGTGGCATGGCCAGAGCCTTAGTGCAGGAGCGAAGCGCCCCTCTACTTGCCTTTGCACGGCAACAGCATTCTGCCTTCATTGTGGTACATTTGCTGTGCCGCCAGCAAAGAGGACTCAGAGAGAATGGCAGGGGTGGATCTTGCGGGGTGGGGCCCACCCAGGTTTTGTGGCTCCTGTTGTTTTGCTTTCTGTGGGAAACGGGCCCAAGTGGCTCTTTGAGTGTTTAAGGTTGCAGACCCCTGCCCTAGGGAGAAACACCTGGTGGGACCCAGAAGAATGGCCTTCTCCGTGGTGGCTCCCTCTCTCTGGAACATCATTCCCCCAGAGATTAGAATGGCCTCCACTCTAACACTCTTCCAGAAGGCGCTGAAGACCTGGTTCTGCCAGCGGGCCTGGGGAACCCAGAGCGGGATGGAGCCCATTAAATGGCTCGTGTGATCTGCTGTCACCGGGACAGGGGTTGGGGGGTGATTTTATTTTGTTATATTAATTCATTTGATTCTTTTTTATTAGTTTTATTGTTTTAAATGAGGTTTTATATTCTGTAAGCCGCCTTGAGTCACCATGTGTGAATAGGCGGCAATATAAATTTAATAAACAAACAAATAAATAAATAGGTAACATCATCAGTGCTAGTAAGGAGTGCTGTTTGCTGTCAGTTTATATTCTGGTGTCTTGCCTATCTGTGTGGGTGGGAGCGGTCTTAGAGATTCTTTGGTTGGGCTCTTTGGCAGTTTCTTGACTGGGGTATTGTTTACTTGATTGTTGGTCTGAAGTTAACCTTGGAGTTAATCTATGCTGATCTGGGTGCTGATTACTGGTGGAGAGCTGCTGGAGTCTTTTTATTCTCTTTTGGGCTGGATGATTGTCTCTTTTGGATAGTCTATAGATGTTGTTAATGTCTATGTGTCTATTAATGACTGATTTGTCAGAGTGCCAGGCTTCTAGAAATTCCCTGGCATTTTTGGACTTGGACTGGTCTAGGATTGTCACATTTTCCCAATAGAAACTATAGTTAAATCTGTCTAGTTTAGTTGTTTACACTTAGTTAGGGGGTTTCTGACTAGCCTAACTACAGCAGCACTAGAGCAGTTCATAAGATCCTGTTCAGCGATCTAACACTGCAGAATCACCAGCCGGGATTGTTTTCCAGATGTTTAGTTTAGTTTAGTTAGTTTGTCAAGCATGTATGAGAAAGCAAGTATAAGTCTGAACATAACATGTTAACATATAAGTATAAACAGGTATAGGTATATACATAAGAAATGAGTACGAATAAATGGGAACAGTAGGAGAGGGATGGTAGGCACGTTGGTGCACTTCTGCACGCCCCCTTACAAACCTCTTAGGAATGGGGTGAGGTTCACGGTAGACAGTTTAAGGTTAAAGTTTTGGGGGTTTGAGGATGTAACAACAGAGTCAGGTAGTGCATTCCAGGCATTGACCACTCTGTTGCTGAAGTCGTATTTTCTGCAATCGAGTTTGGAGCGGTTTACTTTGAGTTTGTATCTATTGTTTGCCTGTGTATTATTGCAGTTGAAGCTGAAGCAGTCGTTGACAGGTAGGACATTGTAGCAGACGATTTTGTGTACTAAGCTTTATATATGTTTATATATATTCTTTATATATATTTATATATATTCTATATGTTGTGAAATTACAGAATTTTCTTCATGTCTTCTGATCGTCAGTTGGTGTTCATGGATGCGTTCTGCCAGTCTTCTGCCAGTTTGTCCTACATAGTGGTTGTTGCAGTTCTTACATTGTATGTTTAGACAATGTTTTTTTTCTTCTGGGGTTCCTTGGCCTTTTGGTTTGCTTAGGATGTTTTGAAGGGCTTTAGTTGGCTTGTGTGCTACACTGATTCCGTGGGGTTGTATAGTCTGTTTGTGGCTTTTGAGATATTCTTGATCTATGGCAGTGTCATTCTTTTTAGGGTTTGTGTTGGATGTGCTACATTGGGTTGAGTGCTCAGGGACTTTTTGATAAACTTGCATGGGTATCCATTTTGTTGGAATGTGTTGTATAGATGCTCCGTTTCCCTGTTCTGCTGTTCTGGGTTGCTGCAGTGTGTTTGGGCTCATTTAAATAAAGTCCTTACACTGGATACCCACACAACTGACAGCAAACAGCACTCCTTAGTAGCACAGATGATGTTACCTAGTTAGGGTAATGAAATATCTGCAAGAAAGCAAGCAAGCTCAGAGAGTACCAAGGAACCCTCATTTCAACCCTGAGCTACAAATATTCTCCTTTATTGGTATTCCATATTAGAAAATCACCTTATTAATTTTATGCATCCAAGTAGTTTATTAAAGTTTGCTTAAGTCTAGTGAAATATGGTAGAATTCCTACCCTACCATTTAGATTTGAAATCTTCCCTTCAGGGCATGGAACACAGTCATAGCAGCAGAACTCATCCCCCTCAATCCCTTTCTTCCTGGATCCAGGGAAACAAGGGTCATTGCATCGAGACAGTGGAGGAACCTGCTGATAAGCAGAAAGGGTTTTGAAATTGGTGATATTTAACAGAGTTTGTAATTTTTCTCCTTTACGGAGGGGAATTATTTTTTATTTCCCAAAGGATACATAAAAAGATGTAGGAATATTAAAAAGTAGAAATTACAATGATGTACAAACTTTCCTGTTTGAAGGACAGGGTGAGAAAATAATAACACTTGGTGACAATCTCATGGAAAAAAATACTGAATTTATTAATTTCATCCACAACTTAAAAAGATGTAGAATCCACAATTATGTAGAAAAGGTCCTGTTTGAAGAACAGGGAGAGTAAATAATTGCACAGGGTGACAACTTCATGGAAACATGGCCACGCTTGTGATTTTAAATGGAAATACAAACCAAATATGCAAACATGGCTTTTGCATTGTAATATCATTTTGTCACATTGATGAGTGCAGGATCATCAACAAAATTTGAAAATAATGTGCCACTCTTCATTTAAAAAACCCAGAAATCAGATTTCTAAAGGGATTATGTTCAATATCGGAACATAATGGATTAATGCGTGTTTGATACAATAATTATTAAATAAATAATTTTTAAAATAATCGAAACCTGGTTAAAAGTTGGGTTCCAGAAAATCACATCTTCATCAATGAATAATTCCTTCCCTTTCAGAGCCTCTAGATCCAACTTTCCAATTCTAACTCTCTGAAAGGATCTGTTTGGAAAAGTGATCAAGTTGGTGATGTCGAATCCACCTGTTGCTTCCCCTTTCTCATTGAGGATCACTCTCTCCCCAGCTGAATTGTTGAAAGAAATGCCTTGAAGAAATGAATGGAGCTACTTGAAAGGGAATAGAAGAGAGAGACAATTGAAAGCAATATAACAGAGAAGAGAACAACATATTCAAGTTTCATTCATTCATTCTTCATATTCCAATCACTATTATTAAATATGTATGCTTAGAAATTTGATAATCAATATTTTATGGAAATGTACATGTCCACTCCATTATTTATTTGATATTATTTTACGGAAAGGTTGGAATGAACTGAAGCACAATGAAAATTGTCTTTGGATTAATGTAAGGTCCTTCAATTATGTTTTATGTCCACTACTTAAACAATTAATTCAAGATAAGTCATATCTAATCTTTCCTCACTGCAGATGGGTTCCTACTGGTTCGGACCGTTTCTATAGAACCGGTAGTAACTTGGCAGCCTGCGTCACAGGAACCGGCAGCGACCCAGGCCTGCCATGCCCCCGAGCCGGTTCTCTCGGCAGAGCCGTAGGCGCCACCATCTTGTTTGTTTGATTACTGCGCATGCAGTAAAGAAAACTGGAACCCACCCCTGCCTCAATGGTACAAAGCTATTTGAGAGTTTGATTAATTTCTTTTAGCCCGATTTTAGAATCTGAGATTAAGCATTCTTTAATAGATAAATGAGAAGCAGAGACTTTTGCAAACATAGAGTTGTTTCAAACTATGCATGCCACATGTAAGACGGACCACCACTTCATTCCTCTAAATCTCTGATAGAGACAGAAAGCTCAGCTTGTCACTCATGAAAAGTTCATGAGCCACACAAAAGTTCTTGGAGAATTGATTATTTTTTGGACGAGAGAATGAAACGTAATGTAAGTTATTATTTTAACTAACTCTTATTGTGCAATCTATGGTGATTTATTAAATAACTCCTACCGACACCTAAACCATGATTTTTATAGCAGCTTCTGAGTGATCAGATTAGCAGAATACCAGAATGATAAAATAAGAACACAAACCTGTTTTTCTGTATCTGTTTTATACAACACAATAGAGTTGGAAGGGACCTTGGAGGTCCTCTAGTATACCATCCTGCTCAAGGAGAAGAGCTCAGTGGTGAGATTCAAATTCTTTTACTACCGGTTCTGTGGGCATGACTTGGTGGGTGTGGCTTGGTGGGCGTAGTAGGGGAAGGATACTGTAAAATCACCATTCCCTCCCCACTCTAGGGGAAGGATACTGTAAAATCTCTGTTCCCTCCCCACTCCAGGGGAAGGATACTGTAAAATCTCCATTCCCTTCCCACTCCAGGGGAAGGTTACCATTTCTGCCCGATGAGCTGGGACTCGGGAGGCAGAGAATAGATGGGGGTGGGGCCAGTCAGAGGTGGTTTTTACCGGTTCTCCGAACTACTCAAAATTTCCGCTACTGGTTCTTCAGAACTGTTCAGAACCTGCTGAATACCACCTCTGGAGAAGACCCTACAACAATTTAGACAAATGACTCTCCAATCACTTCATAAAAATCTCCACTTATGTAGCACCCAGGATTTCTGACGGCAAGTTTTTACGCTAATTCATTGTTCTGTCAGGATATTCTTCCTTACTTCTACATTTTTCTCATACTTAAGTTGATTCTACATGCAGAAAATATTAAGACTTTTCAGAATGGGTTCAAAACATAATTCTACATCAAACTGCTCACTGAAATAAAAGAAGAGTCCAATTGAAAGAGAATACCTGCCAAGACTGCAGATTTGGAAGATCAGTTTTTTTACCCATCATAGTTTTCTTCCCATTGAAACCCAACATGTATAGAGCATTCAAAGCATGAGCCACAGAATAAACAGCATTGTAGACACTGTAGCTTTGGCCAGTCATTTCCATTTCAAATACAGGTGCAGGAAGATCCTCCAGCTTCATCTCCCCAGTGCACTGCTTACTCTGCATTTTTTGTAATTCTGGTTTTAGAAATGAACAATCAAATGATTGTTCCCAAACATTCTTCCGAAACCCATCTCTGTAGTCTGAAAGTGGATTTATAGTCTGAAGAAACTTCTTGAAACCTACAAGTGCTGTTGAGTGAACAGTGAAGGAAATAGCCCCATGGAACATCTTCAGATCCCATGTGATTTGAATGCCTGATAATATGAAATCAATCTGTGCGGTCATGATCCACACCTTTCTTAATAACACAGTTTCCTTGCTTTCAGGATCTACCAGAAATGTTACTAATCTTAGCCATATAATTGTCCAGGCTTCTCCATAGACAAGAAACACATTGGCTTTGCTATTCATCATATTCATGGAAATAATGGAGATCATTTGATAAAATTCTGGGAATTTTTGAAAGTGGAGTTTTTGAGCTAGCCTTTGTATAAATGCTGAGCAGATTCCATTCTGTAAAAGTAAAGGCTGCATTTTCTGTAAGAAATTTTCTCCATTGTTGTTATCAACAGCAAATATCCCAATCCATGTCCACCTGAAATGGCGAAACAGTTGGATAATCCCAATGTACTGATGGTCCTCTTTGGGGACCATGAAATAAATTGAAGAGAGCTTACTGGTCTGAAATTCCTCTTGGGCTAATGAGCCATATGTCAGCTAAAAGAAAATTCAGTAGTATTCTTTAGAGTCTTTAGATTAAATTTAATTTTCCTATCTTCTTTTCATATAAAATATATCCAAGGAACGTTTCCCCCCTAGCATTCTTTTAAGAATATAGTAACAAATTTCTTGGACTAGAAGACCTCCAATGTCCCTTCCAACTCTGTTATTCTGAAGATGTTCTCATTACGTGAAAATATTTCAATCAATTGTAATAGATCAATTGTTTTAATAGAAGCCATTCAAATCTTCCCTCAGGTATGGATTGATCCTTAATACTCACTTCCTGTAACTGGCATTGTAGTTTCAGAAAAGAATGCCAAGTAGTAGACCTTAAGCCATGCACAACATCTTAACAGAAACTTAAGCCTAATGTTTGATTCCCATTGATTATTCCATAACATCCATAAGATTAAGAATTTTCTGCTCAACCCCTTCAGAACTTACTTGTGGAATCTTGAAGAATCCTATAATTTCAGCTATATAAGATGATGTGACAAAATCAAATCCTCCAATGATAGCCATGAGATTCTTCTGGGTATCACATTTGTAGTTAGGGACAAAATCCTGGGATTTGAAAAGCATGTCCAGAGTGGTGCGATAAGTCATCCTTGCATGGAGATAACTGTCATAGATGTGGAACCCAAGAGGGATGTTAGGTAAGATGTGGGGATCCTCATTGATCTCCTTCACAGCAAAAGCCAAGGCAAGGAGTCATTTATGTAAAGTATGAAGAGTGTTGGTCCTAGAACGCTGCCTTGAGGGACACCACTATTGACAGGTGCAGGATTTGATAGAGAACTCTCTATTTTAACCACTTATCTGTTTGACAGGAATGCAGTTATCCAATAATGTAGGGGTCCAGAGATGCCATAAGATTTTAGTTTCAGAAGTAGTTTGTCGTGTACCACTGAATCAAAGGCTTTACAAAAGTCTATGTAAATTGCGTCTATTGCTTTACCCTGATCGAGTTGTGTAGTCCATATGTTTTTGCAGTGTAAATTTTTTCCTGAAACCAAATTGTTTGTTAGAAAGTAGGTTGTTAGTTTCTAGGTGGAGGGTAATGGATTGGTTTATGATTGATTCCATGACTTTGCAGGTGACGCAACATAATGACATTGGTCTGTAATTTTCGACGTTGCTGGGATATATAGTAACAAATATATATGCTGGGATATATAGTAACAAATTTCTTGGACTAGAAGACATCCAAGGTCCCTTCCAACTCTGTTATTCTGAGGATGTTCTCATTGCGTGAAAATATTTGAAACACATGCACTAGATCAATTGTTTTAATAGAAGCCATTCAAATCTTCCCTCAGGTATTGATCCTTGAAACTCACTTCTTATAACTGGTATTGTAGTTTCAGAAAAGAATGCCAAGTAGTAGACCTTAAGCCATGCAGAACATCTTAACAGAAACTTAAACCTTATGTTTGATTCCCATTAATTATTCCATAACATCCATAAGATTAAGAATTTTCTGCTCAATCCCTTCAGAACTTACTTGTGGAATCTTGAAGAATCCTATAATTTCAGCTATATAAGATGATGTGACAAAATCCAGTCCCCCAATGATAGCCATGAGATTCTTCTGGGTGTCACATTTGTAGTTAGGGACAAATTCCTGGGATTTGAAAAGTAGGTCCAGAGTGGTGCGATAGGTCATCCTTGAATCATAGTAACAGTCATAGATGTGGAACCCAAGAGTGACATTAGGTAAAATCTGGGAGTCCTCATTGATCTCCTTCACAGCAAAGGCCAAGGCAAGGATGTGCTGGTAGAATTTGATTATTACACTGCAAATGATTGAAATACCCCAGTTGAAAAAGGAAGTTGGCAAATTCTCATGAGGTGGCATCATTTCTATATGAAATAACAAACATTTCTTTCTCTGATGAAGGTAGGAAAGTAATAGGTTTTCTAAAATATTGAATAATTTGTACACAGTTCAAATTTGCTTTTCTCCAGTATTTGCACGATTTGCAACAAATATCCTCTATAATAAAATAAAAAAATAGTGCTTTTTTCATGGAACTCCATTTAGTTTCTAATTTTCCCTCAAAATGGAATATAAACAATTCCAGCATGTATCAGTCATTTCTTGTATGTTCATTTACTAAATGTTCTCCAAAAGATGTTTTGCACCAAAGTTTCATACTTTATATGATACATACTTCACCATAAAGTAAAGAAAAAGGTTTATTCCATAACTAAAAGCATTTGAAAAATAGACTTAGATTAGATATAAAGCTGAGAATTTTTTACTCTCGTAAGCAATTTTTGGGGAACTGATTAACATTAGAAAAAGAAAAAAATGAATCCTTACTGTGGTATGTCATAAGATGTTATACACGGATGTTCCTCAAAATTAATTTCATAAAGGTTGTAAAAGATGTGGGACACTATACCACCAATGATGAGGTCCCCAGGTTGGTACCACTCATGTGGAACAAGGAAAGCATCACTTGCAGGGCAGCTCAGAGTCTCTATTTCCTTCACCAGGAATACCAGGAGGAGCAACATCGTCATTCTTGAAAATGTCTCTGTTTTTTTTTATCCTATCCTACAGGAAAGGTTGTATTATTTCAATGGCTAATCCAGCGATTAATTCAAGATTTATATCTGAGAGTGCACCTAATCAGAGAACCCATGGTTGGGTATTTGGAGATCCACGAGAGTGCAAATTCATTTACTGAATAGTGTCAGGGTTTGAACAGATATTCTGGCAGAGGAAAATAGAGGCAGGAAACTCATTGCAATGATTCTGACTCACAGCCACCATTATCCTTGTGCCAATTTCCCTGGGGTTCCCTGGGGATACATTGATTGTTGTTGAATTGAAATAACCTTCTGTGCAGTCTTTGATGTTTTTGTCTAGTGAAGAAAATAAGGTGATTAGTATAGGAGATAATTACTGTTTCTGATGAAAGCATAAGTGGCTGATGTTTAAATGCATATTTTTGAAATGCACAATTGCTAATAAAATGTACCAGGGGGAATTTGCAACACAAAATACACTTCTTTTTTGAAATTTATGTTGTTTTTACTAGGAATGATAAATGCAGTTCACCTTCCTTTGTATAGTATTAACATGTTTTGGCATTTCCTCATTTTAAGAAGTTTTCCATTATTTCCAAATCCCCCTAGAACCGTGATGGCGAACCTATGGCATGCGTGCCACAGGTGGCACGTGGAGCTATATCTGAGAGCACGCGAGGTGTTGCCCTATGTCAGCTCCAACATGCATGTGCGCACTGGCCAGCTGATTTTCGGCCTTTCAGAGGGCAGGGGAGGCTGTTTTCGCCCTCCCCAGGCTTCAAGAAAGCCTCCGGAGCCTGTGAATGGTGAAAAACGGACCCAATGGGCCTACCGGAAGTTAATTTCCAAACTTCAGGTAGGCCAGTTGGGTCATTTTTGCGCCTTCCCCAGTCTCCTGAAGCCTAGGGAGGCTGAAAAATGGCCCAACAGGCCTACCGGAAATTCATTTCCGAACTTCCGGTAGGCCTGTTGGGCCTGTTTTTTGCCATCGAGAGGCTCCGGAGGCTTTCCTGAAACCTGGGGAGGGCGAGAAACTGCCCAACGGGCCTACCGGAAGTCCGGAGGCTTCAGTGAGGCTGCACACATTTGCGGGGGGGAGCGCGGGGGTAGGGCATTGCATTATGGGTGTGGCCACATGCGCAAGCGCTATCCCATGCGCGCACACCCTTTTGGCACCCGAGCAAAAAAAGGTTCGCCATCACTGCCCTAGAAGGTGTTTCCACAATGTACTGTAGAAAGTTAGCACCCACCCCTCTCCTAGAAGAATGAAATATTTTAGGAAATATTAAAAAGGCAGAATATTTCCCCTAAAAGAGAGATAAAAATCTTAAAGGAAACCGAAACTCAGCCTCAGCTCAATGCCCCCAGCAGATATTTTGCTGCCAGCCTATCTATAAGACAAAAGACTGGGCCAGCCTATCTACAAGACAAAAGACCTTCACCTCACCCCCAGGACATAATAGGATTAACCCTCTACCCATCTTGCAGCAGAGCTTACCACATGGCAACTGGGGACATTACATCAGCCCAAGGTTCAACCAAACTTGATTCAGAAAGCCTACAAAATTAGCTATGACCCCTGCATAGTCCCCTGGGAGTGTGACAACAACCAATAGAATACATTTTTTGCACAGGAACAGGAAGCTCAAGGGCAAGTCCCAAGAGAGGGTATAAATACCCCTCACTCTCCACTCCACGT
>QLTV01001690.1:44399-68079 GCA_003457575.1 Thermophis baileyi | reverse complement strand
TCTCCCTCTCCCTCTCCCTCTCCCTCTCCCTCTCCCTCTCTCTCTCCTCCATATGTTCAGCTGCACCAGGACTTCAAACCTATGTGGTCCTGTCCACCAATAAACCATCTTTCCAATCAGCCTCCATGTTTCCAGTGTCTTTCTCCCCGCTTAGAACTGAACCCAGATGGATATTTCTTCCAACAGTACTTCCTGAGAACTTTGTAAGATCTTATATTTGAAATCTTTGCCCATTTAATTTTCTGTATTAGAGCAGAGACAATTTCTGAGCTGCTGTGAAAAAAAAATAAGGAGGTCAATAGTACATTCAGGGCATGGTTACATAGACAGGTAAGTAATTCTGGAACGTATAAAGAAGCCAATCATTTGTCATGTGCAAGGGAGCAAAAGGGCAGGAAGAACAAGTTTTCATCTGCTTCTCTACACTAGACTAATTTTCTGAGTAGCTAAGTACCAATGAAACAGCAAAATCCAGAGTGGAATTCCAATAGGGGAAGGAAGCCATCTTCTGTGATAGTCTTTTCACAGAGTTTAATTGTGGACTCAAAAGGTTAACTTCCAAGTAAATTATGCTGATAGATAGTTAGTATTGAAAATTTCCTCAGAGATCCAGATGAAGCTGTTAAGAAGGCTGTGGAACCATAATTTTTGTTACTACATGCATTAGGGCTGGGTAGTGGGTTGTCAGCTGTCAGGGAGGAAGGAAGGAAGGAAGGAAGGAAGGAAGGAAGGAAGGAAGGAAGGAAGGAAGGAAGGAAGGAAGGAAGCAAGCAAGCAAGCAAGCAAGCAAGCAAGCAAGCAAGCAAGCAAGCAAGCAAGCTTTAAATTAATACAGGTTCTCCATTGAAACTTGCATTCCTAGAGTTTCTTTGTATATCATTGGGCTTATGCAAATATCATCATGAAGTACTCCCCTTTAAAAGGAGGGGCCCGATTTTGGATTTTTACATTTTCTTCAAATTGTATATGTCAAATGGCAGGAAATTCATTTAAAGATACACTATGAAATTCTTGCTGTTTTTCTTTTCTCTGATAGCCATGGCAAAACGTTAGTACATAATTGTAGAGAAAGCAATAATATGTTTTACTTTTCCAATGTATGCGAATTCTAATTTTATTTCTTCTCCTTCTTTAGGGTCCCTTTCTAATGTACAACTTCTTTCATCAGGGCCGTGAACTGTAAGACTAGGGCAAAATCTCATTTTGCTCTGTAAAGTTACAGTTCCCTCCATCACTAATAGTAACTATGGTTGGGCCTGGATCCGCCAGCCTCCAGGAAAATGGTTACAATGGATTGGCGGAATCTACCCCTATGATGGAAGAAAATGGTATTCATCTTTTTTTTCAGAGCTGTACCACCATTGCTTCAGACAATGCCAAGAACGAGTTTGCCCTTCAGTTGAACTTGTCAGCTGCTGACACTGCCCTGTGTTACTGTGTCAGAGAACCACACTGACTAACTTTGCCTGATCTTCTGAGCAAAACCAGGAAGCTGATTGTGACAGGGCATTTTTGTTCCATCCAGCAGATCAAAATTCAGATAATGAAATCAATAAACTCCTAGAGGAATATACAGTATCTCCCAGAAGAACATCTGAAGGAGTGGACCTAGCCAGAAGTTCAAGGCAAGTCAAGGAGAGGTTGAAAAAAAAAACCACCTTCTGCAGAATTGATCCAGCTGGCTGAGTCCACTCCAAAGAATTTAGTCTGATTATTCATGGAGACTTTAATAAAGCACAACAGTAAACCTATTATTTATGGCAGGGGAATGACATCCTTTTGTGCAGCTCAATATGCAGTTACAAATTGGATTGAATTTATATCACAATGCCATCACACACGTTTCATCTTCTAATCCTTCTCATTTGCCACATCAGATTTATTTTATTTTACTTGATTTTTCATTTTATTATTTTATTTTAATTTTTACAGTATATTCCATCTTTATTATTTCTGCCTAATAACAGAGTTGGAAGGGACCTTGGAGGTTTTCTAGTCCAACCCCCTGCTCAGGCAGGAAACCCTGTACCATTTCAGACAAATGTTTGTCCATCTCTTCTTAAAAACTTCCAGTGTTGGAGCACATACAATTTCTGGAGGCAAGTCATTCCACTGATTAATTGTCCTGCCAGGAAATTTCTCCTTAGTTCTCGCTTGGTCCTCTCCTTGCTTAGTTTCCATCCATTGCTTCTTGTTCTGCTTTCCGGTGCTTTGGAGAATAGCTTGACTCCCTCTTCTTTATGGCAACCCCTTAGGTATTGGAACACTGCTATCATGTCACCCCTAGTCCTTCTTTCATTAAACTAGACATACCCAATTCCAGCAACCATTTCTCATGCCTTGCTCTTTAGTCATTATGGCAAAGCTAATAAACTTCCCCTCTCAAAGATGGGGGGTCTTACTATTCTGGCCTTTGCTTCAATAGCCCTACTCAAATGAAACTGAGGATACATTATCTGGTGGGGCTCCTTGGAGGTCATCCCTCGGTTGCCCCTAAAAACTGGTTGAGGATTTTCTGTGCTTTGATCCAGGTAAATAAGCACTGGGGCATCTCTTAACTGACATGGGGTACTATCTCTAAGTGGGTATTTTAGCTCCACCCCCCACGACCGGGTCTATAGCAAAGATGTGGTCTCTATGTGGGAGAAGGACTGCTTCTTTTTCTTCTTCCCAAAAACATCTGGAAAATCTGTGTATTTAACTGGTAACTTGGTTCTTCCCCCTTTGGGATGTTCTTCCAGTTACTGCAATGGAGCTTCTGCTGCTTGTACTTGGACAAGTTGCTCAGTTGGAGTTCTAAAAGACAGAGTTGCAGCCTCCAATGTATAATGGGATTTGAAGTTTCAGGCACTTTGATCCCATGATCCGAAAGTGAAGGTGGCTGGTGACATACAGGGTTAACAGTTCCGTATGATGGCCTACTGCTGTTTGCAGGGGGGACCACATAATTGGACCAACTTTTAAATTTTGTGAAGTATTGTTTCTACTTGTTTTGGAGTGTCTAGAAGGACTGTAGGGGTTTCTAAAATTTTAACCATCGTGAAGTCTATAAAGTCAATTCTAGCCCCAGAATCCACTAACACTGCAGTCCCTTATTTCTATTCGTCTGAGAGGGTCAAGACAATGCTAATTCTCAGCAATGTGTATTCATTTAGATGGTGTTGCTCTCTCTTTAATGTTTGAATAGTCCCTTTTGTGAGCTCTTGTGAGAGGAGCTGTTCTATTTTCCCTGTTCTTGGCTTCTGCGTTCAGCACAGTGCTCTCCCATGCTCTGGCTGAGAGGTCTTTCTCCTCTTCTGGAGACTCTGGTTGGGCAGATTCTCAATACATGCCCAGACTCTCCACAGTAAAAACAGAGTGCCATGTCTCTGCACCTCTGTCTTTCTTCAGCAGCCAATGATCTCTTTATGGCTTCTATTTGCAGGGCTTCCTCTCCCCATCGGTGAGTCCTTGTCAGTAATAAGGGAGAGAAGGCTGAATAGCTAATTTGTGACATCAGCTGTCTCTGACATATGCATTGACTTTGAATCACTTCCAAGCATGAGTCTATTATATTACAAATGTAATAGATTTGGTCCAGTATCCTTTGATGTCCTTGCCTTATGATTTCAATGCCAATTTGGTTATTCAGTCCCCATCTTTTAAAAAAAAGCAATTACAGTTGCCCTATTCTTCTCTAGGTTGGCTGTGATTAACTTGTATTTGCTACATACAGTCTGAACTTTCTATTACCCTGATCGAGCTAATGGATTGTGCAGGTTATTATAATCTCCATATTGGATTTCTGAAGTGGCCCCTGAAGGTGTCTATAAACTTGTGGTAGTGATCCATAATTGAGGCATTACCTAAGTGATGTAAGTGCTGAATGAGCTGCTGAGGCCATCAATAGACTCAGAATGAAGGAGACTCATGACTGGTGGATCGGGAATTCCACTGCTCAGGTTCCCACAAACAACTCTCGTTGAAGGTTCTCGTCCATTCTGATTCTCCTCTGAATCTTTCTGGTAAGCTTCTGTGATGCCTTTGCAACATGGTTTGTAGTACTGAGGCTGCTGCTGGTGTTAGAGGAGCAAAGAGTGCAAATCACACCAAATTCTGTGTTTGTTGTATAGTTGGAGTGCTGTAAACTTGCACAAATTGAACATACAGTGCAGGAGATTGTCCACTCTTGTGTGGTCAGACACTGCTTCTCCTTGTAGGTCATATGCAATGTTGGTTACTTCTGTTACTCCCCGGAAAACAATTTTTGGAGTGGAAATCAATGTCAGACAGAAAAAAACAGGTCCACACTGTCAGCTTTGGAAGCCATATTAGCATCAGAAGCTTCCACGCTGCCACATTCTTGTGCTTGGGAAACTAGGAGGGGGGATTTAGTAGAGAGAATGTAGTTAGACATAATAGCATTCTTCTTTTTGGTCAAGGTCATGGTATTCCTGCACCTGGAGGAGGAGTGGTTGAAGGCATGGCTCCAGTGGGGATGGATGGTGATTGGACCACGTGATGCACTGATGGGTGCATTTGGAGTTTTGATTTACTGAGGGAAAACCCGGAACTCTCAGATTCAGGTTTTCCCAGATGTGCCAGTATACCTACTCTAATAAATGGGAACTTTGAGAAAATGCCTGTCTCGGAGTTTTTTATGGGAGTTTGGTTCTTCTGGAACACTGACACACACATAATCAAGTTCAACTACTATGATTTATTGCTTAAAGTCTATGCAGAGGAATCTGCTAAAATAATGGTCAGCCTTTTTTAAAATGGAGATAAATGTACAAGATTCACAAACTCAACACATTTTACACTTGAAAGAACACTTACAAATCCGAAACTGATATCCTATGATTCTATGTTAACATTATGTTCATAAAATGGTAATCAGCTTTTTTCTTTTTTTATGTAACGCTTTAGGAATGGATAGTATAAAAGTGAAGAACATGTCTCTGCAAACATTGGATGTCATTTGAGCCAATATCCGAAAGATCCTAACAGGGAACAAGAAAGCTACCCTGTTTCCGGGGAAATAAGACAGGGGCTTATATTTTTTGACCCCCGAAATATGGCCTTCGCCTTATTATCGGGGGGGGGTGTTTATTATTTTCGGGTGCAGGAGCGGGCCAGGCCTCAAAACGCGTGTCTTACTGGAATCTGGCAGCTCCGTGGCATCTCTCTGCCGGTCTGTTTAGTTCCAGTTCCAGTTCCAGCTCCAGCCATCACCATAAAGTGGGAAGTGCACTCGCAGAGCGGCCGCTGCCCTGGCTGGGGTTTGGAAGCCGCAGAGCCGGAGTTTTGGGGATAGAAAGGAAGAAAGAAAGACTTCTGCTGCTTCTGCTTTTGGCTGCACACAAGGAAAGCAGCAGAAGTCTTTCTTTCTTTCTCTCCCCCAAACTCCGGCTCTGCAGCTTCCAAACCCAAGCCAGGGCAGTGGCTGCTCTGTGAGTGTGCTTCCCGCTCTATAGTGACAGTCATTGGAGGCCTCCCCTTCCACCCTGCTCCTCTCTGCTCCAATCTCCCTGTGGTCCACCCACCTGAGCACTGACTGACCGGAGTGCCCGCTGGCATGCCCGTGAAGCCCCTCCGCCTTGGGAGTCACCAGACAGGACAGCGATTGAGCCGAACTCTTCCTGGAGAGGGGAGCCTTGTAGGACCATTGCCTGCACTCCCTTCCTCCCGCAGGCCCCACTTACTCTTCCCAGGTGCCCAGCAGCAAGACACCGGGCAGCCACGCCAAGGGCAGCCACGCCAAGGGCAGCCCCGACAGATGCAGCTCGGCCAGCCCGGCCACGGCCAGTGCTCCCTGCCCACAGCTGAGCTTGGCCTGCATGGGCCTCTATAGGCAGCGGCAGTGAGGGTAGCAGCAACACCCGCAGCGCCTCAGTCATCCAAACCCGAGCTGACAGCCAAAGGTCTAGCCGGGCACAGCAGCAGAAGCAGCTGGCGACCAAACCTTTTGGGTGGTGGGGGGAAGAGAGCACATAAGACACAGACAAGGAACCTTTTGGCTGCATGCTGCGTGCAAGAAATCTTTCTCCCCTTTCGCCCCAAGAGGCTATGCAGGCGCGATGAGTCTCACGAAGACTCATTTCTGGCGGAGTTTGGAAGAGAAAAAGATTTCTTGTGTGCAGCATGCATGCTGGCTGCTTCTTCTCGGTGGGGGATGATTGAGGCTCTGAGGGTGTTGCTCTTCCCCCCCACCAAGAGAGAGAGAGGGGCGCATTTGGAAGAGCCTGGCTAGAAGTTTGGCTGTCAGCTCGGCTTCCTCAGGCAGCCCGCGATAGTTTCTTCCCCCTCCCACTTTTCTCGAGAGCCAGAGGTGGGGGAGGGTCAGTGGACACAACACCGAGGAACACGACGGAGCTACAAGTGTCAGGTAGGATGTGCGTCTCATGGTGGGCACAATTTGGGTGGCAGGTGGCAGGAGAGGTGGGGCGGGGTGGGCTGCGAGACGCGCGTCCTACCTGGGACTTGTCGCGTTCCTCGGAGAGAGAGAGAGAGTAAGCGAGAGGCAGGTGCGCTGGGTGGCTGTTCCTGCGGGGGATTCCCATGGACCGCCCTCGCCTGCATCCCCCGTCTGAAGGACGCGGGGAGGGCAGGTGGAGGATGAGCATCCCGAGCTGGCGAGCGAGCAAGGGAGGCGTGGGTGGGAGGCAGAGCCGAAGGGGCGGCGAGGCCGACCCATGGCCCGGCGCTCTCTAGCTGCAGTAGCCGCAGAGGCACAAGCAACGAGTGCCTGAGAGTCGCGGTGCACCAGCACCTCCGCCACAGGGAACACCGGTAGCAGCTCCAGGCCAGCACACAGCTCCCCCAACTCGCTGCAGCAGGTGCCTGGAAAGCTTCGGCCGCTGCATGCGCAGCGACAGGGACAGGCTGGATGCGTCCATCTGCTGCTCAAGCCCTGCGCTTGTGGGCTCGCTGTACTTGACTGGTCTCCTTTCAGGAAACGTGCTCCTGCCTGCGAGGAAGAGGAGGGAAGCCTCGATTCCTGCCTCGCCACCTCATTGCAGGCAGGAGCGCATTTCAAAGTGCTGCCATAGGCAGAGCCCAGAGGAGCCGAGCCAGTCCCGCAGGGTGTGCACGCACCCACCTCTCGCCTCCCATCCCCACCCCCCCGAGGCGCCGCGCCAGTCTCGTGGGGTGTGCGTGCACCCGTCTCTCGCTTGCTCTTGCTCTCCCAGCCAAAAAAGTGCCCGCCGCAAAAAGAGCGCCTCCCGGCATGCCCCCCCTTTCCCCCAGAAAGTAATGGGGGGCCTTATTTTTGGGGGGGGCTTATTTCAATGCATGTCCCGAAAAGCCCTGTTGGGTTATTATCGGAACATGTCTTATTATAGGGGAAACACGGTAGATGACCAAAATCAAATTCAATGGATGTGTTGAAAAGAAGAAAGGACTTGGTTAAAGAATCTAGGAAAATGGTGATAACACATCAATATGAGCACTTCTTTTGGAATGGCAATCATAATAAATCTTAATAATTATAAATGTCATACACAAATACTTATTTGACAAAAATAAAAAAATAACTGTTCCTATAACTTTATATAAAGTATTTTTACTATAGACAGCATTCTTTCTATTTCTATTTTAGGCAATTTCTCTGAACCAGAAATATCACGTGATGTATTAATTTCTCTTTGTGAGTTGCTCCCTTTGGTTGAGGTCAGGCCTGAAAACAATGATGTAGCACTTTGGCAAGAATATGCATCCCAGTAATGCAGCACTGGAGGACAAGATGGAGAAGACCTCCACAGCTACCAAGGCTTTGCCTTTTGTGCTCAGATAGGCTGGAAAGAAGGAGATCCAAACACTGCAAAAGGCCAACATGCTGAAGGTGATGAATTTGGCTTCATTAAAGCTGTCAGGTAATTTACGGGCAAGGAAAGCCACAATAAAGCTGGCAATGGCCAAGATACCCATGTAGCCCAAGACACAATAGAAGAAGGATGGTGAACCCTCATTGCATTGTAAAATCATTTCTTGGAGCTCTGAGTGCATGTCCAACTCAGGGAATGGGGGAGATGTCAACAACCAAAGGATACAAATACATACTTGTAAGAGAAAGCATAAGAGGGCAACAGAAAAGGCCAATCTTTTCCCCACCCATTTCCTCATCTGAGATCCTGGTTTAGTGGCCATAAAAGCCACAACCACAGTGATGGTTTTGGCCAGTACACTAGAAATGGCCACTGAGAAAGTGATGCCAAACATTGATTGTCGGAGAAGGCAGGTGACTTTGCCAGGTTGGCTGAGGAAAAAGAAAGAGGAGAGAAAACAGAGCAGAAGAGAGACCAGAAGAGTGTAGGTTAAGGACCGGTTGTTGGCTTTGACAATGGGAGTATCCTTGTGCTTAATAAATGTTCCAAGTACCCAAGATGTCAAGATGAAAAAACAAAGAGCTGCTGAGGCTAAACTGATTCCTAAGGTTTCTTCAAAGGTTAGAAACACCACCGGTTTAAGGATACATCCTTTCTTTTCTTTATTTGGATAATGATCTTCTGAACATTCAAAACAGTCATCCATATCTGGAAGGAAAATCAAGGATATTTTTTTATCCAAGCCAGAGCTGTAAAACTTGTGTCCCGCGGGCCGGATGTGTCACGTGCTGGCCCCGCCCATGCCCAGTTTAGTGAAGGGGGAAAAAGTCATGATACATCATATGATGCCGCCGTGATGATGTGAGTTTGACAACCCTGATCTATGCATTCCATATTATTGAGGGGTGCTTGGTGCTCTCTGAGCTTGCTTGTTTTCTTGCAGATGTTTCATTACCCTAAAAATGAACCATCATCAGTGCTAGTAAGGAGTGCTGTTTGCTTGCTAAGGTGGGTTTGGGCTAGTTTAAATAAAGTCCTTACACTGGATACCCGGACAACTGACAGCAAACAGCACACCTTACTAGCACTGATGATGTTACCTGGTTAGGGTCATGAAACATCTGCAAGAAAACAAACAAACTCAGAGACCACCAAGGGTCCCTCATTTCAACCCTGAGCTTCAAATATTCTCCTATATGGGTATTCCATATTACTGAAAATCACCTCATTAATTTTATGCATCCAAGAAGTTTATTAAAGTTTGCTTAAGTCTAATGAAAAATGGTAGAATTCCCACCCTACCATTTTGATCTGAAATCTTCCCTTCTGGGCATGGAACACAGTCATAGCAGCAAAACTGATCCCCCTCAATCCCTTTTTTCATGGATCCGGGGAAACAAGGGTCATTGCATCGAGAAAGTGGAAGAACCTGGTGATAATCATAAAAGGTTTTGAAAACGGAGATAGTTAAAACAGTTTTTGACATCCCAAAGTATACTGAATTAACTGGGATTTATAGTGTAAATGAGAAAGATGTAGAGGTGGCACCTCCCACCTGCAAGGCTCACAAAAATGTTTCCTAAAACCTCTCCTATATGTTGGAAATGTAAAAAAGTGTATGGTACTTACTACCACATATGGTGGACGTGTCCTGAAGCGAAAAGATTTTGGAGTAAGGTTAGGAAATGGTTAGAAGAAATAACAGAACAACAGATTGACCTGAGACCGGAGATTTTTTTATTGGGACTGTTGAATAGAAAATACGACAAGGAAATAAAATATCTTCTTCTTTATATAATCACAGCAGCAAGAATAGTTTATGCTCAAAAATGGAAAAATGATAATATACCATCTGAGGAAGAACTGATAAGGAAAATAATGGACTGTGCAGAGATGGATAAATTAACAAAAGAAATAAAAGAAAAAGAAGAGACAGATTACTACTTGGTTTGGGATAAATTTTACAATTGGTTCGAAAGAATAAATAGAATGTAAGGTGTAATAAATGAAAAGGGAAAGGAGAAACGATATGGGTAAATTATGAGTGACATGTAAGTAATAAGTGTGAAGAAATAAAGACAGAAATATGTAAATAGATAGATAGGTCAACAAATGTGAAAACAATTAGAGAAGAATAAAAGCGAAAAATGTAAATAATAGATTATATATTGAGACGAAACTGTTGTTAAAAGTGTATATATGTATATATGTGGATGTAGGTCTTTGTGTGTATTGTTTTGTAGTTTTAAAAATAAAATCAATTAAAAAAAGAGAAAGATGTAGATATTACTTAATCCACAACTTAAAAAGGTGTACTAATTAAACAAGTAGAAATTAGAATGATGTACAAAATTTCCTGTTTGAAGGACAGGGTGGGCAAATAATAACATTCGGTGACAATCTCATGGAAACATGGCCACTCTTGTGATTTCAAATGGAAATACAAACCAAATATGCAAACATGGTTTTTGTATTGTAATATCATTTTGTCAATTTAATGAGTGCTTGATCATCAACAACATTAGAAAAGAATATTCTATTGTTTCTTTAAAATCCAGAAATCAGATTTCAAAAGAGATTATGTTCAGTATAGGATCATAATGGATTAAGGCATAGACAATTCATGAATTCGATACCTGATTAAAAGCTGGGTTCCAGACAATCACATCTTCATCAATCCATAATTCCTTCCCTTTTGGAGCCTCTAGATCCAGCTTGCCAACTCTAATTTTCTGAAAGGATTTGTTTGGAAAAGTGACCAAGTTGGTGATGTCGAATCCACCTGTTGCTTCCCCTTTCTCATTCAGGAACACTCTCTCCCCAGCTGAATTGTTAAAAGAAATGCCTTGAAGAAATGAATGAAGCTATTTGAAAGAGAATAGAAGAGAGAGGCAACTGAAAGCAATATAATAGAAAAGTGAAGTCATATTCAAGTTTCATTCACTCATTCTTCCCAAATAGCTACCCTTCTCTTCGTAAAAATCTACAGTGTTGTAGCATCCACAACTTCTGCAGAGAAGTTATTCAGCTAATTCATTGTTAATTGTTCTCACTATCAGGAAATTTTTCCTTATTTCTACTTTGTTTCTCATACTTGTTTCCATTTGCAGATAACATTAAGACTTTCCAAATTGGGTCAAAGATAATTTTACATCAAACTGCTCAATAGAAGAAGAAGAAGAAGAAGAAGAAGAAGAAGAAGAAGAAGAAGAAGAAGAAGAAGAAGAAGAAGAAGAAGAAGAAGAAGAAGAAGAAGAAGAAGAAGAAGAAGAAGAAGAAGAAGAAGAAGAGTCCAGAGCAGAGAGAATACCTGCCAAGCCTGCAGCTTTGAAAGCTCAGATTTTTTAACCACAGGTTTTTTTATATTGTACTGTAATGTGGACAGAGCCTGCAAAGCATGAGCCACAACATAAACAGCATTGTAGATACTGTAGCTTTGGCCAGTCATTTCCATTTCAAATACAGGCCTAGGAAGATCATCCAACTTCATCTGTTTAGTGCATTTCCTACTGTGTATTTCTTGAAACTTTGCTTTTGGAAATGAACAATCAAATGACTGTTCCCAAACATCCTGTCGAAACCCATCTCTGGAGTCTGAAAGAGGATTTATGGCCTGAAGAAATTCTCGGAAACCTACAACTGGTCTTGAATGAGCAGTGAAGGAAATAGCACCATGGTACATCTTCAGATCCCATGTGATTTGAATGCCTGATAATACAAAATCAATCTGTGCAGTCATGATCCATACCTTTCCAAATAATGCAGTTCCCTTGCTTTCAGGATCTACCACAAATATTATCCATCTTAGCCACATAATTGTCCAGGATTCTCCATAGACAAGAAATGCATTGGATTTGCTATTCAATATATTAATAGAAGTAATTGAGATTCTTTGATAAAATTCTTCTGAGTCTTCCAAGTGGATTTGTTGATCAAGTCTATTTATAAACGATGAGCACATTCTGTTCTCTGAAAGTAAGGGCTGCATTTTCTGTAAGAAATATTCTCCGTTGTTGTTATCAACAGCAAATATCCCAATCCATGTCCACCTGAAATAGTGAAGCAGTTGGATGATCCCAATGTACTGATGGTCTTCTTTGGGAACCATGAAATAAAGCGGAGAGAGTTTACTGGTCTGAATTTCCTCTTGGGCTAATGAGCCATATGTCAGCTAAAAGGAAGTCCAGTAGTATTCTGATGAGTCTTTTGATCAAATTTAATTTTTCTATTTGTTTTCATATAAAATATATCCAAGGAACACTTTCCCCTGCATTCCCTACAGAATATAAAAACAAATTCCAGGGGCTGCCCTGGAAACAGTGAAGGACCGGTTCACGGTGCCTCAGCCTGGCCCTCCCAAGCTCCATTTTTGCTGGCAGCGTGCTGGAGCAGGTCATCGCAGGTGAAAACGGAGCTCAGGAGGGCCCCCTGTGCCCCTCCCGAGCTCCATTTTTGCTGGCAGAGTGCTAGCAAAACAAACTACTAGCAAAAGTGGCATTTGATCACAAGGCAAGGAGACAATAAATGTTTCCCCTTTTTGCATTTGAGCATCCAAGAAGGGACAGGAAAGGAGAAAGGGAAAGAGGAAAAACAAGGAAAAAGATGGGAAGAGAGGAAAGAAGGGAAAAGAAGGGAAGAAGGGAAGGAAGGAAGAAGAAAGAAAGGAGAAGGAAGAGAGAAGGAAAAAGAAGAAAAGGGAAGAAGGAAGGAAGGAAGGAAGGAAGGAAGGAAGGAAGGAAGGAAGGAAGGAAGGAAGGAAGGAGATTATAATGAGTGGGAGGGAGGATCTGAGGGAAATCCTGCCTTAGCACCAGCAGCCCTTTCACCATCCCTTTGTCTCTTCCTCCTGACTTCTCCTAGTGGTCTCTCTTCCTATCGCTGAGGATGCTTTGATTACAAACCCAGGTCTCCTCGTGTGGAGAGGGAATGGGCCTTCCTCTGACCCACACACTTTGCCCACCTACGCACACCATGAGCAACCTGGCCAAGGAGAGCGAGCAGCATCCTCAAGGAGGAGGTAAGCATAGCTGGGCACCCCCTCGGGAAAGCAGGGCTGAGCTGGGCCGTGGGGTCCTGGTGCCCTTGCAACTCAAGGGATGTGCTGGGGGCTTGCCCTCTGCTGCCTAGGGCTCTGGACAGCCTGCACCCACCAGCCAGGGGTCCTCTGTGTGGCCTGAGAGGGACGGCGAGGCTCCTCTGGAGGACAAGGGTTTGGCGCTTTCCCTGGTCTTGCCTGTCTCTGCTGGAAACAATGGATCCCCCCAGCTCTGCCCGGGCCACCACAGGTGCCCCGACACGATTGATACCAAGCTGACAACGCCCACACTGGCCATGCCCACACCAGCCCCCCAAGGTCAAATACAGTCCTTATGCGGCCCTCAATGAAATAGAATTTGATACCTCTGTACTAGATCAATTGTTTTAAGCAAAGCAATTCAAATCTTCTCTCAGCTATCGGATGACCCCTGATATTCACTTCGTGTAACTGACATGGTAGTTTCAGAAACAATGCTAAGTATTTGACCTTAAGCCATGCAGAACATATTAACACATATTAACACAAACCTAAGCCTAATTTTTGATGTGTATTAATTATTCCGTAACAACAATAAGATTAAGAATTTTCTTCTCAACCCCTTTAGCACTTACTTGTGGAATCTTGAAGAATCCTATAATTTCAGCTATATAAGATGATGTGACAAAATCCAGTCCCCCAATGATAGCCATGAGATTCTTCTGGGTGTCACATTTGTAGTTAGGGACAAATTCCTGGGATTTGAAAAGTAGGTCCAGAGTGGTGCGATAGGTCATCTTTGGGTTGTGGTAACTATCATAGATGTGGAACCCAAGAGTGACATTGTGTAAGATCTGGGAATCCTCATTGATCTCCTTCACAGCAAAGGCCAAGGCAAGGATGTGCTGGTAGAATTTGATTATTAAACTGCAAATGATTTAAATACCACAGTTGAAAAAGGAAGTTGATCATTCTCATTATTTGGCATCATTTCTATATGAATATCAAACATTTCTTTCTCCAATGAAAGTAGGAAACTAATAGGTTTTCTAAAATACTGAATCATTTGATTCAAATTTTCTTTTTCTACAGTATTTGCATGATTTGCAACAAATATCTGCTACAAGAAATAAAAATTGTCCTTTTTTATGATACCAATTTTTTCTTAATTTTTTTCACAAAATAGAATATGAACAAATCCAGCATGTATCAGTTATTTATTTTATGTATGTTTTGTGAAGATTGATAATACATATTTTTTTAAAAAAAATATTACCTTAAGCTTACTAAATGTTATTCAAAAGATGGGTTTCGCACCCAGGTTTCATACATTATATGACAAACTCTTTACCATAAGGTAAAGAAAATTATTTATGCTTCCATAACTAGAAACATTTGTAGGACAGAGAGAGTTAGATTAGATATAAAGCCTATATTTATGTTGAAATTCTTTTACTCCCATAAGCAATTTTGGGAAAACTGATTAAGATTAGAAAAAGAAAAAAAACCCTTACTTTAGTATATCATAAGATGTTATTCTAGGATATTCCTTAAAATTAATTTCAAAAAGGTTGTAAATTATGTGGGACGCCATCCCACCAATGACGAGGTCCCCAGGTTGGTGCCACTCATGTGGAACAAGGAAAGCATCACTTGCAGGGCAGCCCAGAGTCTCTATTTGCTTCACCAAGCACAGCAGGAGGAGCAACATCTTCACTCTTGAAAATGGCTCTATTCCATCCTCTCCTATCCTACCCCAGAGGGAAGTTTGTATTATTCCAATAGTTAATCCTATTAATTCAAGGTTTCTATCCAAGAGTACACCTAATCAGAAAACCAACCATTATCTATTTAAAGATCCATGAGAGTGCAAATTTGTGTCTTAATATCATCAGGGTTTGAACAGATATTCTGGCAGCGAATAAGAGGGGGAGGCAACTTGTAGCAATGGCTCTGACTTGTAGCAAACACACAGCCATTACTATCCTTGTGCCAATCCCCTTGGGTTGAAGATACGTTTATTGTTCTTGAATTGAAATCGTCTTCCATGCAGTCTTTGATGTTTTGGCCTAATTAAAAAAAAATGGCAATTCCTGTCGGAGATCATTATTTTGTTGTTGATGAGAGAATAAGTGGCCGTTTAAATGCTTTTTAAAATGCACAATTGCATTTTAAATGTACAATTGCAATAAAATGTACAGAGGGGAATTTTCAATACAAACTATACTTGATTTTTTACAATTTGTTTTATTTCTTTTACAATGAATTATAAATGCAGTTCTCTTTCCAATGCATATCACTAAGATGCATAGATATTTTGGCATTCCCTCATTTTAAGAAGTTGGGTATGATTTCTTTCAAGATCCCCCTAGAAGGGAAGGGGATACCTCTATTCTTTCCACTATGTATAGGTTGGGTGACATTTTTACTTAAGTTAGTCATGAGCAGGAAATACATTTTATCTTCGATTTGGAAATGGACAGGTTTCTGCAGCCTTAGATCTTACTGTGGGTTTCAAACCCTTTGTGGACCAATTCGGGCAGAGGTTTTAACTCCATAGTAAAAGCTGTGGTCATCTACAACTCACAATTTCCAAAGAGAGGAAAGTAGTTCTCTTTTCTCTCTCTCTCTCCCTCTCTCTCTCTCTCTCATCCCTTCCTCACTTGCAGTATCAGATTTAATTTTATTGTCATTGATGAATGCAACCGTATTCCATAAAACAACATGCAGATTCACTGCCAATATTTAGTTGATTAGAGGAATAGTGGAGAAAAGAGGCAATGGAGCTTAACATTTATTTTGAACCCTGCTTAAATTTGGAAGAGGTTTCCTCCAGGGGGAGGAGAGGAGGTTATCAAAGAGTTGCTAACCAACAATAAAAGTACAACAAAAAAAAAGCAAAGAATGTTGTCAGTAAACATAAAGAGCAGGAGTTTTCCAGGAAAATTTCACCCTTCACTGCATCCATTCCATACATTTTGGTCCAATTTGGCTGAAGTTTAATTTTGATAACCAGCTATTTCTCCCTTATTCCTTTCTCCCCAAATCTCATTTTTCAGCTGTAACCAAACTAAAATTTTCAATTACTTTTCATTTCTACTATGTAACTAAAAAAGGTAGATTATCAAATAGAACTCAAGGAAAGTATGAAAAGAATGGAGGGTGGAATATCTTGATGGGCTTTAGTGGTTAAAAGGCTGAAGTTGTTACAGCAATTAAGAACAGTGGTAGAAACCATCCATAGTACTTCCTGAGGTCTTTCAAGATCTTTCTTTCAAAGCTTTGTCCCTCAATTTAGTTTTGCATATGAAAACTTCCTACCTGCTTTCCAAATTAAGTATTTATTTTCTGAAAAAATAAGTGCCGATGAACCCACATAATTTAGAGAGTAATTGCAATAGGGGAGAGAAACTTTCTTCTGAGTCCCAAACTCTTCTCACAAGGAACATTTGTGGACTGAGAAGCTCACCTTCTAAGCACTTTATACAGACACTAGATCAGGGGTGTCAAACTGGATTTCTTCAAGGATCGGATCAGCATTGTAGTTCTCCTCCGTGGGCTGGCCATGAGGGGGAGGGAGACAGGACTGATGCCTCCTGCAGCACCCTATGGGCCAAAACAAGCTGCAGGGGGGCATGCGCGGCCCCATGCCCTGTTTTCGGCCAGGATGGCCTCCTGCAGCACTCTGCCAGCCAAAATGGTGCACGGGGTGTGTGTGTGCAGCAATGCCACATGCCATTTTGTCTGGCAAAGTGCTGAAGGAGGCCATCCAGGCTGAAAACAGGGAGCAGCATAGCCACTCACCCCCCCCTCTATTTTGGCAGCCAGAGGCACCGCGGGCCAGTCCTTTGTTATTTCCAGGCCGGCCCTATGGGCCAGATTTAAGCATCCCACAGGCCACATCTGGCCCACGGGCCTTGAGCTTGATACTGCTACTGCAGATAGTGAGTATTGAATATTTCCCCAGAGGTAGAGATGCAATCAAATGAAGGTTGTGGAAATGTGATATTTCCTACAGGAATTAGGACTTGGTAGTGGGTTGTCAGCAGATGGATGGATGGATGGATGGATGGATGGATGGATGGATGGATGGATGGATAGATGGAGATGGACTTTATCTAGATTCTTCTAATGAATCCAAACTCTCAATTGAACCTTGCTTTCTTGGGGCTTCTTAATACCTCACTGAGCTTATGCAAATATCATCATGAAATGTTCCTATTTAAAAGCAAGGTCCTAATTTTGGAATTTTGCATTTTGTACAAATTGTATCTGTCTAAATTCATTTTAAAAAGTTACTATGCAATTCTTGATGTTTTTCTTTTCCCTGATAGCCCTACCAAAATGTGAATCTCAATTTGCAAAGTTGTAAAGTTACAGGTGTCAGGTGGTTTATAAAGAGAAAGTATAAATATCTTGAAAGTAGCATGTGAAATATTAGATATGCTTTGAGTCAATAACTGAAAAGTCCTAACAGTACATGGGAAATCAATTTTCTCAAAGTCTCTTGAAGTAAAGTGTTGAAAGGGACAAAGTGTTATATTCAACAATCTTGGGAAATGGTTGAAAATGCAGCACCACAAGCACTTCTTTTGGAATGGGCAACTATAAGAAATTCTTTTGTTACTAAGAGTAATCCTCCACAAATCCTCTTTTGACACAAATAAAATTTGAGGGTGGAGGTTCATTCTCTGAACTTGCTGGTTGGTTTCTGAATGTTTCGTTATCAGGCTAGGTAACATCTTCAGTGGAATTTAGTGGATGTGACTGTCAGTGTTCTGCTTAAAAGGGCTTTGTATGGTCAGTAGGTCTTGTGATGGGAAGGTCACATCAGGTAAGGGACATGTCAGATGAGGTTCTTGTGACAGGTCTTGTGATGGGTCAGGTGTGGGTCACATGAGGCTAGTTTTTAGTGCTGGTTGGAATTAGAATAATAGAGTTGGAAGGGACCTTGGAGGTCTTCTAGTCCAACCCCCTGCTCAGGCAGGAAACCCTATACCACTTCAGACAAATGGTTATCCAATCTCTTCTTTAAAACTTCCAGTGTTGGAGCATTTACAACTTCTGGAGGCAAGTTGTTCCACTAATTAATTGCTTCTCTCCTTGATTAGTTTCCACCCATTGCTTCTTGTCCTACCCTCAGGTGCTTTGGAGAATAGCTTGACTCCCTCTTCTTTGTGGCAGCCCCTGAGATATTGGAAGACTGCTATCATGTCATCCCTACTCCTTCTTTTTATCAGACTAGATATACCCAGTTCCAGCAACCGTTCTTTATATGTTTTAGCCTCCAGTCCCCTAATCATCTTTGTTGATCTTCTCTGCACTCTTTCTAGAAAGAGTGCAGAGGTTGGGGGGGGGTTGTATGGGTTGCTTGAGGGGCATTGCCATTGCTGTTTGGCAGTGTGGTGGATTTGAATTCTCAGGGGTTCATAGGCTGGCTGTAGGTCAGTGTGTTGGTTGATGGAGTTCCAGGCTTCGATAAACTTGCATGCATGGCAGTTGATAGATTGGTGATTCTTATATTGCTCCAATCGAATTGGTGCTATTCGGTGTCAGTGTGGGTAGAAATTAGGGATTTGGGATTGTGACGATTGACTGCCAACTGGTATTCATGGATTCTGGATTTTCCACATATGCAGAAATAGAACTTACATATATATATTCCCTGCAGACAATAAGCAGTCTTTCTATTCTTTTTTGTCAGCAACATCTCTTATAAAGAAAAATCACATGGGGTACTAATTTCTATTTGTAAGAAAAGAATGGATGAGGGAGAAGGAAGAACCCATTTTATTTCATTTCACTAAATTTCTCATATTATGAATATCTGATAACAGGTTGCAATGGAAATAGATTTATGGGCAGAGAGTGAACAGTTACGACCCAGCAAGAAAGCCTTTTTTTTTTTTAATGCAGTAAAATGTATGGGATTCACAAACTTTATAAATTTTACATTTCAAGGAAATCTAAATAATCCAAAATTGATATCCTATGACACTTTGTTAAATTCATAAAAGGATAATCAGCTTTTTTACTGTATTTATCTAACACTTTAGTGATTGATCGTATAAAACCTTTGAACATCTGTCTGCAAATGCTGGTCATCATTTGAGCCAATATCTGAAATATCCTAACAGGGAACAAGAAAGCTACATGACCAAAATCAAGTTCAATTGATGTGTTGAAAAGAGAAAGGTCTTGATTAAAGAATTTTGGAAAATGGTGATAATACAGCAACATGAGCACTTTTGGAATGGACAATCATAATAAACCTTAATAATCATAAATATCATACTCAATTCATTCCTTAAAAAATAAATAAAATAAATAAAAAAACCTGTTCCTATAATTTTGTATATTTTTCTTATAGACAGCATTCCTTCTGTGTCTTTTTTGCCCCCAGCAATTTCTCTGAACCAGAAATATCACATGATGAACTAATTTCTCTTTGTGAGTTGCTTCCTGTGGTTGAGGTCAGGCCTAAAAACAATGATGTAGCACTTTGGCAAAAATATGCATCCCAGTAATGCAGCGCTGGAGGACAAGATGGAGAAGACCTCCACAGCTACCATGGCTTTGCCTTTTGTGCTCAGATAGGCTGGAAAGAAGGAGATCCACACACTGCAGAAAGCCAACATGCTGAAGGTGATGAACTTGGCTTCATTAAAGCTATCAGGTAATTTGCGGGCAGGAAAAGTTACAATAAAGCTGGCAATGGCCAAGATATCCATGTAGCCTAAGACACAGTAGAAGAAGGATGGTGAACCCTCATTGCATTGTAAAATCATTTCTTGGTGCTCTGAATGCATGTCCAACTCAAGGAATGGGGGAAATGTCGACAACCAAAGAATACATATACATACTTGGAAGAGAGTACAGGAAAGTATAATAGAAAAAGCCAATCTTTTCCCCACCCATCTCCTCATTTGAGATCCAGGTTTAGTGGCCATGAAGGCAACAACCATGGTGAGAGTTTTGGCCAGTACACTAGAAATGGCTACTGAGAAGGTGATGCCAAACATTGATTGTCAGAGAAGGCAGGTCACTTTGCCAGGTTGGTTGAGGAATAACAAGGAGGAGAGAAAATAGAGCAGAAGAGAGACAAGCAGGGTGTAAGTGAGGGACCGGTTGTTGGCTTTGACAATAGGAGTATCCCTGTACTTAATAAATATTCCAAGTACCCAAGATGTCAAGAAGAAGAAACAAAGAGTTGCTGAGGCTAAACCAATTCCTAAGGTTTCTTCAAAAGTTAGGAAAACCAGCAGTTTCAGGATACATCCTTTCTTTTCTTTATTTGGATAATGATCTGAACATTGAAAACAGTCATCCATATCTGGAAAGAAAATCAAGGATATTTTTTTTCATCTGGGAATTCCATATTATTGAGGGGTGTGTAGGAAGGTAGCACCCACCCTTCTCCTGGAAAAATGAAATATCCTAGGAAAATATTAAAAAGGCAGAATATTATAGAATATCCCTAGAGAAATTGAGAAACATGCTTTTAGAAAGGAAACAGACTCACTCTTAGTAGCCCCCACCTTTGTCAATGGGCCATCAAGGAATGGCCCAGCTCACTCATCCCCCCACCTTTGTCAATGGGCAGTCTATTCTACATAACAAAAATAGGATTAGCCCTCTGCCTCATGGCACCTGGGAAGATTACATCAGCCAGCACTCAAACTAGCTTGGTATTCAGGACAGCCTACAGAGTTGCCCCATGGGAGTCTGACAGCCAATGGGATACATTTCTGTACAGGAACAGGAAACTAAGAGGTGGGGCCCAACAAAGGTCATAAAACCAAGAGACTCAGCATCTTTCCTTTCCTTCTCTCCTCTCCCAACATCTGGAAGCATGTGATCCACCTTTTTTGTTCAGGAGCCCATGCCATGTGCTCCTGTCCACCATTAAACCTTCTTTCCAAGCAACTTCCAGGAATCCAGTGTCTTTTTCCCCACTTGGAACTGAACCCAGAAGGATATTCCTTACAACAGGTGCTTGGTGCTCTCTGAGCTTGCTTGTTTCCTTGCAGACATTTTATTACCCTAGCTAGGGATTGCTGAGGGTCCCATCCCCTAGAGAGATACACCTGATGGGACCCAAAAGAAAGGCCTTGGCTCTCTCTCTCTCTGGTGGTTCTCGTGGTGGCTCCCTCTCTCTGGAACATAATTCCCCCAGAGATTAGAATGGCCCCCACTCTGACACTCTTCCAGAAGGCGCTGAAGACCTGGTTCTGCCAGTGGGCCTGGGAAACCCAGAGCGGGATGGAGCCCATTAAATGGCTCATGTGATCTGCTGTCACTGGGACGGGGTGGGGTGGGGGTGATTTATTATATTGTATTAATTTATAAACAAACAAACAAATAAATAAATAAATAAATAGGTAGCATCATCAGTGCTAATAAGGAGTGCTGTTTGCTGTCAGTTTATATTCTGGTGTCTTGCCTATCTTTGTGGGTGGGAGTGGTCTTAGGGATTCTTTAGTTGGGCTCTTTATTGATGGCTCTTTAGCAATTTCTTGACTGGGGTATTGTTTACTTGATTGTTGGTCTGAAGTTAACCTTGGAGTTAATCTATGCTGATCTGGGTGCTGATTACTGGTGGAGAGCTGCTGGAGTCTTTTTATTCTCTTTTGGGCTGGATGATTGTCTCTTTTGGATAGTCTATAGATGTTGTTAATGTCTATGTGTCTATTAATGACTGATTTGTCAGAGTGCCAGGCTTCTAGAAATTCCCTGGCATTTTTGGACTTGGCTTAGTCTAGGACTCTCCTTTATTGGTATTCCACATTATTGAAAATCACCTTATTAATTTTATGCATCCAAGTAGTTTATTAAAGTTTGCTTATAGCTAATGAAATGTGGGAGAATGTCTAACCTACCATTTTGATTTGAAATCTTCCCTTCTGGGCATGGAACACAGTCATAGCAGCAGAACTGATCCCCCTCAATCCCTTTCTTCCAGGATCCAGGGAAACAAGGGTCATTGCATCTAGAAAGTGGAGGAACCTGTTGATTAAGCATAAGTTGTTTTGAAATTGGAGATATTTAAAACAGTTTCTAATTTTTCTCCTTTATGGAGGGGAATTATTTTTTACTTCCCAAAGGATACTCAATTTGTCCATTTCATCCACAACTTTAAAAAAAATGTAGAAATTTAAAAAAGTAGACATTAGAATGATGTTCAAAAGTTCCTGTTTGAAGGACAGGGTGAGCAAATAATAACACTTGGTGAGAACCACTCTTGTGATTTCAAATGAAAATTCAAACCAAATAGGTAAACATGGTATGGTAATACAATATTTTTATGTTACATTGCAATGCCAATTTAATGAATGCTTGATCACCAACAACATTTGAAAAGAATATTCCCTTATTTCTTTAAAATCCGGATTTCAGATTTTGAAAGAAATTATGTTCAACATGGGATCATAAGGCAAGGTCAGTTCACTAATTTGATACCTGGTTAAAAGCTGGATTCCAGACAATCACATTTTCATCGATGAATAGTTCCTTCCCTTTTGGAGCCTGGAGATCCATCTTTCCAATTCTAACTCTTTGAAAGGATCTGTTTGGAAAAGTGATCAAGTTGGTGATGTCGAATCCACCTGTTGCTTCCCCTTTCTCATTCAGGAACTCTCTCTCCCCAGCTGAATTGTTAAAGGAAATGCTTTGAAGAAATGGATGGAGCTACTTGAAAGAGAATAGAAGAGAGAGGGAATTGAAAGGCTAATAATGGAGAACACCATGTTCAATTTTCATTTCCTCATTCTTACTGTTCCTATAACTATTAAATATGTATGCTTAGAAATTTAATAATTGATATTGCATGGAGATATATATGTCCACTCTAGTATAATTTGATATTATTTTAAGGAAAGGTAAGGATGAATTGAAGCAGAATGAAAAATAGGCTTTGGGAATTATGTAACTTCCTTCAATTATTATTTGGGTTCCCTACTTAAACAATTAATTCAACCTAGCCCATATCTAATCTTTCCTCATTAGTATAAAGATATTTTAGAGTTTGAGGTCTGACTAATTTCCTTTAACCAATTTTTAGAATCTGAGACTCAAGCATTCTTTGACAGATGGATGAGAGGAAGAGATTATTGCAAACATAGGTTTGTTTCATAATATGGATGCCACATGTAAAAAGGACCACTTTTATTTTATTCCTGTAAAACTCTGATAAAGACAGAAAGCTTTGCTTGTCACCCATGAAAATTTCATGAGCCACAGAGAAAGTTCAAGGAGAATTGATTATTTTTGGAGGAGACAATGACAAGTAATTTAAATTATCATTTTAACTATCTCTTATTTTGCAAGCTAGGGTGATTTACTAAATAACTCCTGCCAACATCTAAACCATAATTTATACTGTTGTTTCTTGATGATCACCTGAGGAAAGCACCTGAGGGTAGGACAAGAAGCAATGGGTGGAAACTAATCAAGGAGAGAAGCAACGTAGAACTAAGGAGAAATTTCCTGACAGTTAGAACAATTAATCAGTGGAACAACTTGCCTCCAGAAGTTGTGAATGCTCCAACACTGGAAGTTTTTAAGAAGATGTTGGATAACCATTTGTCTGAAGTAGTGTAGGTTTCCTGCCTAAGCAGGGGGTTGGACTATAAGACCTCCAAGGTCCCTTCCAACTCTGATATTATTATCTTATCTTATCTTATCTTATCTTATCTTATCTTATCTTATCTTATCTTATCTTATCTTATCTTATCTTATCTTATCTTATCATCTTATCTTATCTTATTTCTATCTTATCTTACCTTACCTTACCTTACCTTACCTTACCTTACCTTACCTTACCTTACCTTACCTTACCTTACCTTACCTTACCTTACCC
>QLTV01001690.1:21457-36688 GCA_003457575.1 Thermophis baileyi | reverse complement strand
AGCAAATTTTGATGCTCCAGGTAAAGAGGATTCATTTTAGGATGAGTTACCACAGTTTGCATATTGGAGGTTCCTAAAGGAATGCTGGGAAACTCTGTATTTTAAAGAACATTTGAGGGAGGGATGCAGAATAGCCCTTCTCTGCCTAAGGCTGTAGTGACCCAGCACCAATCAAAACACTGTTTGTGAAGCAACTGATATATATATGGTCACTACAGCCTTAGGCAGAGAAGGGCTATTCTGCACCCCTCCCTCAAATGTTCTTTAAAATACAGAGTTTCCCAGCCTTCCTTTAGGAACCTCCAACATGCAAACTGTGGTTACTCATCCTAAAATGAATCCTCTTTATCTGGAACTTCAAAATTTGCTGTTTGCTGGGAAGATGTGTAGCTAAAAGTCAGTCCACATTTAGTGTACATCTGACTTTGGGGATATTTCTTCATAACCAAACAAAAGTGTATTTTCTGTTCAGTTCACACCCCTTGCTCACTGGGTCTGGATGTCACAAAGCAAAGCCCACATTTTGTAATTAACCCCAGCGTTTTGACTGGCAGAGTGCTGCAGGAGGCTGAGTGCTATCATGCCCCCTGCCCACGTATGCCCACCCAGCCATGCCCACCCAGCCAGTCATTAGGACACAGAACCGGTTGTTAAAAAATTTGCAGCCCACAACTAACTCCAAGGTACCTTCTGATCCAAAACAAGGGAATTTGCTTAAATTGAGTGTGTGTGTGTGTTTTCTCAGGAATAATGGAATAACAGAGTTGAAAGGGACTTCTGAGGTCTTCTAGTCTAACCCCCTGCACAGGCAGGAAAACTGAGGATGCCAAAATCTGAGTGGAGGGCCTGGGAAATGTGTCAGAATAACAGAAAGAAGGGACTTTGGGGGGACCCTCTACCATTTCAGAGAAATGGCTGTGCAGTCTTTTCTTAAAAACCTCCAGTGATCAAGCACCCAGAACGTCTGGAGACAAGTAGTTCCACTGGTTAATTGTTCTCACTGTCAGGAAGTTTCTCCTTAGTTTTAGGTTGCTTCTCTCTTTGTTCAGTTTCCATATATTGCTTCTTGTTTTGCCTTCTGCTTCTTTGGAAAATATATTCTCCCCCCCCCCCTTCTTTGTGGCAGCCCTCAAAAGCCTGTTTTGTGACCTGCCGATCACACTCTTGAGCAAAGCATGTGAGCCATTTCCTCCTTTCAGTAGTCCATGAAAGTACATCTATAGTATGTAGATGCAGATAATAAAGTCGAAAAAAGTTGAACAACATTTTTACAGAACTATAGATACGTTGAGGCCGGGCGTGACAAGGAGTGGCTGGGAGGGGAGGGGCCGAGCGAGGTGCCCCTCGACATGAATGATATCGAGTTGGCCATGACCACCCAGTCACATGATGACCCAGCCACACCCACCCAGTCACATGACCACAAGCCACACCCACCCAGTCACACCCACCTAGCCATGCCCACAGAACCAGTAGTAAAAAAAATTGAATCCCACCACTGATTACCTATAACCTATAGGTCTAAAAAGAATAAAGAGAAAAAACAACAGGGTATATGTTAAAAGAAGAGTATAACAAATTGCAGTTAGAATTCCAAAGTGACCCACAAAAGAAAGCACTTAAAAGAAAAATGGAGATAATTAAACACAAATTGAACGTAATAGAAGAAATAGCCCAACAAATCAAAAGGGCAAAACAAAAAAAATTTGAGAATGCAAATAAACCGGGAAGATGGCTGGTGTCTAAACTGAAAAAAGAAAGAGAGAAAAAGGTGATAAATAAACTGCAAGATGAACAGGGACACATACAATTCCAAATTGAAACAATAAAAAAATAGTCAAAGAATATTATGAAAAACTATATGATATAGAAAATAATTCTATGGAAAAAATAACACAATATATGGAAGAAGCCAATCTACCCAAAGTTCCAGAAAAACTTAAAAATACACTAAATGAAAAAGTTTACCACTGAAATAAGTCTGTAATGAGCTATTATTTGAAGCCAAACTACCCAATACATGGACAGAAGCAGACATTACCTTAATACCAAAAGAGGATGTACAACTGACACAGATAAAAAAATTATAGACCAATATCTTTATTAAATGTGGATTATAAAATATTTAGCGGTACTTCAATAATAGCAGAGAGATTGAAAAAAATTCTGATTGAATTTATCCACCCAGATCAAAATGTTTTCTTACCAAAAAGACAAATAAAACACAATTTAAGGATTAATTTAGATACATTAGAATACTATGAATTGCATCCATAAAAACAAATGGCATTAATCTTTTTAGATGCTCAGAAAGCCTTTGATAATGTAAGCTGACAATTTATGACACATTAACTAAATTGTATGGATTTTGGAGAAAAAAATTATAAATGTAATTAAGACAATATACTATAAACAAACAACCAAAGTAATTACAAATGGGGACTATACAGAGAATTTTGATATAAAGAAAGGAACAAGACAAGGATGTCCGCTATCACCTTTACTGTTTATATTGATTTTGGAAGTCTTGAACTGGAATATTAGACAAGATCCAGAAATTAAAGGAATGGAGATAAGAGAGGAAAGATATAAATTACAAGCATTTGCAGATGATTTGGTATTTATTGTAGAAGAACCATTGGAGACAATTCCTAAACTATTAAAAAAGATAGAGGAGTTTGGAGAGGTAGCAGGATTGAAAATAAATAGAGAAAAAACTAAAATTATAGTCAAAAATCTTATACAAAAACAAAAAGAACAATTGACAGAAAAAGTGGACTTGCAAATAGTTAAGAAACTTAAATACTTGGGAATATACCTAACAGCAAGATGTGCAACGATAAAAGAAGACAACTATATAAAATTATTCAAGCAAATAAAATTAGATTTGGAAAAATGGAAAAATCTCCATCTATAGCAATAGCAGTTAGACTTATATACCGCTTCATAGTGCTTTACAGCCCTCTCTAAGCGGTTTACAGAGTTAGCATATTGCCCCCAACAATCTGGGTCCTCATTTTACCCACCTCAGAAGGATGGAAGGCTGAGTCAACCTTGAGCCGGTGAGATTTGAACCGCCGAACTGCAGCTAGCAGTCAGCTGAAGTAGCCTGCAGTGCTGCACTCTAACCACTGTGTCACCTCTATAAATTGTTGGGAAGGATTGCTACTGTAAAAATGAATATTTTACCAAAATTGCTTTTCCTGTTCCAAACAGCACCTATAAAAATTGAAAATAAATTCTTTGATGACTTGAATAAATAGATCCTGAAATTTATCTAGCAAGGAAAAAAAGTGAGAATTAAATTGAAAATATTACAAGAATCTAAAGAGAATGGAGGATTTGGATTTCCAGACTGGCTTTTATATTACCAAGCATGTGTGATAACATGGTTAAAAGAATGAATAACCCTCAGGCATAAGAGACTGTTATATTTAGAAGGATATGATTTACAACTTCTTATGGTATGAGAAGAATAAAATTCACAGATACTTTCAAAATCACTATATAAGAAACTCACTATTATCTATATGGGAAAAAATAAAACCCAAGATTTATTCGAAAATCCCAGAATGATTCTCAATGATGGAAGCCTTTATATACCCAAATCTGGTGAACTTCAAAAAAAAATGTGCTTGAAGACCAGGGCATTATATTATCATGGGTGGCCTCAATTGCAAATACAATCTAGATACAATAAAGACATGAAAAAGTATGGCTTTTATAAAGGACAAACAGTATTTGATCAGATATTGTTGAACTCTGATGAAAAATTAATTAAGAAAATATATATTTTTTTACTAAAATGGAAAATGGAGAACGAACAGAAGGTAAAAAAAACTTTGGTTATAATATAGCACTAGAGAAATGGCAAAAATTATGGGAAAGGAACTACAAAATTGACAATGGCAACTTCTTATAAAGAAATTTTATATAAAGCGTTTTATAGTTGGCACCTATCACCTGCTAGGTTAGCTAAAATATGTTTATTTTTAAATATGTTTAAAATTTATGTAAATTTTTAAATATGTTTAAAAATATGTCTAGCAAATGTTGGAAATGTAACCAAAAAATGGGCACATATTATCATATGTGGTGGACTTGTATTAAAGCAAAAAAAAAAAAAAATCGGCAAAAATACATATGTGGTTAGAAAACATGTAGATTTTAAACCTGAACTGTTTTTATTAGATATAATATCAGAAAAACTTGATAAGCAAAGTATATATTTAATATTGCACGTCTTAACAGCAGCGAGGATTATATTTGTACAATGTTGGAAAACTGAAGAAACACCGCGAGATGAAGAGATAATTAGGAAGATACTAGACTGTGCAGAAATGGACAGACTTACACTGAAGATTAAACAGAAAGAAGACCCAGAATATTATCAAACATGGACTTTATTTTACCAGTGGTTGGAAAAAAGAGGTGAGGATTAAGAATGTAATATGTATTGTTAAGCAATTACACAAACCCAGACAACACGATGTTTATTAATCACTAACAAAATGTAAACAATAGAAAATCAATTAAAATCTTTAAATAAATAAATAAATAAATAAATAAATAAATAAATAAATAAATAAATAAATAAATAAATAAATGCTGAATAATTTCTCCAAAGTTCAAATTTGCTTTTTCTATATATTTGCATGATTTGCAACAAATATCTGCTACAGGCAATAAAAATAGTGCTTTTTTCATAGTACCACATTTACTTTCTAACATTTTTTCAGAAAATAGAATATGAACAATTCCAGCATGTATCAATAAAAACATATCGTATGTATGTTTTGTTAAGAATGATGATACAGATTTTTTTAAAAAAACAAACCTTAAGTTTACTAAGTTCTTCAAAAGATGTTTTACACCAAGGTTTCATACATTATATGACAAGTACTTTACCATAAAATGTTTAAAAAATGTTTATTCTCTCATAACTAGAAACATTTGAAGGACAGAGAGGCTTAGATTAGATATAAAGCCTTTTGGGGAAACTGATTAAGATTAGGGGAAAAAAAATCCTTACTTTGGTATGTCATAAGGTGTTATACAAGGATGTTCCTTAAAATTAATTTGAAAAAGGTTGTAAATTATGTGGGACACCATCCCACCAATGATGAGGTCACCAGGTTGGTACCACTCATGTGGAACAAGGAAAGCATTGCTTACAGGGCAGCTCAGAGTCACTATTTCCTTCACCAAGAATGCCAGGAGGAGTAACATCTTCATTCTTAGAAATGTCTCTCTTGCATCCTCTCCTATCCTTCCCCAGAGGGAAGTTTGTATTATTTCAATGGTTAACCCAGTGATTAATTCACGGTTTATATCTGAGAGTGCACCTAATCAGAAAATCCACCATTCTCTATTTGAAGACCCATGAGAGTGGAAATTGGTGCTTTAATAGCATCAGTGTTTGAAGAGATATTCTGGCAGAGGAGAATAGAGGGAGGAAACTTGTAGCAATGATTCTGACACACAGCTATTATGATCCTTGTGTCAATCCCCTGGGGTTCAAGATAGGTTGATGGTTGTTGAATTGAAATAGCCTTCTATGCAGTCTTTGATGTTTTTGCCTTAGTGAAGAAAATATGGTGATTCCTGTAGAAATAATTACTTTGTTTTTGATGAGAAAGTAAGTGGCCGAAGTTTAAATGCTTTTTGAAATGCACAATTGCTAATAAAATGTACAGAGGAGAATTTGCAATACAAATTACACTTGATTTTTGAAATTTATTTTATTTTTTACAATGAATAATAAGTGCAGTTCACGTTTCTTTGAATAGTATTAAGATGCATAGATATTTTGTCCTGGGAATATGGATAACTGAACACATGCACAGGGAGAGAATTCTACTTGGAGTATTGTTCTTCTGCCTTTTAACTGAAGGGACTGGTATTCCATCAGCTTTTATGACCCACCCGGTTAGGATACGTTGAAGAACTTCCCCTAGGACCCTTCAATACAGCTGTAAGCCTGCGAATTTCTTCTGGAGCTGAACTCTGAAGCTATCTGCATGCCAAAAGCTGGGAGGGGAGGGGCTGCAATCTGTTTGGGAGTCGAAGAAGCCGTCATTTTGAAATTCATTTTTCAAACAGACAGTAAGTTATGCCTTCCTTTGTTAATCACCTTCAACGATTATTATGCTATCTTAAGTCAACTTAAAAGAGACTCTTTCTAGCAACAGCCTGCTATATCTTTTTGAAGACCTGTGCCATTTTAGGGACTTCTTTTGTCTTAAAGAACAAGAAAGAAGGCTGCTAAGGCAAGCCAAATAAGGAAGTGTGCTGAGAGAAAAAGAAAAGAAAAGATAAGTTGATGGAGAAAGGTGAAGATTGAAAGCTGTGATTTTAGTTTACTGTTGTAGTAAGTGGTCTTGAACTTCTTAGCTGTGAGTGGCTAAAATTTTCTGATTCTTAATCCAACTTTGGATTAAAAAATCCGTAAAGCCGTTAAGACCTGGCTTTTCCGGCAGGCCTGGGGCCAATAGTTGTTCTGATTGTCCCATGCATGGTTGTGTGAATGTTTTATTTTAAATATGGATGGTTTTTTTAAATTGTTTTTATATGTTTTATTTTTTATATGATGTAAGCCACCCAGAGTCCTTCAGGAGTTGGGCGGCATATAAATTTTATAAATTAAATTAAATTAAATTAAATTCTGATTCTGACTAAAAGAGGAAGCCAAGATGGTGGAGCAAAGTATTAGAGATATATTTGAAAGGTCTCTAAATAAAATATGCAAATTTGTGGGCCAGTTGCTCTCTGATGATAAAAAATCCTCTCAAAGTACTGCTGAAATGCAAACATGTGGAGAATGTTACCAAACTGCCGAGGCAACTTGTTTCATCTTCTAATACTTTTCATTTGCCACATCAGATTTATTTTATTTCATTTTACTTCATTTTCATTTTACTTTATTTTACTTTATTTTCATTTCATTTTATTATTTTATTTTTTACTGTATATCGAACCTTTACTATTTCTACAAATAACTCAATGTGGCAAATGTATCCAGCACACACCTTCCTTCTCCTATTTTCCTGAAAGCAACAACCCTGTGAGGTTGGTTGGGCAGAGAGACAGAGTGACTTGCCCAATGTCACCCAGTTGACTTTAATGACAGGACTTGAACTCACAGTCTCTTGCATTCTAGTCAAGTGGTTTAACCACTAGACCAAATATCCCCCCTTTTTGCCAAAATATGTGGGTGACACACACATTTTTCTGGCAAAAGATTAAAATTGATCACATCAGGGAGACTTGATGGGTGCTTTTAATTTTTCTGATGCAAAGGGGAAGGTATTGATAGAGATATCAGAAAGGTATCCCTTCTGTGGCTCCCAAAAGGAGAGCTTTCAGCCTATGAAGGTCTAGCAGCCACGGTAAAAGTTCTGGAAAGAAATTTACAGTGTCCAATTTTCTATGACAATTATTTTCAGATGTTTTGATGTCACTGTCTGTGAACTTCCAGTCAGGTTTCAAGCAAGCACAAGCCCCAAAATTCTTTCAGACCAAAAAGGGTCTGGGAGGACTCCGCTACTCCCCACACAAAGTATGGGCACCTCCTTCCCTGGCTTTTTCCTTTCCCGCCTCAGTTTTTGGACTTATGAGAGTCCAGGAGGACCTCCGCTTGCTTCCCAGAGGTAAGGACCCCACTTAACACAGGGCTTTGCTCAGTGACTTCCCAGCTGGTTCCCCAAGTTCAACTCTCTCATTCACTTTTCCATTCCATTTTCACACACTCTCTCCTTTCCCTAACAGAAGGTCCTGTGCTCTGTCCTTACTGCCTATACTTTCCAGGCTCTGCTTTCTGTGGTTAGGAAAGTCACAGAGGAAGCAAGATCCAGCTGTGATTGGAAAAAGGATCCTTTCACTCTCACACAAGCAGGCATACACACATTTCACTAGTTTAGAAAAACTAGCTTAAAAGTTAAAATTTAGAGGTACTCACCTGACTTCCAAGCAGCCTTTGATCTCAACACTCAAAACCCCTTTAAAACCCACTGCCAGGGTTCCGACCAGAGCCCTAATAAAAACAGAAGCCTCAGGCCAATTTTCAAGAAAAATCCAGTTGTTTATTAGGAGCGCCATGTTGGCACAAACCAAGCGAAGCCAGCTCTGACTTCACCCAATTCGGGCCTTGCCTCTGACTCTGTTTTCCCCTCCCTCCAAGACGTGTCATCAGTCACATTCCCCAACGAAGCAATTTTGCGGGTTGTGGAAGTCACTCCCTCCAGCCGTTGCATGTCTCCATGGAGATGGCCTTGGCTTTGGCTGGCTAGGATGTGTTTTGTTTTGACTGAGGTGTGAATTCCTCGGTACAGCTATGTGGCACGATTTCCCATCCCCCTGCCTATGGCAACTTGGGAGCAGGTCAGGAAAGCTTTGCGAGTTGACACCCTTCTTCCAAATGGCCACAATCCTGGAAAAATCCACCCACAGACTCAATGGGTCCATGCTGGCAAGGGAGGCTTAACTGGGCAAGGTCCATTGGTCAGGTTCAATTGGAGTCCCATCTTGGTGTGCCAATTTGTTGGAAGAAATATCCATCTGGTTCAGTTCCAAGTGGGGAGAAAGACCCTGGAAACATGGAGGCTGGTTGGAAAGATGGTTTAATGAAGTAGAACCATCAAGCACATGGTCCTGGTGCAGCTGACGACATGGAGTTAAGAGAGAGAGGTATTTATACCCTCTCTTGGGCTTTGCACTTGAACTTTCTGTTCCTGTGCAAGAACATATCTATTCTATTGGTTGTTTTAGGGGTCATAGATAACTTTGTGGGTTGTCTGAGTCAAGCTTGGTTGAGGCTTGCTGGGTAATGCAATAAAGGGGATTGTTGGGCAATTCCTATTGTGGTTGAATGGCTTTGCCCTGTCTTTGTTCAGAGTCAGACCTTGCTGCAGGCAGTAATGGATTACCAAATATGCATTTCTAAAGCTGCTTGTGGAGGGGCAGGGAACTGAGGGTCTGAGTTTCTGTCTTTAAAGCATGTTTCTACTTTTATAATCCAGGGAAATATAATATTCTGCCTTTTTAATATTTCCTAAAATATTTCATTCTTCTAGGAGGGGGGTCCTAACTTTCTACAATATCCCCCCTTTTTGCAAAAATATGTGGGTGACATACACGTTTTTCTGGCAAAAGATTAAAATTAATCAGATCAGGGAGACTGGTGCTTTTAATTTTCTGATGCAAAGGGGAAGGCATTGATAGAGGTTTCAGAAAAGTATCCTTTCTGTGGCTCCCAAAAGGAGAGCTTTCAACCTATGAAGGTCTAGCAGCCACATAAAAAGTTCTGGAAAGAAATTTACAGTGTCCAATTTTCTATGACAATTATTTTCAGATGTTTGATGTCACTTTCTGTGAGCTTCCTGTCAGGTTTCAAGCAAGCACAAGCCCCTTTTATATTTTATCATCCAGGAAAATATAATATTCTGCCTTTTTAATATTTCCTAAAATATTTCATTCTTCTAGGAGAGGGGGTCTATCAGTGTTCCAAGTAACACCCCCAACGAAAGAAGACTCCGAGGCTTGACGTTCCTCAAAGTTCCATTTTATTAGAGATGTCATACTGGCACATCTGGGAAAACCTGAATCTGAAAGCTTCCAGGTTTTCCCCACCCAAAAGAAAGTCCAAGACCCTGCCCCAGCACCCACATGTCCATCACATGGTCCAATCAAGGCACCGTCCCAACTGGAGATACCTCCCAGTCACACCCCTCCAGGTGCAGAGCAGAATGTCCTTGACTCTCGGAGAAAGGAATGTTATTATGACTATATATCTCCCCAGCTCCATACAATACCCCCTCCCAGTTTCCCACAGCACTAAATGTGGCAGGCCTGAAGATCCAATGCCCAAGATGATTTCCAGGCCTGACAGGCCGCCCCCCCCTCATCCGATGATCAAATCCTGCAATGAGAGCAACATAGGGGGTTAACTATTATTATCTAACCACCTCTCTCCCCCCCCCATGAGTACCCTTTGGCTTATCAGGATATTTATCAAGGAATTGCTTCACTAATCTGTCTGCCTTTAAGTCCCAGCTTTTAACCCAAGTAGCTTCAGACAAAGGGTATCCTTTTAAATGAACTAAGTACTGTAATCGTCCTCTAAACAATCTAGTTTCTAGAATTCTTTTTACTTCATAATGGGTTTCCCCTTTCACCATTATAGGTTTGGGAGCTGGCCGGGTCTGTGGCCTTAACCTCGACCCGACTGCTAGCTTTAGCAAACTGCAATGAAAGACAGGATGTACTTTCCCTAGTATGCGTGGGAGGCTAAGTTGAACTGTCACTGGGTTAATTACTTTCACTATGGGGAAAGGACCTAAAAACATAGGTCCCAGCTTTTTACTGGGCAGCTTCAGTCTTATGTATTTAGTTGATAGATAAACCCGATCTCCCACACGGAAGTGGGGTTGAAGAGATCGGTGTTTGTCTGCTTGCTTCTTATACGTCTCAGTGGCTTCTGCCAGCATTTTTTTTTTGTATTCTCCCACCCCTTCCTCAGTGACTCCATACACTTGGTCAAAGTCATGGAGGAGGGGGGTTCTCTTGGCAGTTCAGGCATGGGGACAGAATCCATGCCGCTGGTTACCTGGAAAGGGGTTAATCCGGTGCTGCTATGCACGGTGTTGTTGTAAGCCACTTCTGCAAATGGCAGAAGGTCCGCCCAGTTCTCTTGTTGGTAATCCACATAGCATCTTATATATTGCTCCACCATTGCGTTCGCTCATTCCTCCGCTCCATTCATACTCGGATGGAAAGCCGAGCTAAGTCCTTGTGTGGATTGACCTAGAAGCATCCCACAAGATCCTCCATAAAGCAACAGTCTGCAAGTAGCTGAGGAGCTTTGCTGGAGGGCGGGGCTGCAATCACTCCATTGTTGAAAAAGCAGCCATTTTGGAATTTATTTTTCAAATGTACAATAAGTTGTGCCTATACTTTCTTAATCACCTTTAAGGACTATTAATCTTTATTAAACTAAGATAGACTCTCTTTAGCCACCGCCTGTTATTCCTTTTTGAAGGTCTCCACCATTTTGGGGATTTCTTTATTGTTAAACAACAAGGAAGAATGCTGCTGAAGGCAAACTAAAATAAGGAAGTATGGAGTATCTTTTAAAAAAAAGATGGAGAAATATAAGGGTAGAAAATTGTGGTTCTAGTTTATTATTTTTTTAGTAATTTGTAGCTTTTCTGCTTTGTTCTGAGTGGCTAAAACATTTTGATTTTTATGATTCCTGATTGGCCAGTAATTCTTAAGTGACTTACACAAAAGCTACTCTTTGACTAAAGAGGGAGTTAAAGAGGAGCAAATTATTAGAGATGTATTTGAAAAATTCTTAAATAAAAGACCAGCTATGCTCCAAGTATGTTTTAAAAAAAAAAAACCTACTCAAACTACTTCAGAGATATAATTATGTGTAGAAAGTTACCAAATCTCCAAGGCAATTCCACAGGGAGCTGACAATGTAGAGGAGTCAACTGCAATTTTTGAATATAAACCTGACACCAATCTTTATTATGATGGTTTAAAGATAAACCTCCCAACACAATTGCAAGAAGAGTTCCAAGAAAATCTGCAGCTTTCAAAAAGGACAAATTTGGAACCTTTTCTTCATGGACACTAACAAGGTTAAGAAATCCTTGAGAAGTTTATGACTGCTTAATAAACATTCCAGAAAAGAAAAATATTTTATTTTATGAAGATAAGCTGGAAGGAGTGACTTAAACATAATGAGCCAATTGGAATTAGGATGGATTTTCATTGATCTGATATTTGCAATAAAGAAAGTTTTAATGAAAAGTGGGTTTGAAAATGCATTTTCCCTTTATATATAATGCTTAAGTAATTCTTAAAGCTTGCAAAGTATTACTGAAAGTGTATTTGCATTATCTATGTTAAGAGAAAGTTAAAGAAAAAGATGTATTAGCTTAAAGAAAAGTTTAGAGTTTTAAAAAGGAAGTATACAAGAAATGTAGAAATATAGAAATAACAGAGTTGGAAGGGACCTTGGAGGTCTTCTAGTCCAACCCCCTGCTTAGGCAGGAAACCCTACACCACTTCAGACAAATGGTTATCCAACATCTTCTTAAAAACATCCAGTGTTGGAGCATTCACAACTTCTGGAGACAAGTTGTTCCACTGATTAATTGTTCTAACTGTCAGGAAATTTCTCCTTAGTTCTAAGTTGCTTCTCTCCTTGATTAGTTTCCACCCAGTGCTTCTTGTCCTACCCTCAGGAGCTTTGGAGAATAGCTTGACGTGGCAGCCCCTGAGTTATTGGAACACTGCTATCATTGTTGTAAACCTAATCTTATGTAGCTTCTTCTCCGGTAATATTACACTATTAACCAGAGCATACAAAACATTCGCCAGACCAATCCTTGAATACAGCTTATCTGTCTGGAACCCACACTGCATATCGGACATTAATACAATAGAGCGTGTCCAGAGATATTTTACGAGAAGAGTCCTCCATTCCTCTGCTCGCAACAGAATACCTTAAGCCACCAGACTTGAAATTCTGGGCTTAGAAAACTTAGAACTACATCGCCTTCGGCATGACCTAAGCATAGTTCATAAAATTTTCTGCTACAACGTCCTTCTTGTCAACGAGTATTTCAGCTTCAACCACAACAATACATGAGCACACAACAGATACAAACTCAAAGTGAACCGCTCCAAACTCGATTGCAGAAAATACGACTTCAGCAACAGAGTGGTTAATGCCTGGAACTCACTACCTGACTCTGTAGTTTCCTCCCCAAATCCCCAAAACTTTATCCTTAGACTGTCTACTGTTGACCTCACCCCATTCCTAAGAGGTCAGTAAGAGGCGTGCATAAGCGCACCAGCATGCCTACCATCCCCGTCCAAATGTTCCATTTTATTTGTACCTATCTTATGTATTCAAATAATGTTATACTTATGTATATTATCAAATACGTACTTGACAAAATAAATAAATAAATAAATGTCTCCCCTAGTCCTTCTTTTCATTAAACTATACATACCTAGTTCCTGCAACCGTTCTTCATATGTTTTAGCCTCCAGTGCCCTAGTCATCTTTGTTGCTCTTCTCTGCACTCTTTCTAGAGTCTCAACATCTTTTTTACATCGTGGCGACCAAAACTGAATGCAGTATTCCAAGTGTGGCCTTAGCAAGGCATTATAAAGTGGTATTAACACTTCACGTGATCTTGATTCTATCCCTCTGTTTATGCAGCCTAGAACTGTGTTGGCTTTTTTGGCAGAAAAAAAGAAAAGAAAAGAAAAGAAAAGAGAAGAGAGAAGAAGAAGAAGAAGAAGAAGAAGAAGAAGAAGAAGAAGAAGAAGAAGAAGAAGAAGAAGAAGAAGAAGAAGAAGAAGAAGAAGAAGAAGAAGAAGAAGAAGAAGAAGAAGAAGAAGAAGAAGAAGAAGAAGAAGAAGAAGAAGAAGAAGAAACCTATTACTTTATGAGGCTAACTTGGGGGGAATGATTTAATTTTAAGGAGTTAATTGGAGTTACTTGGAATTTTATTGGTTTGACTGAAAGCCAACTTTAAAGTTTGTATGTTAAGAGGAGGTTTTTTAAAAAGATGTATTAGAACTTTTTGCTTTTAGATTTTTTTTTAAAGTTTAGTGTTTTAAAATAGATAAAAAGTATTTTTCCCTTTACGATTAAAGAATTTGAAAGAATACAGTGAATTTTGTTTATATAATTAGTGATAATGTATAGATTATTAAGTGCAAACAGAAATATATATTATTTCCAAAGCAACGGAGAAAAAGCAGAAATGGTTAAATTGGTTGCTTTATTCAAAGAGGAGAATCTACTTAATCATGTTTTTTTATTTGGAAATTACTTCTGGATGTTGTGCTTGTGATGAAAAAAATATGAAACTTTGACTTTGGTTTTGCTAATTAGATAGATTGTTGTTATAGAAATGGCAAGTATAAACTAATGTGTAAAAGTAAAAAGTTGAGCTTGTAATGTTATTTTGTTACTGTGCTGAAAAGAGTTGGAAGTTATTGCTTTTTCCCTTTTTTTCTTTCACCAAAGTTTTATACATTCTCTGTCAAAAGACTTTAACATAATCTAAAGAATATTATTTCTTCTCCCACAACAAGAAACATTTGAAACACAGAGAAGTTATAGATTAGAAGCTTACATTTATGCTGAAACACTTTTTATTCATATAAGCAATTTTGGTGGAACTGGCTAAGATTATAAAAAGAAAAAAAACCCTTTTACAATGGACCATCATATGATTTTATACAGGGGTGTTCCTTAAATTTCCATTCATAAAAGTGATAAACTATGTGTGACACCAATTAATAAATCACTACTCTACATGAGGGACTATACATGGGGCTGCCCTTGAAAAGTACCCAGAAGCTACAATTGGTTCAAAATGCAGCCAGTCGTATGGTTTTGTGCAGACCCAGGTGTGCACAGGTGTTACCTTTATGGAGATTCTCAATCATCCAGGACAGGTCATGGTTGTCCCAAAGGTGCTTTTTTTTTTTGGCAAGGAATATAAATCATTCCATTCCCCACCAATCCAGTCAGAGCTGAAGAATTTTCTTGGATGAGATGCAAAATGTCTTCAAAAGAAAAACAAGGAAGTCCCATTGCCTCTTAAAAATAAAGCACCTTTGGCACAGGTCTCACCTTTGCTTTGGGAGTTGCATTGTCTGACAATTTGCTTCTGGGTACAATTCAAGGTTCTGGTTGTTACCTTTCAACGCTACATGGCTTGGGACCAGGTTATTTGAAGAACTGTCTCTTCCGGATCGCATCCATGTGATCCAGTGGAACAGGGAGGCAGGGAAAGTTGTGTGTCCCCCGAGGTCAAACACAGCCCTGATGCCGAGGTGGCGCAGTGGTTAGAGTGCAGTACTGCAGGCTACTTCAGCTGACTGCTAGCTGTAGTTCAGCAGTTCAAATCTCACCGGCTCAAGGTTGACTCAGCCTTCCATCCTTCCAAGGTGGGTAAAATGAGGACCCAGATTGTTGGGGGCAATATGCTGACTCTGTGAACCACTTAGAGAGGGCTGTAAAGCACTGTAAAGCAGTATATAAGTCTAAGTGCTATTGCTATTGCTATTGATGTGGCCCTCAATGAAATTGAGTTTGACACCCCTGCTTTAACATATTCTAAAGAATATTATTTCTTTTCCTACAATTAGAAACATTTCAAAAACAGAGAAGTTATAGAGTAAAAATGAAGCCTACAT
>QLTV01001690.1:5456-18040 GCA_003457575.1 Thermophis baileyi | reverse complement strand
CATTAAAGCCACAACCACAGTGGTGGTTTTGGCCAGTACACTAGAAATGGCCACTGAGAAGGTGATGCCAAAAGTTGGTTGTCGGAGAAGGCAGGTCACTTTGCCAGGCTGGCTGAGGAAGAACAAAGAGGAGAGAAAACAGAGCAGAAGAGAGACAAGGAGGGTGTAGGTGAGGGACCTGTTGTTGGCTTTGACAATGGGAGTATCCCTGTGCTTAATAAAAGTTCCAAGTACCCAAGATGTCAAGAAGAAGAAACAAAGAGCAATTGAGGCCAAACCAATTCCTAAGGTTTCTTCAAAGGTTAGAAACATCATCAGTTTCAGGATGCATCCATTCTTTTCTTCATTTGGATAATGATCTTCTGAACATTTGAAACAGTCATCCATATCTGGAAGAAAAAAATCAAGGAATGTGTCATTGTAGTAATTCTATATCATTGAAACTCACAACATTACGCATCCTAAATTGGTTTAATAAAGGTTCCTTAAGTTCAAAGAAGAATGCCTACCAGGGATGGTTTTCACTTACCTTCCCTACCGGTTCACAAATGTGAGCACATGCTCGTGCACACTGGCTTCTCTCGCACGCGCCACCTCCACAAATGCGCACAGGCTCCCGCGCATGTGCTTTACTCGCACGCGAGCCTTCCACACAAGCGCCCGGCCTCAAAAATGTGCACAAATAGGATAGCATAGAGCCAGGGCAGTTGGGCCCACCCGCGATTTCCGCTACCAGTTCGGGCAAACCAGTCCAAACCAGCTGAATACCACCTCTGATGCCTACCCACCATTTTGGTTTGAAATCTTCCCTTCAGGGCATGGAACACAGTCATAGCAGCAGAATTGATTTCCCTCAATCCCTTTCTTCCAGTGTCCAGGGAAACAAGGATCATTACATCTGGAGAGTGGAAGAACCTGGTGATAATCATAAAAGGTTTTGAAAAGGGAGAAATTTAAAACAGCTTGCGATGTTTTCCTTTATGGAGGAAAATTATTTTTGAGACTTCCACAAAGAATACTGAGTTTATCAACTTCATCAACAACTTAAAAATTTACTAATCAGAATAATATACAAATGGTCCTGTTTGAAGGTCAAGGTGAGTAAATAATTACACATGGTGACAATCTCATGGAAACATGTCCACTCATGATTTCAAACAGAAATGGAAACCAAATATGCAAACATGGCTTTTACATTATCATTTTGTCAATTTGAGGAATGCTTGATCATCAACAACATTTGAAAGAATATGCCATTGTTTATTTAAAACACAGAAATTCGACTTCTAAAGACAGTACATTCAATATGGGATCATAATGGATTAAGGCATTATTGATTCAATAATTTGATACCTGGTTAAAAGCTGGGTGCCAGACAATCACATCTTCATCAATGAGTAATTCCTTCCCCTTTGGTGCCTTGAGATCCATCTTTCCAACTTTGACTCTCTGAAAGGATCTGTTTGGAAAAGTGATCAAGTTGGTGATGTCGAATCCACCTGTTGTTTCCCCTTTCTCATTCAGGAACACTCTCTCCCCAGCTGAATTGTTAAAAGAAATGCCTTGAAGAAATGAATGGAGCTACTTGAAAGGGAATAGAAGAGAGAGGGAATTGATAGCAATATAACAGAAAAAAGAACATCATAATCAAGTTTCATTCAATAATTCTTCATATTCCAATAACTATTATTGAATACGTACACTTAGAAATTTGAGAATCAATATTGCATGGAAATGGACATGTCCACTCTATTATTTATTTGATATTATTTTAAGGAAATATAACAACCAACAGAAGCAGAATGAAAATAGGCTTTTGGAATTATGTAACTTTCTTCAATTATGTTTTAGGTCCACTACTTAAACAATTAATTCAAAATGGAGCATATATCATCTTTCCTTGCTGGTACAAAGCTATTTGAGAGTCTCAGGTTTGACTAATTTCCTTTCGCCAGATTTTAGAATCTGAGACTCAAGCATTCTTTGACACATAGATGAGAGGAAGAGATTATTGCAAAGATAGGTTTGTTTGTTACTATGGATGCCACATGTCAAAAGGACCACTTTTATTTTATTCCTCTAAAACTCTGATAGAGACAGAAAGCTTTGCTTGTCACCCATGAAAATTTCATGAGCCACAGAGAAAGTTCTTGGAGAATTGATTGTTTTTGGAGGAGACAATGACAAGTAATCTAAATTATCATTTTAACTATGTCTTATTGTGCAAGCTATGATGATTTTCTTAATAACTCCTACTGACACTTAAACCACAATTTATATAGTAGCTTTTGGATGATCAGGATGACAGAATGACAGAGTAATAGGAAAACAGAATAACAAGAGAAATCAGTTTTCTGTATCTATTTTATACAGCACAGTATAACAAAGTAGCAAGGGACCTTGGAAATCTTCTAATTAACACCCTGTTCAAGGAGGTGACCCTATACCATTTCACAGAAATGGCTGTCCAATCTCTTCATGAAAATCTCCAGTGATGGAGCAAATACAACATCTAAAGGCAAGCTGTTCCACTCATTAATTGTTCTCATTGTCAGGAAATTCTGTCTTATTTCTATGTTGCTTCATATACTTGATTCCACATGCAAAAATATTAATGGGTTCAAAAAATCATTTTATGTCAAGCTGCTCATTGAAATAAAAGAAGCGTCCAATGCAAAGGGAATACCTGCCAAGCCTGCAGATTTGGAAGATCAGGTTTTTTACCCCTCATAGTTTTCTTCCTATTGAACCCCAACATGCATAGAGCCTGCAAAGCGTGAGCCACAGAATAAACAGCATTGTAGATGCTGTAGCTATGGCCAGTCATTTCCATTTCAAACAGAGGCCCAGGAAGATCCTCCAGCTTCATCTCCCGAGTGCACTGCCTACTGTGCATTTCTTGTAATTCTGGTTTTGGAAATGAACAATCAAACGATTGTTCCCAAACATCTTGCAGAAACCCATCTCTGTAGTCTGTAAGAGGATTTATGGTCTGAAGAAATTCCTTGAAACCTACAACTTCTGTTGAATGAACAGTGAAGGAAATTGCCCCATGGAACATCTGGAGGTCCCAGTTGATTTGAAATCCTGACAATATGAAATCAATCTGTGCCGTCATGATCCATACCTTTCCAAACAATGTAATTTCCTTGACGTCAGGATTTACTGGAAACATTACAAATCTTAGCCACATAATTGTCAATGATTCTCCATAGACAAGTATAGCATTGACTTTGCTATTCATCAAATGAATGGAAATCATTGAGATTGATTGATAAACTTCTGTAAAGTCTTCCAAGTGGACCAGTTGTGAAAGTCTTTCTACGAACGATGAGCAGACTCCGTTCTGTGAAAGTAAGGGCTGCATTTTCTGTAAGAAATTTTCTCCATTGTTGTTATCAACAGCAAAAATCCCAATCCATGTCCACCTGAAATGATGAAGCAGTTGGATAATCCCAATGTACTGCTGGTCCTCTTTTGGGACCATGAAATAAAGTGAAGAGAGCTTACTTTTCTGAAATTCTTCTTGAGCTAATGAGCCGTATGTCAGCTGCAAGAAAGTGGAGTAGTATTCTCTTGAGTTGTTAGATCAAAACTGGTTGTCCTGTCTAGTTTCACATAAAATATATCCAATGAAGGAATTATTTTCCTGAAATTCTTCTAAGTATTAATATGGAAAGGAATTACTTGGAATTATTTCAAACACATATAACTGATCAATTGTTTTCATAGAAGCAAAGAGTTCAAATCTTCCATCCAGTATGGAATGTCTATGGATTCATACTTCCTGTATTTGGCATAGTAGTTTCAAAATTATGCTAACTAATAGACCTTAAGCCAGGAAGAACATCTTAACACAAACCTGAGACTAAATTTTAATGCTCCTTAATTATTCAATAACAATAACGGCACCAGAATATAGAAGTTTTCTGTTTAATCCTTTCACAACTTACTTGTGGAATCTTGATGAATCCTGTAATTTCAGCAATATGAGATGATGATACAAAATCCAGTCCCCCAATGATAGCCATGAGATTCTTCTGGATATCACATTTGTAGTTAGGGACAAATTCCTGGGATTTGAAAAGCAGGTCCAGAGTGGTGCGATAGGTCATCCTTGCATTGAGGTAACTGTCATAGATGTGGAACCCAAGAGTGACATTAGGTAAGATCTGCGAGTCCTCATTGATCTCTTTCACAGCAAAGGCCAAAGCAAGGACGTGTTGATGAAATTTGGTGAATACACTGCAAATCCCCCATTGAAAAAATAATAATTTTACAACCTTGTAAGGTGGCATCATTTCTATATGAGTAACAAAAAAAAATTTCTCTGACAGTAGTAGGAAGATTATAGCTTTGGTACAATGCTTCATAATACAGTGTTCAGATTTATTTTAAACAGCATTTCCGTGACTTCCAACAAATATGTACCGCAACAAATACAAGTAGTGACTTTTTTCAAAGTACTATATTTATTTTCTATGAGATTTTCAGAAAATGATATATGAACAGATTCACTCATTTACTGTATGCATGTTTTGTGAGGAGAGATAGTGCCAAATCTTTCTAAAAATATATACCTCAGTAAACGTTTAAATAGAGACTTCTTGATCTGAAATTTTGTACATTTCATGTGAAACACTTTAAAAGAATGTAAAGAAGATTATTTCTTCTCTCAGAACCAGATACAATTGAAAGAAAAACAAGGCATGGATTACATTAAAAATGCTACATTTATGCACAAACAGCTTTTATTCATATAAAAGATTTTGAGAAAATGATATATGAACAGATTCAGGAGGTATCACTCATTTCCTGTATGTGTGTTTTGTGATGAGAATGTTTCTAAAAAAATATCTTTACCTCAGTAAACATTCAGTAGAGACTTCTTGATCTGAAATTTTGTACATTTCGTGTGAAACACTTTAAAAGAATGTAAAGAAGGTTATTTCTTCTCTCAGAACCAGATACAGTTGAAAGAAAAACAAGGCATAGATTACATTAAAAATGCTACATTTATGCACAAACAGCTTTTATTCATATAAAAGATTTTTGAAAGTCTGCGTAAGATTAGATAAAGAAAAAAAAATCCTTACCCTGGTATTTCATAAGGAGTTATAGAAGGATTTTCACTAAATTTAAATTCATAAAAGTGGTAACCCATGTGAGATGCCATCCCACCAATGATGAAGTCTCCAGGCTGGTACCACTCATGTGGAACAAGGAAAGCATCGCTTGCAGGGCAGCTCAAAGTACCTACTTTATGCACCAAAAACATCAGGAGAAACATCTTGATGACCTTGTTATTGCCAAAATGTTTTGCCTTCCATCCTACCCATAGGGAAGCATATATAATCCAATACTTCATCTAAAGATTGATCTCAGGATTATATTTGAGAATACATCTAATGAGAAAATCTATCATTTTCTGTTTAAAGATCCATGTGAGTACAAATTTTTATCTTGAATATCACAAGGATTTGAACAGATTCTCTACCAGAAGAGAACAGAGTGAGGAAACCTGAAGCAATGAATCTGACGTTTATGTTTGGTGTTTTGGCCTACAGTAATTTGATGTTTTGGCCTATAGTAATTCCTCTAGGATATAGTTTTATTTTGATGAGATAATAAGTAGCTGATAGTTCAGCTATTTTTTTAATGAGCAAATGCCAACAAAAGTAATGTAAGGGACATATGGAAGAGAATATATATTTAATTGTTATAATTGTAGAAATAAATACAAAGCTTTTTTTTTCAAGATAACAGATTTATTTTCTACCAATTTTTCATAAAATAAAATATGAACAAATCCAGCAGGTATCAGTCGTTTATTGTAGGTATGTTTTCTGAGGAGTAACTATGCAGAACATTTTTTAAAAAGTGACCCTAAGCTCTCTAAAACGCTTCAAAAAATTATTGCACCAAAGTTTCATCCATTCTCTGGCAAACACTTTAACACAGGGGTGTCAAACACAAGGCCCGTGGGCCGGATCTGGCCTGCGATGTGGTCAGATCTGGCCCACGGGGCTGACCTGGAAAATGTAAGGGCCGGCCCGCGTGGCTTTGGCCCAGTCTACCCAATGCAAAGAGGAAACATGCCAGCAGTTTGGGGAGTGGCGTCAAGCTGGGCACGCCCACCCAGTTGGCCACACCCACTCACTTGGCCATGTCCTGCCGGCCCCCCGAGGTCAAACACAGCCCTGATGCCGAGGTGGCGCAGGTGGCGCAGTGGTTAGAGTGCAGTACTGCAGGCTACTTCAGCTGACTGCTAGCTGCGGCAGTTCAAATCTCACCGGTTCAAGGTTGACTCAGCCTTCCGTCCTTCCAAGGTGGGTAAAATGAGGACCCAGATTGTTGGGGGCAATATGCTGACTCTGTGAACCGCTTAGAGAGGGCTGTAAAGCACTGTAAAGCGGTAAATAAGTCTAAGTGCTATTGCTATTGCTATTGCTATTGATGTGGCCCTCAGTGAAATTGAGTTTGATACCCCTGCTTTAACATATTCTAAAGAATATTATTTCTTTTCCTACAATTAGAAATATTTCAAAAACAGAGAAGTTATAGATTAAAAATGAAGCCTACATTTTTGCTGAAACACCTTTTACACATAGAAGAAATTTTGGGGGAACTGGCAAAGATTATATAAAGGAAAAAAAAACACCTTTTACAATGGGATGTCATAAGGTTTTATACAAGGATGTTCCTTAAATTTCAATTCATAAAAGTGATAAACTATGTGGGACACCAGGCCACCAATTATGAGATGGGGCGTTGGTCCTACCTGATACGCCCTTTCTCGTGGGTTGGAGCTGGCATTCAGAGTGGGTTGTCTCGTCCAATCAGGATGAGGACTGAGTCTGTCAATCAAAGTTATTGCTCTGTCCGCCATCTTGTCCCAGTTTAGACAAAGCCAAAAGGACAGACTCAACGTGGAACAAAGCGAACTGGAACCAACAAAGTCCAGGAAAGGGAGGAACCAGAAAGGCCATTGGAGTGCTGTCAAGGCTGTAGAAGAAATAGACATAGAAAAACAAAACTGCTGCTGAACATAACAAGGGCAGGGCTGAATGCTAGCTCCAACCCACGAGAAAGGGCGTATCAGGTAGGACCAACGCCCCTTCTCCATGGTGGTTGGAGCTAGCATTCAGAGTGGGACATACCAAAGCCAAACAAGTCCCCCGGGCGGGAAGAATAAAAAGGTAGACACCCAGGGGCGTACCCGCCAATGACTCTCAAGAAGAACCCTCAAGAACATGTTGCAATACACGGCGTCCAAAGGCGGCCTCCACCGATGTGAAGGAATCAATTTTGTAATGCCGAATAAACTGCGTCAGCGACGCCCAGGCGGCCGCACGGCACACCTCCTCCAATGAGGCTTGCGTCGCCCAGGCCGCAGACGTAGCTGCGCTCCGCGTTGAGTGCGCCATGATGCGGTCTGGTTGAGGACGGCTGGAAAGGTCATAAGCCTTTGCGATTGCTGCACGAATCCACCTGCCAATTGTTGTAGATGACACCCTTAACCCAAGGGAGCGAAGAAGGAAACCAACCAGAAGCTCCAGTAATCAAGGGTCCAATAACAAGGCCCTCGTAGCCCAAGCGCAAGCGCTGAGACAAAGGGCTACTCAGCTGACAGCCGTCAGCACAGCAAGGGCAGCCGCCCAAACGCCGAATCTTCCCCTGACTGTGATGATAAGAGACAGGGGAAGGACACTCACTATGGAGAAACTGACCACTGAAGAAATATACAGAATCCAGTTGAAACTAGCACTCAGAGAAGTCAAAACTCCACATCTTTCCTCACTAAGGACTGAGTCTAAACTGGGACAAGATGACGGACGGAGCAATAACTTTGATTGACAGACTCAGTCCTCATCCTGATTGGATGAGACAACCCACTCTGAATGCTAGCTCCAACCACCACGGAGAACATCAGCTCTACATGGGACTCTACATGGAGCTGTCCTTTAAAAGTATCCATAAGCTCCAATTGTTTCCAAATGCAGCCACCCGTATGGTTTTCTGCAGACCCAGTTGTGTCGCCTTTCCTGTAGGACTTGCATTGGCTGATAGTTTGCTTCTGGGTACAATACAAGGTGCTGGTTGTCACTTTTCAACTCTACATGGCTTGGGACCAGGTTATTTGAAGAACTGTCTCTTCCGGATCGCATCCATGTGATCCAGTGGAAAAGGGAGGCAGGGAACGTTGTGGGTCCTCTCTCTTAAGTCAGGACATCTGGTGGGACCCAGAAGAAGTCTCTTCTTCAGGATGGCTCCCTCCCTCTGGAACATCATCCACACTGAGATTAGATTGCTCCCCACTTTGACCCTTTTTTGCAAAGCCCTGAGCACCTGGTTTTGTCAATCAGCCTGTGGGACCCAGAATGGGTTGGAACCTATGAAGTGGCTCAGCTGATTGATTGTTATCCCCAGTGGTGTGTTTTTATTCTTTGTATATTGGGTTTTTTATTTTTTAAGCATCTTAGAGACACTGAAAGTGATTGGGTAGCCATATACATTCTCTTAAATGTATAAATAAATAAATAAATGAATAAAACTCCTTCCAACGTATGTCCTAAGGTTTATTCAAGGATTTTCCTTAAATTTCAATTTATAAAACTGGTAAATTATGTGGGACATTGTCACCACCAATGATGAGAACAGGGGAAGCATCACTTGCAGAGAAGTACAGAGTAACTAGTTTCTATCTGAATTAGGGTTGCACTTTCATTATAATTTGGGCTACTTGTCCTGTTCATAGAATCAGTCTGTCTGTCTGTCCGTCCATCCATCCATCCATCCATCCATCCATCCATCCATCCATCCATCTATCTCGCTTTCTCTATTCCTACTCCCTACCCTCTCCCACTCCCCACTCCCTCCCCCCCTCTCTCTGGATATCTGGATATCTAGCTACCTAGCTATTTAGCTATCTATTTATAATAAATTATAATAAAACATAACAGTAAACATACTCTTTATGGCATTGAAATGACATCCTTTTGTGCATCTCATTATGCATTTACAAACTGGGTGGAATTTAGTTAATGATGTCATTGTACATTTTACATCTTTCAATCCCTTTCACTTGCCATAGCAGGTGTGTTTCATTTTATTACTTTATTTTATTTTATATTTTATTTTATTTTATTATTTCATTTAATTTCATTTTAGTATTTCATTTATTATTATTTTTACAAACAACCAAAGGCAGCAAACATATCCAATATACTGTCCTCCTTATTTTTTCCTACACAGCAACAACCCTGTGAGGAACACTGGTCTTAGAAACAGTGTTTGGTCCAAAGTTACCCAACTGGCTTTCATGGCCAAGGCAGGGCTTGAACTCATGGTCTCTTGCTTTCTAGCGCAGTTCCTTACCCACTAGACCAGGCTAAAATCCCTTTAAATCTAGAAATTATAGAGAAACCTCAATAAAAGAAAGGGTATGGATTGCAAAGGCACCAAATATCAGGTTCTTTCCCTGAAATTGCGTACAAACCACCTTTGATCTTTTAATTAGGGGAGCCAGATATACTAATTTCATGATATACTAATTTCTCTTTGTGAGCTGCTCTCTGTGGTTTAGCTGAGGCCGCAAAACAATGATGTATCATTTTGGCAGGAATGTCGATCGAAAGGTCGGCAGTTCAGCGGTTCAAATCCCTACTGCCGCGTAACGGGGTGAGCTCCCGTTACTTGTCCCAGCTTCTGCCAAACTAGCAGTTCGAAATCATGTAAAAAATACAAGTAGAAAAATAGGGACCACCTTTGGTGGGAAGGTAACAGCATTCTGTGCACCTTTGGCATTTAGTCATGCCGGCCACATGACCACTGAGACGTCGTCAGACAGCGCTGGCTCTTCGGCTTTGAAACGGAGATGAGCACCATCCCTTAGACTCAGGAACGACTAGCACATATGTTCGAGGGGAACCTTTACCTTTACCTTTAATGCAGCACTGGAGGCCAAGATGGAGAAGACCTCCACAGCTACCATGGCTTTTCCTTTTGTGCTCAGATAGGCAGGGAAGAAGGAGATCCAAACACTGCAGAAGGCCAGCATGCTGAAGGTGATGAAATTGGCTTCATTAAAGCTGTCAGGTAATTTATGAGCAAGAAAAGCAACAATAAAGCTGGTGATGGCCAAGATACTCATTTAGCCCAAGAGACAGTAGAAGAGGAAAGTTGAGCTCTCATTGCATTGTAAAATCATTTCATGGAGTTCTGAATGCATCTCCAACTCAGGGAATGCGGGAAATGTCAACAACCAAAGGATACAAATACATAATTGGAAGATGGACCAGGAAAGTACAATAGAAAAGGCCAATATTTTCCCCACCCACTTCCTCATCTGAGAACCAGGTTTAGTGGCCATAAAAGCAACAACCATAGTGATGGTTTTAGCCAGTACATTAGAAATGGCCACTGAGAAGGTGATGCCAAAAGTTGGTTGTCGGAGAAGGCAGGTCACCTTGCCAGGTTGGCTGAGGAAGAAGAAAGATGAGAGAAAACAGAGCAGAAGAGAAACAAGGAGGGTGTAAGTGAGGGACTGGTTGTTGGTTTTGACAATTGAAGTATCCCTGTACTTAATAAATGTTCCAAGTACCCAACATGTCAAGAAACAAAGAGCAGCTGAGGCTAAACCAATTCCTAAGGTTTCTTCCAAGGTTAGGAAGACCAGCAATTTCAATTAAAAATTTTTTTTCAAACAACAGAGGAGAATTCAGAAGGAGCAGAAGAAAGAAGAGAGGAGAGAAACCAACAAATTACACAAGTCGATAAAGATATAGTGTAGAAGACACAGTAAAAATAGAACAGATAAATGATTTTTCAAGAGGCCAAAATGTAGAAGAGAGCAAAAAGAAAGATTCCTTAGCAGAGACCAAAGAGGTTCTGATGGGTATCTTAGAGAGCAGACAGCAAGAGGCCGATGTGGAGGCAGAGAAGACATTGAGATTAAACATGAGTGATGTAGAAGGACACACGATCCCAAAGGAGGAGCAAGGGAGACTGATTAAACAGTCAATGAGTTGAAATACTAAAAAGAGCAAGAGATGATGGATAGATATAGAATATATCTTAATATGGGGTTTGTTTTATTAAAGACTAAAAAATAGAGCTAGAAATTAAAAATTGGGAAAATGTTATGCATACTGTTATATGATATAAGCTATTATAGTTAATATGTATAAGTAAATGTTAGAAGTCAAGAGTACTATTATGGAGACTTAAAACGTAAAAAATAAGGGATGATGATAATACCTCTTAAAATGGGAATTGTATTAGAGGCTAGTAATAAGACATAGAAAGTAGAAATTGGAAAAACATTATTTTATATACTGTCACAAAATAGAATATATTATAATTACAATGTATGTGTAAATCTGAAACAGTATTTTTATGTATATTTAATTAATATCATCATTTTTATCCAGATTTTGTATAAAGTAAATTGACCCAGAAAATGTACTGTTCACTAAGTATCTTGAAGGAAAATTAAAAAAAAAAAGAATTAAAAAAAGAAATCATGGTCTCCTGTTTTCTAGCCTGTTGTAGTATTTTATTACGCATTGGACAAAGGAAAGGGTCCCGTCCAAAAGACTAGTGGAAGACACATCCAAATCAAACCAAATTAAATGAAAATTTATTATGGTCGATGGCCAGGGTATACTTCTAGTAAGGGATGAGGCAGAAGGAAGACTACGTTTCATATAATGCCTCTAAATTGGAATGTTATTAAAATTGCATAATAAGGTAGAGTAGAAATGCATTGGTGGATGTAGAGTGAGTGGCTTTGACCCTTCATGAAAACTTTTTTTTAAAAAAAAATTAACGTATCTAAAGAGATACATGCTCAAAATCTTGTTAACTCGGTGTATTCAGAGGAAAAAAGGGTTAGGTTAAATAATCTTGGAGAATGTCTGAAAATGTAGCAAAATGATCACATCATTTGGAATAGGCAACAATGAATTTTAATAATAATCCCAATACTATATAAAATCTTGTTTGATAGAAATAATGTCTAGAATAATAATGATATTACATAATAATATGAAATATAACAATAGTAGGCTCTCTCCTCTTTTTTGTCAAATATATTCCATAGCCAGAAAGAAGACATGATGTTCTACATTCTCTTTATAAGTTGCTCCCGGTGGTTGAGGTCAGGCCGGAAAACAATGATGTAGCACTTTGGCAAAAATATGCATCCCAGTAATGCAGCACTGGAGGACAAGATGGAGAAGACCTCCACAGCTACCATGGCTTTGCCTTTAGTGCTCAGATAGGCTGGAAAGAAGGAGACCCACACACTGCAGAAGGCCAACATGCTGAAGGTGATGAACTTGGCTTCGTTAAAGCTGTCAGGTAATTTACGGGCAAGAAAAGCCACAATAAAGCTGGCAATGGCCAAGATACCCATGTAGCCCAAGACACAGTAGAAGAAGAGAGCTGACCCCTCATTGCACTGTAAAATCATTTCCTGGAGTTCGGAGTGCATGTCCAGCTCAGGGAATGGAGGTGATGTTGACAACCAAAGAATACAAATACATATTTGGACAAGAGAACAGCAAAGAACAGCAGAAAAA
>QLTV01001689.1:369837-420248 GCA_003457575.1 Thermophis baileyi | reverse complement strand
TTCATTTAGTGTCCAGTTAATATGAGGTAGGTTGAGATCACCAAGAAAAATAAGAGGGTGTGGGTAGGAGGCTGCCCACGTTAGTAGTGAGGTTAACTTGTTCGCATGTGTGATGTCGTAATCGGGGGCTCTGTAACATAGTAGAAAGCGAAGTGTGGTATTTAAGGACAGTTCGCAGACAATGGTTTCTGGCAGAGCGAGTTCATGTGTAACTTGAATATCTTTTAGGTTTAGTGATTTTTTATAGAAGATAGCAACTCCACCTCCTCTGCGGGTTTCGCGATCGGACCGGTAAACATGATAGTCTCTTACTTTGATAATGGAGTCAGGGAGGGATGCGTTCAGCCATGTTTCGCAGACAAATATAATGTCGAATTTAGCAGTTTTAAGTAAGAGGAGGAGTTCGGGTATTTTGTTTACAATGCTTCTTGCATTAATTAGCTTGCATTTAAGATCAGCAGTGGTAGATATTAAGGAAGTAAGGGGCGTGCATGCCTAGTTTTGGATGATGAGAGGTTAGGGTTACTATGAAACAGTATATACTGTAAGTCTAAGTGTGATTGCTATTTTAATATCTTTCATCTCAAAATTCCCATATAATACAGTAAGTTCTTAAGTGAAAACATATTTGTCACAACATCAAGCAGTGTGTCCATTCTCAAACACTTTCTTTATAAAGCTCAATGATCAAACTATTTTGGTGGAATCTTCCTTTTTATCAGTCAATTAACCCTCTTCTTCATAATACCGATTTGTTAGTAAACATGTCTTTCAACATTGCTTTGATGTCCTTTCTTTAGAGATTTGCAACTCTCTTCCAGAGTGCATTAACTAGTGAAAGCCATGGCTTTTGAAGATTCTTTTTTGACTTCCGATCAGAGGTGATATTCAGCCGGTTCAGACCGGTTCAAGCGAACCGGTAGCGGAAATCACGGATGGCACGCACACGCTCACATTTTTGATGCTGGGCGAACCGGTAGGTAAATTATGTGAATCCCACCTCTGCTTCCGGTTGTAGAAATGAGATATGGTACATAAATCCTTTATGAACAGAGAGAATAGAGAGAATAATGTATATTTACATTATAAATTTTCTTGTTACTGCTGTTAGGAAGATTGGAAGCACATTTGTTATAACGTTTTCATTTCCCCCCCTTCCATTTCTTTTTTTCTCCTCTGCTTCATGATGATAAAATTCAAAATATTTCACCCAGATATTAGATCATTGTTTATAGTTAGCGAACAGATGTCCTTTCAAGAAGACCTGTTATTTTATTGATTTGTCAGAGTGCCAGGCTTCTAGGCATTCTCTAGCATTTTTGAACTAGGGCTTTGGTCTAGGATAGGCATCGGCAACCCGCAGCTCTGGAGCCGCATGTGGCTCTTTCATCCCTCTGCTGCAGCTCCCTGTCGCTCAAAATATGCTTCACAACCGCCAATGTGTGATACCCGCTGGCACGTGATTTATTGAGCTTTTCGACCCCCGGTAGGCCAACCATGGATAAATCCAAGAAAAGGAAAGTTTCAGAAGAAAACAGAAGGTTTAATGGAACGTGGGCAGATTCATTTGCTTTCACTGATGATGAGACTGGTTTACCAGTATGCTTAATATGTGGTGAGAAATTGGCAAGCAACAAAAAGTCAAATGTTGCAAAACATTTCCAGAATAAACACTCAGCCTTTGCTGAAAAATATCCAGATGGAAATGAGAGGGGGAAAAAGTAATTTTGAAACTGATGCGGAGGGTTGATCTGAACAAAAATCATTTCAAGAAGTGGATGAAGTCTGCAAATTCAACTACATATGCTAGCATGCAGAAATAAAAATTTGTTTTCTCTGTAGCAGTTCATTGATTTCATAAATCCAACACAGTATCATTTTTTTTAAAAAAACACATAGCATAAAGGTAAAAAAACAATATATGCAGTGTTATCTGCATTTCAGATGTAAAAAGGGTTTTGTGGCTCCCGGTGTTTTCTTTTCTGTGGGAAACTGGTTCAAATGGCTCTTTGAATCTTTAAGGTTGCTGACCCCTGGTCTAGGATAATCAAAGTTTCCCAGTTGAAACGATGGTTATGTATGACCCCTCTTAAGGAGTTTTCATCATGTCACCTAACTCCTAGTTGGTGTTCATGGTCATTAAGTGGAGGCAGGCTAGATCCAAAACTAGGCATGCACGCCCCTTACTTCCTTAATATCTACCACTGCTGATCTTAAATGCAAGCTAATTAATGCAAGAAGCATTGTAAACAAAATACTCGAACTCCTCCTCTTACTTAAAACTGCTAAATTCGACATTATATTTGTCTGCGAAACATGGCTGAACACATCCCTCCCTGACTCCATTATCAAAGTAAGAGACTATCATGTTTACCGGTCCGATCGCGAAACCCGCAGAGGAGGTGGAGTTGCCATCTTCTATAAAAAATCACTAAACCTAAAAAATATTCAAGTTAAACATGATCTCGCTCTACCAGAAACCATAGTCTGCGAACTGTCCTTAAATACCCCGCTTCGCTTTCTACTATGTTACAGAGCCCCCGATTACGACATCACACATGCGAACAAGTTACACAGCATGATTGACTTTTGTCTTAATATACGTCCTTATAAAAATCAACATAATAATAGGATAACCAATTATAACTTTAAAAAAGCCAACTATGATAACATAGACACTGACCTCTCATCTCTTGATTGGCAAATACTATTCTCTGGCTGTAATACTATCGAAGACTACTACAATATCTTTTTGCTCGAAATCAAAAGAGTCATCAAACTATACGTACCACTAATAACCATCAAAACCAAGAAAAACAAATTACCCATAAAAATAAGGAAACTTCAATCCAAAAAAAGATCTCTTTGGCGAAAAAATAAAACTGGCTGCATTGCTAACTAACATTGTATTCACTTTGATTATGTTTATGATTATACCTATACCTGCTATCTTGTACATGTTTGACAAATAAATAAATAAAATAAATAAAATAAATACTCCTGAATTATGACCACATGACCACAGGGGTGATTCAATGGTCATAACTTTGAGCATGGGACATAACTCCCTTTGTTCAATATCATCATACCTTTGAACAGGTGCTGAATGAATGGTCAGAAATTGAAAACTATACTTGGTTCTTGTAACCATAGAGAGAGAAATGTATATTGTACATTTACACTAGAAATTTACTTGTAAATGCATCACTGTTTTGTTTGGTGACAGCAGTGCCTCAGATAGAAAGTCCATACAGAGAGTGGTGAGGACAGTCGAGAAGATTACAGGGCGCTTGCTTCCTCTTATTCAGGATACTGCTTATAAGCACTATGTGCTTGCAGCTCAAAGCATTGTTAGAGACCCCATGCACCCACTTAACCCACCTGACCCTGACCCATATTTTTTGTCATAACTTTGAACAGTCACTAAACTTATGGTCCTAAGTTAAGGACTATATGTATCTTGCAACCATAGAGAGAGAAATGTATATTCTGCTATAGATTTACATTACAAATTTACTTGTAATTGCTATTAACAAGATTGGAAGCCCATTCTTTATAACGTTTTCTTTTTTTCCTTCCCTTTCTTTTTCTCTTCTCCGTTTCATGATGATAAGATCCAAAGTATATTGCCTATATTAGATCATTGCTTATAGTTACCAAACTTGGAAGAAGAAGACCTATTATTTTATTCATTAAATAGGCCCTGTAAATAATCAGAACTAAGAGAAAATACTTTATTAAAAGCAGAATTGCTCATTATACAGTGAAATATTTTATTTTCCATGTCTGCTCATAAGAATTTGACAAACACTGTTATAGTGTCATACAAATTAAATATCAGTAAAATTCCAACAACTAATAAACAAGCATATTCTTAGAAAAGGATTACTAATTCCATTTCACAATAGAAATACATATACCCACAATTTAATAGTCAGAAATGCTTTTTCTTTACAAGTTGCTGTTTGCTGTTAAGGTCAGGCCTCAGCAAAATAATGTAGCATTTGGGGAAGAAGATACATCCCAATAACCCAGCACTAGAAGCTAAGATGGAGAAGATCTCCACAGCTACCATATACTTTCCTTTGGTGCTCAAATACGTCGGAACAAATGATAACCAAACACTACAAAACATCAGCATGCTAAAAGTGATGAACTTGGCTTCATTGAATGTGTCTGGCAGGTTAAAACATCACAACAGACCCTTCATAACATTCTGCTATGATCCCTTCAGTCATTGATTTCATGTCAAGTTCTGGAAAGGGGGGAGAAGTGATCATCCACACCAGACAAATGCCTCCTTGAATGAAGGAGCCAGAAAAAACAATGAAGATGGACAGTCTTTTCCCCAACCATTTTCTCATGCCAGACCCCGGTTTGGTGGCCATGAATGCTGCAATGACCATGATGGTTTTGGCCAATACAGAAGAAACGGCCACAGAGAAGATAATGCCGAACACGGATTGTCGCAGGAAGCAAATCGCTTGGAGAGGTTTTCCCAGGAAGAGGAAAGAGCAAAGGAAGCAAAGCAGAAGGGAGATGAGGAGAGTGTAGGTGAGATCCTTGTTGTTAGCTTTAACAATAGGGGTGTCTTTATACTTGATAAATATTCCAAGTATGAGCATGGTAATGACTGAAAATAAAACAGCAACCACAACTAAACTGATCCCTAAAGGTTCTTCAAAGGTTAGGAAAGTTATGATTTTGGGGATGCATCGAATTTGGTCCATACTTGGATATTGATCTTCTGGACATTCAGAACAAGCAATCATATCTGCAAATAAGAGAGAGGCCTTGAAGCATTCAAATCTTAGCATGGAGCATCAAGAAAAACATATAATTTAGATTACATCAGTGTTTTGTAAACTTGGCCATTACACAAAGCCTGGACTTCAACTCTAAGAATTCTGGGAGTTTCATTCACCTCTTAAAGTGGCTAAGTTTGAAAACTATTTCATTAGCTCATTAGATGAAATCCACAAGTAACTTATTGAGGTGGGAATCTTCTCTATTACTGACAATCACAGTCAGGAAGCACCACACTGGAAATATTCCAGAATCTTCCTGAAATCCCATCACTTCAGGCTTTCCTTGTCCAAATGTTAGGCACAGATGCACATGAGCAGGAGTGTCCAGAGGTGTTCAATGAAGCCATGCTGGGTCCAACTCTGAGACTGAAACCCTGCCCATTTTTAGCGCTCTCAAATATATTACACACTCATAAAACAAGGCATTGGGCTTCAATCACATGGTCAAACTTGGGTTGTTGGTTTTTCCTATGGGCACCAAGCTATGTAGGGATGTATGTTTCTATCTATTGATTCTGGCCTCTATCATACTTTTTTATTTGTTATAGGAATTATTTGAAAGGTTTTCAGTCTAGTATTATTCATTATCATGAACACTTTGTGAAATCTTCCAGTAGGAGAATTGATACTAGATTATTCATTATCATGAACACTTTGTGAAATCTTCCAGTATGAGAATTGATACTAGAATAAATGAAGGAAGTAAATCATCTGCGTATCTAAATAAAAATTATGGACCACAAATACTGTATGTCGGAGAGGAGAGGAGAGGAGAGGAGAGGAGAGGAGAGGAGAGGAGAGGAGAGGGAAGTAGAACAGAAGAGAGTAGAATAAAATAGAGAATAATTTACGTGACATGTTTGATATCTTCCCATCAGAACATGGATCACAATCATAGCAGCAAAATTTCTCTCCTTCTTTCTTTTTCTTCTGATAGCCAGCAGGACAGGGATCATTACACAGTGAACGGGGCAAGACCTGTTGATAAACAAGGCTGGAATTCATGTCTGAAGATCCGAGTAATCCTGAACAATCATCCTCTAATCTACCAGCATAGAGCAGTGGGTGTCATAGGATCATGAAATGAATTGCCCCACCTGGAAATCTCCAAGACTTCCTCAAAATTGCCTGTGGTTGCTTCTCTCCCTTCCCCTCCCTGGATTAACTGAAAAAAAAATAATTTAAAAAATATCTGCTGTGAGACTCAATACTTAGCTTAGTCCAATTTTCCTCCTACTCTTTCTAGTTGATGGACTTTCAGATGATCTTGTCCCAATCATGACATGAGGAGTCAATTGTTCCCTTTTTGCACTTAGTTAGTTATTCATACAACTAACTCAAAAACTTTGCTGTGTCAACCACAATAAAGCCAGGATATACATTTCTTAGTCCACTGATTCTCCAATTTTTGATGCTTGTCCAAAGAGGGTGGGAGCTCTTTTTTAATTATATTCTCAATTATTTTTATATGTATTATCATGTTTATAGCACTATAGCACTTAGACTTATATACCGCTTTACAGTGCTTTACAGCACTCTCTAAGCGGTTCACAGAGTCAGCATATTGCCCCCAACAATCTGGGTCCTCATTTTACCCACCTCGGAAGGATGGAAGGCTGAGTCAACCTTGAGCCGGTGAGATTTGAACCGCTGAACTGCTGAACAGTCAGCTGAAGTAGCCTGCAGTACTGCACTCTAACCACTGCGCCACCTCGGCTCTTATTATATTTATTATTTAATTTTTCTTGAAATTTATTTCATTTGGCTGGGATGATAGCATTCCCATCTTTCCATAATTCCCCTCTCTTCTCTCTCTCTAAAAAAAATCCATGTAAATGATTTGTCAATTACAATTTCCCCGAGAATGAAAATGCAGCTATACCTTGAGTACAAAGTGCAAAATTTTACCTGTTTGAAGGATCAGAAACAGACCCTACCATGAAGCTCATCTCTGATCTCCAAATCTTTTATACAAAATAATAAAAACACCTTAAAATCCACACCTGTTTAAAATTTTTGTGCCACACAATTAAATCTTCATGAATCACAAATCTATTTCCTTCAATTGCTGTGTTATCCAGCTTTCCGATTTTCATTTTGCGGTAGGAATTATTTGGAAACATGATCACATTTATAATATCAAATCCAGAATGAACTTCTCCATGGTGGTTGATGGACACAGTTTCTCCAAGTGAATTGTTGAATGAAAGGCCTTGGAGAAACCAGTGAAGCTAAGTAAAAAGAAGAGGGGGGAAAATAAGGGGAAGCAAAAAGTGGATTTATTTTATTTATTTATTTATTGGAATTTGTCAAACATAAACGAGAACAAGAATAAAAGAATAAAAATACAACGACAGGGAAGATAGGCACGTTAGTGCACTTATGCAAGCCCCATCTACTAACCTCTTAAGTACGAAGTAAGGTCCACGGAAGTCAACTTGTGACTGAAATTGTGAAAATTTGTAGCTGGGACAACTGAATCAGGTAGGGCATTCCAGACTTTGACAACTCTATTACAGAAATCATATTTTTTTACAGTCAAGTTTAGAACAATTTACATTGAGTTTAAAGCGGGTGTTCGCGCACGTATTATTGCGATTAAAACAGAAAAAGTCATTTACAGGTAAAACATTACTACGTATAATTCTGTATGCAATACATAGGTCTGATCACAAGTGACGCAGTTCTAAGTTATCCAAACTGAGAATTTTGAGCCTAGTAGCATAGCATCACCCCACCCTGCCAACAAAAGTGCATATAGTCAAGGCTATGGTTTTCCCAGTTGCAATGTATGGCTGTGAAAGTTGGACCATAAGAAAGGCTGAGCGCCAAAGAATTGAGGCCTTTGAACTATGGTGCTGAAGAAGACTCCTGCGAGTCCCTTGGACTGCAGGAGATCAACCCTGACTGCTCTTTAGAAGGCCAGATCCTGAAGATGAAACTCAAATACTTTGGCCACCTAATGAGAAGGAAGGACTCACTGGAGAAGAGCCTAATGCTGGGAAAGATTGAGGGCAAAAGAAGAAGGGGACGGCAGAGAACGAGGTGGCTGGACGGAGTCACTGAAGCAGTAGGCGTGAGCTTAAATGGACTCCAAAGGATGGTAGAGAACAGGAAGGCCTGGAGGAACGTTGTCCATAGGGTCGCGATGGGTTGGACATGACTTCGCAACTAACAAGAACAACAGCATAGGGGATTATATTGTGTACAGAAGAGTGCAAGACTTTTCTCCTGAAATACTTCTGAACCCGCTCGATTGTACTGATGTCAGATATACTGCATGCTGGGGATTCCAAACGGTTGAACAATACTCTACGATTGGTCTAGCATAAGTTGTATAAGCTCTAATTAGCAATACAATGTTTCCAGAAAAAAAAACTTTGCAAAATTAAGTTTTTTAACTTTTTAACTCAAGATTTCCTGAAATTTATATCTATAGAAATGAAAGTGGCATTACTTAACTCCCACTGATTTCTGTCAGTCAGTTTTAAGTATGACTATCACTTAACCATGATACACTGCACAACTCTTAATTATGGGCTTCCACAGGAGAGACCAAACTGGGACATCTATGAACATACTGACATCATTGTGACTGTTAGTGTATATCTGCAATCCAAAAAATTAGATTCAAAAGCAAAATAAGAATCTCATGGGTAATATCATGGCTTAACATCTCTTCCAGAGCTGGATTCTATCAAAGGCCAATAGTTAAAGACTTTATATGGCGATTGGGAAGCCAACATTTTTGTCATTTTATCAATTAGAAAGCGTGCAGATAATAGCAACAAAGGTGATTAGGAGGCTGGAGGCTAAAACATATGAAGAATGTTTGCAGGAATTGGGTATGTCTTGTTTAATAAAAAGAAGACTACTGGTGACATCATAGCAGTGTTCTAATATTTGAGGGGCTGCCACAAAGATGAGGGGGTCAACTTATTCTCCAAAGCACCTGAAGGCAGGACAAGAAGCAGTGGGTGGAAACTAATCAAGGAGAGAAGCAACTTAGAACTAAGGAGACATTTCCTGACAGTGAGAACAATTAATCAGTGGAACGACTTGCCTCCAGAAGTTGTGGGTGCTCCATCACTGGAGGTTTTCAAGAAGAGATTGGACAGCCATTTGTCTGAAATGGTATAGAAGAGGTTTGGAAAGGGACATCCAAGGTCCCTTTCTATTCCGTTATTCTGTTATTCTACTTCAACCAACCTATCAGATGTATCTTTTGGCAGTGGAAACTGTAGTTTTCTTTAATGCAAAGTAGAGAAAGAAATGTGGACTTACAGAAATAGAAAACTACTTGTGGTTCACTGAGGTGTTATGGGGAATAAACCACAATCTCTTTTGGTTGACAGCCTTTCAACTTCTAGCAGACTGTCATCATGTCACCCATTAAATTCAACCTCTTTACAGAAGTGAATAATCTGTTTCCACAGGTCTTCTATACATCACTACCTCCTCAATAAATTGAGAATGAGTAGGAAACTCAGTATACCTTTACATTGTACTAATCTGCTCCTGGAAATAAAGGTCATTTATTCACATACCTTCCATGTGTCTTGATCTTGAAGTTCAACTCTTCTCCTCTCTGTAACTCTTTTGTATTTAGACCTAAGTAAGTTCATGCCATGAACAGCATGTGCTGCAGCATAGATTGCATTGTAGATACTGTAGCTGTGGCCAGTCATTTCAATTAAATGTGCAGGAAGTTTTTTTAGATCTTCCGTCCCAGTACATGCTTCACCACTTTCTGCTGGTTTATTGCTCTCTGAAAACAAACAATCAAAGGCTTGTTCCCAGAATTCTTTCACCAAACTATCTCGCTGGGTCTGGAATGGTTTGATGGCCCCAAGGAATTCACGGAACCCCGGCAATTCATTGGAGTGGATATCAAAGGAAATCGCTCCATCGAACAATTGCAGATCTGAGGGTCGATGGAAGCTTGTTAACATTAGATCCATTTGAGCACTCAAAATCCATATTTTGGCCACTTCTATCCAAAAGTGATTATATTTAAGGAACATTATCAGAAGCATCAGTGTTGTGCTGTCCCCATAGAAGATGAATGTATTGATTTTGGTATAGTAAAAATAATGATATACCATATACACTAAATAATTTTGAAACACAGTAAAAAATACTTGTTTGGGCATTCTCTCCACAAAGGCAGAGCAGATCCTGTTCTCAGACAGAAGCGGGTCCAGAGCTTCAAGGAAATTGTCTCCACTGTCATCATCCATAATTAAAAGACCAACCCATGTCCATCCAAAGTGCTTCAGCAAATGGATGATCCCCACAATCTGAAGGCTTTCATTGGGAGCCATGCGGTAAAAGGAAGCAGCCATCTTTGTTCCATGCTTTTTTGGAGCAAATGAGCCATAGGCGAGCTAAAATACAATGTACACTTGATTCTTATGGTTGATATGCCTCAACTAACCTGAGAAATGTATTTTCTTCAACAACACACAGATACTGCAAAGGTGCTTTTTTTCAAGAGGCAACTGGACTTTCTTGTTTTTCTTTGAAGACATTTCGCTTCTCATCCAAGAAGCTTCTTCAGCTCTGACTGGATGGTGGGGAATAAAAGGATTTCATTGGGAAAGAAAAAGAACTAAAAGAACTAAACCACATGAAGGAGGCCTTAGTTAGACCGCACCTGGAGTATTGCATCCAGTTTTGGTTACCACACTATAAAAAAGATATTGAGACTCTAGAAAAAGTGCAGAGGAGAGCAACCAGGATGATCAGGGGACTGGAGACTAAAACATACGAAGAGCGGTTGCAGGAACTGGGCATGGATAGTCTAGCGAAGAGAAGGACCAGGGGAGACAGGATACCAGTGTTCCAATATTTGAGGGGCTGCCACAGAGAGGAGGGGGTCAAGCTATTCTCCAAAGCACCTGAGGGTCAGACAAGGAATAATGGATGGAAACTCATCAAGGAGAGATTCAACCTAGAAGTAAGGAGGAACTTTCTGACAGTGAGAACAATCAACCAATGGAACAGCTTGCCTTCGGAAGTTGTGGGAGCTTCATCACTGGAGGCTTTCAAGAAGAGATTGGACTGCCATTTGTCAGAAATGGTGTAGGGTCTCCTGCATGAGCAGGGGGTTGGACTAGATGACCTACAGGGTCCCTTCCAACTCTGTTAATCTGAAACCCTCAGAACGGGTGGCTGTCCCAAGTGGGCCTTCATCAAATCTAAAAAAAGACCCTACAGTAGCTCCTCCATAACAGACAATGAAGAGAACAATAAACAAAGCAACGTCATCATTCCATATATTGCAGGAATATCGGAAAAGCTCAGGAGGATCTTCAGCCAACACAACATAAGTGCACACTTCAAACACAAGAATACATTAAGGCAGAGGTTTGTCCACCCCAAGGATAAAACACCCAGACACAAACTGAGCAGTACAATGCGATGAACCATGTGCAGATCTGTAAATTGCGGAAACAAAACAACCTTTTCCTAAACGCATGGCACAACATAGGAGAACAAACCGATTAGGTCTAGATTCAGCAGTCCAACTGCATTTAAAAGACAAAGGCCACTCTTTTGAAGACAGCAAAGCCCACATTTCGGACAGAGAGGACCTCTGGTTTGAAAGAGGGGTCCAAGAGGGCATCTATGTCCAAATTGAACAGCCTTCTCTCAACAGAGGGGGAGGCATATGACATCATCTACCTCCAGTCTACAACACAGTCCTTTCAGCAGTTCCAAGAAGGCTCCACACACATTTGCACTACTCAAGCGACCCTGATGACACAGATAAACCTCCAAATGGCCTCAATGACTCTCTAAAAGAATTCAAACGTCAAGCTGTCTGCAAGGAGGATAAATCCTTCCATTCCCACAATCAAGTCAGAGCTGAAGAAGCTTCTTGGATGAGAAGTGAAATATCTTCAATGAAAAACAAGAAAGTCCAGTTGCTTCTGGGGGGAGGGAAGCACCTTTGGGACAACCATGATCTGGATGACTGAGAATCTAAATAGACAACACAAAGATACATTTTTTCCCAATCTCTTTTCTTGCATGTCCAATTGTAAGGGAATCTTGCATCGTTATACTTGCTATCGACTAAATGGTAAATAAATTGAATGGTATTTATTTATCTCTGTTACATTCGCATCCTGCTTTCTCTTCAGGCAAACAAGAGGACATATGCATCTTTCTTTGTAGATTTGGCTGAGAGAGTTTGATGGACACAGTCACAGTCAACTTGCAACTAGATGAGCACCTTAAGTTCTCAACTTCTGGTCTCTTTTTCAGACATCACTGTTTCCAATGTGATGCATCAGATAGAGCTTAAACCCAACTCCTAAATTGTATCAGGCTCTTTTGCTGCATCATTCAAACATAATCTAACCCCTACTTGAAAAATACTTGCTCCCCATTCCCTTCAATTTTGCCCTATGGATGAGTTTTCCTACATATCAATTCCTATATCTTACCTGGGGGACTTTATAAAGACTTATGATATCTGACATGAAGAATGAGATATCGGCACCAAATCCTCCAATAATGGCCACAACCAGATTCTCCTTGATATCACATCTGTAGTTGACAAACAACTGATCTGATCGGAAGAGCAGCTCCAAAGTGGAACGGTAAGTCAGCCGGGCATCAAAATAGTTCTCAGAGATGAAAAATCCCAGAGTAACGTTAGACAGGAGTCTTGGGTTTGAGTTGATCTGTTCCACCGCGAATGCCAAACTCAGGGAATGCTGATACAACTTTAAAACAGCTCTGTAAACATAATTGAGGGATAGGTGAATTAGAGAGAGAGAGATTGAGGCAAGTAAAATATATTCAATGAAGCAATAATAACAATATGAATAACTTAATAACTAGCTGTTAACAATACTTACTAGCTTAAACAATAGTAACAATATTTATTAGCTAAAACAGATTGAAAAGCATAACATAAAAAATATAGCAAGCAAGATAACACTCAAATCTCTTATAAGCTGCCAGGAGCACCTTAGAAATAGCAACAGAGATACTCCATGGGCAACCAGTTTCCACAATACCTAATGCTAGGTTCCAGACAGAAGATCCCCTCCACACAATCCTGCAGTTTTTCACAGACCTGCTACAGCAGGAGACTGCAATATACCTGAGTGGCACATGACTCCAGGATTGGAATTGAGACTTCCATAGCAAGAGAAGCTTTGAAGTTGTGTGAACAAAGCCCACTGTAACAACATTGCCAAAAAGGCACTAAGAGTAGTCAACTTAATCCTGCGTAGCTTCTTCTCTGGCAACATTACACTGCTAACTAGAGCATACAAAATGTTTGCTAGACCAATTCTCGAATACAGCTCACCTGTCTGGAACCTGCACTGCATATCGGATATTAATACAATTGAGAGAGTCCAAAAATATTTCACGAGAAGAGTCCTCCACTCCTCCACTTGCAAAAGAATACCTTATTCCACAAGACTTGAAATTTTGGGCTTAGACAACTTAGAACTACGTCGCCTTCGGTCTGACCTAAGCGTAGTACACAATGCCACAATGTCCTACCTGTCAATGACTACTTCACCTTCCACCACACCAATCCACGAGCACACAATAGATACAAACTTCATGTAAACCGCTCCAAACTCGACTGCAGAAAACATGACGTCAGCAACAGAGTGATTAATGCCTAGAATTCACTACCTGACTCTGTGGTTTCTTCCCCAAACCCAAAAAACTTTAACCTTAGACTGTCTACTGTCGACCTCACCCCATTCCTAAGAGGTCTGTAAGGGGCGTGCATAAGCGCACCAGCGTGCCTACCGTCCCTGTCCTACTGTCCTATTGTCTTCATCTATCTGTATTCACTTTGATTATGTTTATGTTTATACCTATACCTGCTATCTTGTACATGTTTGACAAATAAATAAATAAATAAATAAAATAAATAAATAAATAAAAAACATTTTCTCCACTTTCAGCAAGATTAGAAAAGAAGGAGTCTATCTGAATTTTGAGGCTTTGCTTAGTATGAAGGAGAAATCAGAATAGGTCACTAACTCCTCACAATAACAATGGTCTTCCCGCATTGCTACTACAAAAGGTCTGGAGACGACATTGTCTATGGGTTGGAAGTTCTGATTACAAATAAAACTGGGGGAAAGTTGGTCTGAAACCTTGCGATTTACTCTGCACACTTGAGCCTTTTTTGTTTTTTGTTTTTTCAGGAATGAAGGAAAAGGACATTTCTTACAGAGGTGGCAGAAACGACTTCTGTGAAGGATGCTCTTCAAAGGAATGTTCCTCTAGTACATATATAATCTGAGCTGTGATCCCACCAATAAGAAGGTTTCCTGGTTTATACCATTCATGAAGCAGACGAGAAGGATCACTTCTGGGGCAAGGTGTGGCATCTATTTGGCACTTCATGTCAACCAGCAACCACAGTAGGATCGCTACATTCAACATTTTTTTTCTAGTGGAGCCTTATTTCTTACTGTCTAGAATCCCACAACTCCATTTGGTGAGACTATGTCCCATCTACTACAAAATCTAGGAACACGCCCTGTTAACGTACATAATTATATCAGGCTCTACCATTTCATTGGTTGAAATCAACACAGTTTGCAAAGCATCCCCTGATGGACAAGCACATTCCAGTGAATGGAACTCACCACCAGACTCCTAAGTGACAAGATTCTGCCTGCCTCTTTTTGTTCAACTGATACGGGTGAAAGGTTTTATAATCTTTTCCAGACTTACCTTTGAATTGTTTCTCAGTATTTTGTGGAAAGCTGCTGGAGCTGTGTCATAAAACATCAATGAGAGTCATTTAGCTTAATTGCCCGTAAATAGTCACCACTATCAAATGGCATCTCTTGGGTTTGGAGAGCAATTATTTCACTTCCACATTACATGTTTGAAGACAACTATACCCTTAGTTTTCAAGGGAGATATCACATAAAAGAATTATGTAGTATTATTTCTGTAAAATTTACCATTACCTATGGGATTCTTCCCCAACCAAATATTGATGGCTGAAATCTCTGTGTTCTCCAAAATTATCTTTGCAGGAAACCATTGAGCACAATAAACATCAAAGGAGTCACTGAGGATGATGGTCTAGGGCAGGGGTGTCAAACTCCTGGCCCGAGGGCTGGATGTGTCACATGCTGGCCACGCTCACCCCCGGTTTAGCAAAGGGGGAAAAAGTTGTGATATGTCACAAGTTTGACATCCCTGGTCTAGGGCAGTGGTGAAATCCAAATTCTTTTACTACCAGTTCTGTGGGCATGGCTTGGTGGGCATGATGTGGCTTGGTGGGCGTGGCTTGGTGGGCGTAGCAGGGGAAGGATTCTGCAAAATCTCCATTCCCACCCCACTCCAGGGGGAAGGTTATTGCAAAATCTCCATTCCCACCCCACTCCAGGGGGAAGGTTATTGCAAAATCTCCATTCCCACCCCACTCTGGGGCCAGCCAGAGGTGATATTTGCCAGTTCTCCGAACTACTCAAAATTTCCGCTACCGGTTCTCCAGAACCTGTCAGAACCTGCTGGATTTAACCCCTGGTCTAGGGGCTCCTTATTCTTTTGTAAAATATGGAGATGCATAATAAGTCCATGCATTATACATACTTATTCTGGTTGACGCTTCACCTGGCATCTTTTTTTTTTTAAGACCCATCCCAAATTTCCTCCAAGAGCTTGAAGGAGAGTTCAAGATTTGTGTGAATTCTATTAAATCCCCCATTAAGCCTTAAGGTGGTTTCCTTGATGCCAGTTAGAGTTAGGAATAATAAAATAGCAGAATAACAGAGATGGTAGGGACATTTGAGGTTTTCTAATCCAATCCACTGCTCAAGCAGGAAACCCTATACCATTTCAGACAAATGGTTGTCTGATCTCTTCTTAAAAACCTTCCAGTGTGGGCATTTACAAATTCTGGAGGCAAGTTGTTCCACTGATTAATTGTTCTAATTGTCAGGAAATTTGTCCTTGGCTCTAGGTTGCTTCTCTCCTTCATTAGTTTCCATTCATGGCTTCTTCTCCTGCCTTCAGGTGCTTTGGAGAACAGTGGTGGGTGGCACATACTTTAACAACCGGTTCTGTGAGCACGCGCGCCTTCCATGATAGCGCACAGCTTCCAAACTACAGCACTTTCATAGAAATCAGCTTCCCTTCTAAGGCAGCCCCGGTAAGTAGGAACTGCGGAGGTGCTGAAATCAGCTATGCCGCGTGATTCAGCTGAGCAAGAAAGAAGTGGATATAGGACAGGATAGGGCAGGGCAGGTGGGCGGGGCCAGCTGATCGTCGGAATTACCGGTTTGATAGAACTGGTCCGACCAGGCAACAGCCCACCACTTCTCTGTAGGAGCATCTTAGATATTGGAACAGAGGTATCATGTCACCCCTAGTCCTTCTTTTCACTAGACTAGACATACCCAATTCCTGCAACCATTCTTCATATGTTTAGCCTTCAGGCCCCTCATCATCTTTGTTGCTCTTTTCTGCACTCTTTCTAAAGTCTCAAAATCATTTTTATACTGTGGCAACCAAAACTGGGTGCAATATTCCAAGTGTGATGTTACTGAGGCATTATAAAGGGGTATTAACACTTCACGTGATCTTGATTCTATCCCCCTGTTCATGCAGCCTAGGACTGCATTGGCTTTTTTGGCAGCTGCAGCACATTGCTGGCTCATATTCATGTGATTGTCCACTAGGACTCCAGGATCCCTTTCTCAGGTGAGTAGAGGTGATCAACAGTCTTAAGTATCTGGGGGTGCAGATAACTAACAATCGGAATGAGTCGCTCCACACGTCATACTTAGTGAAGCGTGCAAACCAGCGTCTGCATTTCCTGCGTCGGATGAGGAGCACACATCTTTCTCCTTCTGTCCTGGCCACTTTTTACAGAGACACAAATGAGAGCGTTTTAACAAACTGCATCACTGTCTTGTTTGGTGACAGCAGTGCCTCAGATAGAAAGTCCATACAGAGAGTGGTGAGGACAGTCGAGAAGATTATAGGGTGCTCGCTTCATCTTATTCAGGATACTGCTTATAAGCACTATGTGCTTGGAGCTCAAAGCATTGTTAGAGACCCCATGCACCCACTTAACCCACCTGACCCTGACCCATATTTTTTGTCATAACTTTGAACAGTCACTAAACTTATGGTCCTAAGTTAAGGACTATATGTATCTTGCAACCATAGAGAGAGAAATGTATATTCTGCTATAGATTTACATTAGAAATTTACTTGTAATTGCTATTAAGAATATTGGAAGCAAATTCTTTATAACATTTTCTTTTTTTCCTTCCCTTTCTTTTTCTCTTCTCTGTTTCATGATGATAAAATTCAAATTATATTGCCTACATTAGATCATTGCTTATAGTTACCAAACTTGGAAGAAGAAGACCTATTATTTTATTCATTAAATAGGTCCTGTAAATAATCAGAACTAAGAGAAAATACTTTATTAAAAGCAGATTTGCTCATTATACAGTGAAATATTTTATTTTCCATGTCTGCTTATAAGAATTTGACAAACACTGTTACACAGTTATACACATAAAATATCAGTAAAATTGCCAGAGTTAACAAAAAAGTTCATTTTTATTCTTAGAAAGGGATTACCAATTCCATTTCACAATAGAAATAAAGATACCCATATTTTAGTAGTCAGAAATACTTTTTCTTTACAAGTTGCTGTTTGCTGTTAAGGTCAGGCCTCAGCAAAATAATGTAGCATTTGGGGAAGAAGATACATCCCAATAACCCAGCACTAGAAGCTAAGATGGAGAAGATCTCCACAGCTACCATATACTTTCCTTTGGTGCTCAAATACGTCGGAACAAATGATAACCAAACACTACAAAACATCAGCATGCTAAAAGTGATGAACTTGGCTTCATTGAATGTGTCTGGCAGGTTCCTAGCCAGGAAAGCCACCATGAAGCTGACGAGAGACAGAAACCCCATGTAGCCCAGCACCAGATAAAACATCACAACAGACCCTTCATAACATTCTGCTATGATCCCTTCAGTCATTGATTTCATGTCAAGTTCTGGAAAGGGGGGAGAAGTGATCATCCACACCAGACAAATGCCTCCTTGAATGAAGGAGCCAGAAAAAACAATGAAGATGGACAGTCTTTTCCCCAACCATTTTCTCATGCCAGACCCCGGTTTGGTGGCCATGAATGCTGCAATGACCATGATGGTTTTGGCCAATACAGAAGAAACGGCCACAGAGAAGATAATGCCGAACACGGATTGTCGCAGGAAGCAAATCGCTTGGAGAGGTTTTCCAAGGAAAAGAAAAGAGGAGAGGAAGCAAAGCAGAAGGGAGATGAGGAGAGTGTAGGTCAGGTCCTTGTTTTTCGCTTTAACAATAGGGGTGTCTTTATACTTAATGAATATTCCAAGTATGAGCATGGTAATGACTGAAAATAACACAGCAACCACAACTAAACTGATCCCTAAAGGTTCTTCAAAGGTTAGGAAAGTTATGATTTTGGGGATGCATCGAATTTGGTCCATACTTGGATATTGATCTTCTGGACATTCAGAACAAGCAATCATATCTGCAAATAAGAGAGAGGCCTTGAAGCATTCAAATCTTAGCATGGAGCACCAAGAAAAACATATAATTTAGATTACATCAGTGTTTTGTAAACTTGGCCATTACACAAAGCCTGGACTTCAACTCTAAGAATTCTGGGAGTTTCATTCACCTCTTAAAGTGGCTAAGTTTGAAAACCATTTGATCAGCTCATTAGATGAGATCCAAAAGTAACTTATTGAGGTGGGAATCTTCTCTATTAGTGACAATCACAGTCAGGAAGCACCACACTGGAAATGTTCCAGAATCTTCCTGAAATCCCATCAATTCAGGCTTTCCTTGTCCAAATGTTAGGCACAGATGCACATGAGCAGGAGTGTCCAGAGGTGTTCAATGAAGCCATGCTGGGTCCAACTCTGAGACTGAAGCCCTGCCCATTTTTAGAGGTGTGATATATATCACACACTCATAAAACAAGGCATTGGGCTTCAATCACATGGTCAAACATGGGGGTTATTTTCCCCTATGGGCACCAAGATATCTAGGGATGTATGTTTCTATCTATTGATTCTGGCCTCTGTCATACTTTTTAATTTGTTATAGGAATTATTTGAAAGGTTTTTGTTATGTATTGTATATAGCAGTGATGGCGAACCTTTTTCTTCTTGCGTGCCAAAAATGGGAGTGCGCATGTGCGCTAGCATGTGCACGTGCCGCCACCCCCCCATGTGTGCCACACTGTGCATGCACGCATCCCCATGCATGCACCCCCCGTTGGGCCGTTTTTCACCCTCAGGCTTCTCTGAAGCCTCCGGAGTGTGAAAAACGGCCCAACGGGCAAACCGGAAGTTCGGAAAAATGGTGATGAAAATGATGAAGCTTCCTGAAGCCTGGGGAGGGTGAAAATGGCCTTCCCCAAAGCCGAAAATCAGCTGGCCAGCGCATGCATGCGCACTGGAGCTGACATAGGGCAATGCCTCGCGTGCCCTCAGATATGGCTCCGCGTGCCACCTGTGGCACGCGTGCCATAGGTTCGCCATCATGGGTATATAGGGTATAGTTGTCAGTTGAAGTTCTCATTCTAGTCCTCTGTGGGAGCGGGAGAATACTGTCTCCTGATTGGTTGTTTGGCTGATCAGTTCCCTATAAAAGGAGCTGTGTCAGCCAGGGAGTTCAGTTGCCTCACAGGCAGTATTGAATAAAGAGCTGTTAGAAATCATTCAGGCCTCACCTCCATTCTTTGCCCAGAACTTAACAGTTTTCAGTCTAGTATTACTCATTATCATGAACACCACCTTGTGAAATCTTCCAGTATGAGAATTGATACTAGAATAAATGAAGGAAGTAAATCAGCTGCGTATCTAAATAAAAATTATTGACCACAAATACTGTATGTCAGAGAGGAGAGGAGAGGAGAGGAGAGGAGAGGAGAGGAGAGGAGAGGAGAGGAGAGGAGAGGAGAAAATAGAAAATTATTTACCTGACATGTTTGACATCTTCCCATCAGAACATGGATCACAATCATAGCAGCAAAATTTCTCCCCTTCTTTCTTTTTCTTCTGATAGCCAGCAGGACAGGGATCGTTACACAGTGAACGGGGCAAGACCTGTTGATAAACGAGGAGGAAATTCATGTCTGAAGATCAGAGTAATCCTGAACAATCATCCTCTAATCTACCAGCATAAATAGAGCAGTAGGTGTCATAGGATCATGAAATGAATTGCCCCACCTGGAAATCTCCAAGACTTCCTCAATATTGCCTAAGGTTGCTTCCAAGCTATTACTTCCCTTCCCCACCCTGGATTAACTGGAAAAAAAATAGTTTAAAAAATACCTGCTGTGAGACTCAATACTTAGCATAGAACAAGCAGACAACAAATTAAAAATCACCCCTTTAAGCGTGTCTCTGAGCACTAGCTGCAAGGATTAAAGTTGGCTATTTTCCTCCTACTCTTTCTAGTTGATGGACTTTCAGATGATTTTGTCCACAATAAAGCCAGGATATACAACATTTCTTAGTCCACTGATTCTCAAATTTCTGATGACTTGTCCAAAGAGGGTGGGAGCTCTTTTTAAATTATATTCTCAATTATTTTTATATGTATTATCATGTTTATTATATTTATTATTTAATTTTTCTTGAAATTTATTTCATTCAGTTGGGATGATAGCATAATTCCCCATATTACCTATATATAAAAAAAACCATGTAAATTATTTGCCAATTACAATTTCCCCAAGAAGGAAAATGCGGATATACCTTGAGTACAAAATGCAAAATTTTGTACTCAAAAAAAGGATTAAGATTATTCTTTCCAGTTGATGGACTTTCAGATATCTTGTCCCAATCATGACATGAGGAGTCAATTGTTCCCTTTTTGCACTGTGGTTCATACAACTAACTCAAAAGCTTTGTTGTGTCAACCACAATAAAGCCAGGATATATAACATTTCTTAGTCCACTAATTCTCAAATTTCTGATGACTTGTCAAAAGTGGGGTGGGAGCACTTTTTATTATATTCTCAATTATTGTTGTATTTATTATTTAAATTTTTTCTTGAATTTTATTTCACTGTTTCCTGGGAGCTGGGATAACAGCAAAATTTCCTGTCTTTCCTATATATTAAAAAAAAACAGGTACATTATTTCCAATTATAATTTCCACGAGAAAGAAAATGCAGCCATACCTTGAGTACAGAGTGCTAAATTTTACCTGATTAAAGGACCGGAAAGCAGGCCATACCACGAAACTCATCTCTGATCTCAAAATCTTTTACCCGAAATAATAAAAACACCTTAAAATCCATACCTGTTTAAAATATTTGTGCCGCACAATTAAATCTTCATGAATAACAAATCCGTTTCCTTCAAGTGCTGTGGGATCCAACTTTCCGATTTTCATTTTGCGGTAGGAATTATTTGGAAACATGACTATATTTATAATATCAAATCCAGAAAGAATTTCTCCATGGTGGTTGATGGACACAGTTTCTCCAAGTGAATTGTTGAATGAAAGGCCTTGGAGAAACCAGTGAAGCTAAATAAAAAAAGAAGGGAAAAATAAGGGGAAGCAAAAAGTGGATTACATCAAGATTTCCTGAAATTTATATCTATAGAAATGAAAGTGGCATTACTTAACTCCCACTGATTTCTGTCAGTCAGTTTTAAGTATGACTATCACTTAACCATGACACACTGCACAACTCTTAATTATGGGCTTCCACAGGAGAGACAAAACTGGGGCATCTGTCATCATACTGACATCATTGTGGGTGGTAGTGGATGTCTGCAATCCAAAAAACTAGATTCAAAAGCAAAATAAGCTATGTCAGGGCTTAACATGTCTTCTGGAGCTGGATTCTATCAAAGGCCAATAATTGAAGACTTTATATGGAGTTTGGGAAGCCAGTATCTTTGTCATTTTATCACTCTAGAAAGAGTGCAGAGAAGAGCAACAAAAATGATTAGTGGGCTGGAGGATATAACATGTGAAGAACAGTTGCAGGAATTGGTATGTCTAGAAAAGAAGGACTAGGAGTGACATGGTAGCAGTGTTCCAATATCTAAAGGGCTGCCACAAGGAAGAGAGGGTAAACTTATTCTCCAATCTGCACCTTAAGGCAGAAAAGGAGCAATGGATGGAAACCATTCAAGGAGAGAACCAAGCTAGAACTAAGGAAACGTTTTCTAATAGTGAGAACAATTAATCAGTGGAACAGCTTGCCTCTAGAGCAGGGGTGTCAAACTAGCATCGTCACGGCGTCGTCACGTGATGTATCGGGACTTTTCCCCCCTTTGCTAAACCGGGCAGGGGCGGGGCCAGCACGTGACGCATCCAGCCCATGGGGGACGCGAGTTTGACACCCCTGCTCTAGAGATTCTGGTTGCTCCATCACTGGAGGTTTTAAAGAAGAGTTTGGACAACCAATTGTCTGAAATGGTATAGGCGTTTGAGCAGGGGGTTGAAGACCTCCTTTCAATACTTTTATTCTGTCATTCTATTTCACCCAACCTATGAGACATATCTTTTGGCAGTGGAAACTATAGTTTCTTCAGATTCAAACTAGAGAAAGAACTGTGGACTTAATAGAAGTAGAAAACTGCTTGTGGTGTTATTGGGAATAAACCCACAATCTCTTTTGAGTGACAGCCCTTCAACTCCTAGTAGAATGTCATCATGTCTCCCCTTAGCTTCAACCTCTTTACAGAAGTGAATAAGTTTCCAGAGGTCTTGTATACACCACCATTTCCTCAATAAATTGAGAATGAGTAAGCTGACTAATTAAATGACTAATTAAAAACTATTACCATTACAAACAAATATGCTCCTGGAAATAAAGGTTTTTTATTCACAGGTGATTACCTTCCAATTTTCTTGATCTTGAAGTTCAGCCCTTCTATTCTCAGTTACTCTTTTGTATTTAGACCTAAGTAAGTTCATGTTATCAACAGCATGCGCTACAGCACAGATTGCATTGTAGATACTGTAGCTGTGGCCAGTCATTTCAAATAAATGTGCAGGAAGTTTTTTTGGATCTTCCTTCCCAGTACAAACTTCACCACTTTCCACTGGTTTATTGCTCTCTGAAAACAAACAATCAAAGGCTTGTTCCCAGAATTCTTTCACCAAACTATCTCGCTGGGTCTGGAATGGTTTGATGGCCCCAAGGAATTCACTGAACCCCGGCAATTCATTGGAGTGAATATCAAAGGAAATTGCTCCATCGAACAATTGCAGATCTGAGGGTCGATGGAAGCTTGTTAACATTAAATCCATCTGAGCTGTCAAAATCCACATTTTTCCCACTTCCTTCCAAATGTTGTAATATTTAAGGAACATTAACATAAGCATTAATGTTGTGCTGTCCCCATAGAAGACAAACGTATTTATTTCGGTGCTCATTAAATAAACATATATCCTATACACTATTTCATTTTGGAACATAGAAAAAAATGCTTGTTTGGGCATTCTCTCCACAAAGGCAGAGCAGATCTTGTTCTCAGACAGAAGCGGGTCCAGAGCTTCAAGGAAATTGCCTCCACTGTCATCATCCATAATTAAAAGACCAATCCATGTCCATCCAAAGTGCTTCAGCAAATGGATGATCCCCACAATCTGAAGGCTTTCATTGGGAGCCATGCGGTAAAAGGGAGCAGCCATCTTTGTTCCATGCTTCTTGGGAGCAAAGGAGCCATAGGCGAGCTAAAATGTAATGTACACTTGGTTCTTATGGTTGGTATGCCTCAATACCACCTGAGAAATGCATTTTCTTCACCCACCCACAGATACATTTTTACCAAGCTCTTTTCTTTCATGAGCTTCCATGTTCAGTTGTTACATTATGATTGCTATATACTAAATGGTAAATAAATTGAATGGTATTTATTTATCCTTGTTACATTCACATTCTGCTTTCTCTTCAGGCACAAAAGAGGACATATGCAGCTCTCTAAGCATCCTCTAGATTTGGCTGAGAGAATTTGATGGACACAGTCACAGTCAACTTGCAACTAGGGGAGACATGATAGCAGTGTTCCAACACTTGAGGGGCTACCACAGAGAGGAGGGGGTCAGGCTGTTTTCTAAGGCACCAGAAGGCCAGACAAGGAATAATGGATGGAAACTGACCAAGGAGAGATTCAACCTGGAGATAAGGAGAAACTTTCTGACAGTGAGAGCGATCAACCAGTGGAACAGCTTGCCTTCGGAGGTTGTGAGAGCTCCAACACTTGAGACTTTCAAGAGGAGATTGGACTGCCATTTGTCTGAAATAGTGTAGGGACTCCTGCTTGAGCGGGGGGTTGGACTAGATGACCTACAAGGTCCCTTCCAACTCTATTAATCTGTAATCTGTAGATGAGCACCTTAAGTTCTCAACTTCTGGTCTCTTTTTCAGACACCACTATTTCCAATGTGATGCATCAGATAGAGCTTAAATCCAACTCCTAAATTGTATCAGGCTCTTTTGCTGCATCATTCAAACATAATCTAACCCATCCTTGAAAAATACTTGCTCCCCATTCCCTTCAATTTTGCCATATGGATGAGTTTTCCTACAAATCAATTCCTATATCTCACCTGGGGGATTTTATAAAGACTTATGACATCTGACATGAAGAATGAGATATCGGCACCAAATCCTCCAATAATGGCCACAACGAGATTCGCCTTGATATCACATCTGTAGTTGACAAACAACTGATCTGATTGGAAGAGCAGCTCCAAAGTGGAACGGTAAGTCAGCCGGGCATCAAAATAGTTCTCAGAGAAGAAAAATCCCAGAGTAATGTTAGACAAGAGTCTTGAGTTTGAGTTGATCTGTTTCACCGCGAATGCCAAACTCAGGGAATGCTGATACAACTTTAAAACAGCTCTGTAAACATAATTGAGGGATAAGTGATATATAGAGGGATTGATGCAAGCAGAATATGTTCAGTGAGGCAACATTAACAATGTGAATAATGCAATATTTGGTGTATCATGAAACAAGGTGGATTCGCTTGCAGGAAAATAAGTGCAATTCAATGGTACTAGAACACAGGCTTTTATTCTGATCATTAACGCTAAATCCTGTTAAAGCCTGATTGAATTCTTTGAGTTCATTCTTACAGTGTGTTCTGTGTTCCTGCTAAATGTGAGCACTTGTTTCCTCTTCTCATATAATATTCATTATATTGGTTTCCTGTTGTTGCAATTCTTGTAAGTAATAAGATCTCACCTATGCTAAAGCTTTCATGATCATCTGTGATATGTCAGACAAACCCACTTACCTTACATTGGGCATGCTGCTCAGAGTTTCTTCTGCTTAAGGAGAAACCTTCAGATCTCAGTTACCCCAATGTAGATTTAGAATGTTTTGATTCGAAGCTTTGATACTACAATAGATTTCTATCAAAAATATCTCAGAGCTGTAGACTAGACTGGGAAGTTAAAGATGATCCTGGATTAAAGCTGTGTTGAGCAACTTCCATAAAGATGCCAAATAAGCTACATGCAGAGGTGGTATTCTGTTGGTTCGGACCGGTTTGGGCAAACCGGTAGCGCCGACTGCGGGTGGGCCTGCCCCCGCCCACCAGCACGGACGTAATGCCATATATCCGATCTAAATGTAGTTCATAAAATTATCTGCCACAATGTCCTACCTGTCAATGACTATTTCAGCTTCAACCACAACAATACACGAGCACACAATAGATACAAACTTAAGGTAAACCGCTCCAAACTCGACTGCAGGAAATACGACTTCAGCAACAAAGTGGTCAATGCCTGGAATGCACTACCTGACTCTGTGGTTTCTTCCCCAAACCCCCACAACTTTAACTTTAGACTATCTACTGTTGATCTCACCCCATTCTTAAGAGGTCTGTAAGGGGGCGTGCATAAGCGCACCAACGTGTCTACTGTCCCTGTCCTAATGTCCCCTTTTATTCGTATCCATTTCATGTATTAATAACCATGTTTATACCTATAACTGTTATCTAATACATGCTTGACAAATAAATAAATAAATAAATAAATTGTTTTTTGGGATCCAAAGACAATAAGCACACCATTTTAAATTCTATTAGCTAAAACAAACAAAACATAACATAAAAAGCATACTTACAAAATGAGATAACACTCACATCTTTTATAAAATGCCAGGAGCAACTTAGTAACAACATCAGAGATATTCCATTGGTCACCAGTTTCCATAGTACCTAATGCTAGATTTTGTACAGAAGCTCCCCTCAAACAACTTAACCTGGCACCAGGTATAATGGCCCTGCTATAGCAAGAGACTACAAGACCTGACTTTGTCTACCAATAAAGGCGAATATTTGTAGCTCAGAGTTGAAATGTGGGGCTCTCCTTGGTGCTCTCTGAGTTTGGTTGTTTTCTTTCAGACATTTCATGACCCAAACAAGTCATTGGAAAACAACCAAGCTCAGAGAGCACCAAGGATTCGTCCTCCCGGCCTGGACTACTCCAGGATGAAAATCAAAAGTTTGAGACTTTCACAGCAAGAGAAACTTTGAAGCTTTCTTTAACAAGAATAGGAAAGAAGGAGGCTAGCTGAACCTCTAGGTTTTTTCTTAATATGAAGGAGAAATCAAAATATGTCAGTAGCTCCTCACAATAATAATGGTCTTCCTGCATTGCCACTACAGAAGGTCTGGCTGAAACATTGGCTATGGTTTGGAAAGTTTTATTAGAAATAATACTGGTAAAAAGTTGGTGTGAAACCTTGCAATTTACTCTGCTTAATTCAGAATAACGGGAAGAGAATTACTTACAGAGGGGGCATAAATGACTTCTGTGAAGGATGCTCTTCAAAGGAATGTTCCTCCAGTACGTGTACAATCTGAGCTGCGATCCCACCAATGAGGAGGTTTCCTGGCTTATACCATTCATGAAGGATAGAAAAGGGATCACTCCTTTGGCAAGGTGTGGCATCCGTCTGGCACTTCATGTCAACCAGTAACCACATGATCACTACATTCAACATTTTTTTCTAGGGGAGCCTTGTTTCCTACTGTCTAGAATCCCATCACTCCATTTGGTGAGACTATGTCCCATCTACTACAAAAATCTAGGCACAGGTCCAGTGAACACACATAGTTATATCAGTTCTGCCATTTCATTGGTTGAAATCAACACGGTTTGCAAAGCAAGCCCTGATGGACAAGCACATTCCAGTGAATGGAACAGACTCCAAAGGGACAAGATCAGAAGTGGTATTCAGCCAGTTCGGACCGGTTTGGGTGAACCGGTAGCGGAAATTTTGAGTTGTTCGGAGAACCGACAAATACCACCTCTGGCTGGCCCCGCCCACCCACCCCTGCCATTCCTGTATTTTTAGCTCAGCTGATTTGCACTGCAAAGCGGATTGCCGCACCTCAGCTGAGCTAAACAACAGCTCAGCTCACCAGCGCTGACACCGAGGGTGGTCTTTGAGTGCTGCGCGCATGCGCACTCTCACATTTGCAAACCGGTAGGGAAGGTAAGTGAATACCACCTCTGGACAAGATCCTGCCTGCCTCTTTTTCCTCAGCTGCAGAGGTGGAAAGGTTTTATAACCTCTTCCGGACTGACTTTCGAATTGTTTCTCGGTATTTTGTGGAAAGCTGCTGGAGCCGTGTCATGAGACATCAATGATAGTCATTTAGCTTAATTGCCCATAAATAGTCACCTCTTCCAAATGGAACCTCCTGGGTTTGGAGAGTTATTATTTCACTTCCACTTTACGTATGGATGGAGACAACCATCTCCTTAGCATTTTAAGGTGATACTACAGAAAAGAATTGTATGTTATTATTTCTGTAAAATTAATCATTACCCATGAGATTCTTCCCCAACCAAATACTTATGGCTGAAATCTCTACTTTCTCCAAATATATCTCTGTAGCAGGGGTAGGTTCTAACTTACCTCGCTGCCGGTTCGCTTCCCCCCGTGCCGCATGGCCACGCCTCGTGGGCACGTGTGCGCTTCACACACGTGCACATGCGCAGTGCAAAAAAATCAAAAACTTTTTTAAAAAAATACAAAACGCCAAAAACAAGATGGCGACACATGGGCAGCGGCGGAAACTCGGCTTCTGCGCATGCGCAGAAGAAAAAAAAATTAAAAAATATGGCGGTGCCCACGGACCAGCACCGACCAAACCAGATCCGTGACATCATCATGACATCACCAGCGGGTCGCTACCGGTTCGGGCGAACCGGTCCGAACCGGGAGGAACCCACCTCTGCTCTGTAGACAACTATTGAGCACAACAAATCTCAAAGGCATCGCTGGGGGTGATGTTCTATGGATTCCTTATTCTTTTGGGGGGAAAAATATTTATATGAAGTACAAAATTAGTCTATTTATGTTACGTTGCTTATTCCGGTTTACCCTTCACTTAGTTTTTTTCTTTTGAAGTCCCATCCCAATTTTCCTACAAGCTCTTGAAAGAGCTTCCATGGTGCTCTGCCTTCATTTGAATTCCATTCAGTCAGCCAATGAGCTTTAAGGTGGTCTTGAATCTATATTTCTACTTAGTGTTAGGAACACATGTATAATCTGTATAATCTGGGCTGGAAGGGACCTTTGAGGTCTTCTGGTCTAGCCCTCTGCCCCAAACAGGAGAACTTATTTTCAGCTGATTGTAAATCATTGTAAATTGTAAATCCTATCGCTTCAGCATGCCCTATAAAATCAGAGCAGTCATCTACCCAATTCCTCTGTTGCCCAATTTGGTGGTGACTTTTCAACATTACTTGAAGGTTTAACTTTATTTTATCGGGTAACCTCTTACACAAATGTTTTGCAATGAACTTTCTTTCTAAAGATGAAATATCTCATATAACCAATCTGGTGGTTTTAATATTTCTCATCTTAACATTTCTTATACAATATACTAAGATCTTAAGTGAAAACCTATTGGTCACCCGACCCAAAAGAAAGAGGTCTATCTTTTCTCAAAGACTTCCTTTATAGAGGTCAGTTCAGGGGTGGGCTTCAAAAATTTTAGCAAGGGATTCTCTGCCCAGTTGCTGGGTGGGCGTGGCCATGGTGGGTGTGGCCTAGTCAGCCTCCTGCACCATGGCGGGGGGGAAAGCATTTTTGCCCTCCCCGGGCTCCGGAGGCTTTTCTCGAGCCTCCAGGAGGGTGAAAACGGCCTCCCCAGGCTCCGGAGGCCCTCTGGAGGCCAGAAATGGGCCAATTTCTGGCCTTCCTAAATTTCCGGTAGGCCTGTTTTTCACCCTCCCCGAGCCAATTACCTGCATTCAAAACGGGCCACGTGGGGACTCCTGTAAGGGGCAGGGTACAGAGGTGGGTTCCTCCTGGTTTGGACCAGTTAGCCCAAACCGGTAGCGACCCACTGGTGATGTCACGATGACATCATGGATCCAGTTCGGTGGCGCCGCCATCTTTTTTTTTTTTGAATTTTTTTTTTATATTTCTTTTTGAATATTTTTTTTATTTTTTTTTCTTCTGCGCATGTGCAGAAGCCGAGTTTCCGGCACTGTGCATGCATTGCCATCTTGTTTTTGCCTCTCTTTTTTTGGATTTTTTTTTATTTTTTGGCACTGCGCATGCCCACGAGGCGCACCCATGCGGCGCGGGAGGACGCGAACCGGCAGCGAGGTAAGTTAGAACCTACCCCTGGCGGGGTGGGGTGGGTGGGGCCAGCCAGGAGTGGGATTTGGGGGTTCTCCGAACTGCAGAGAATCTTAGCTAGTGGTGCTCCCAAACCCCTGCGAGCCCCCAGCAGCCTGCCCCTGGGTCAGTTGCCTTAATATTTTGCTAGAATCTTCCTTCCCCTCAATCTAGTTTTATTCTTCTTATTCATTCAAGTCTGATTTGTTAGTGATCATGGTTTTCAACATTGTTTGGGTTTTTGTTTTTTGTTTTTAGAGATTTGCAACTCTCTTCCAGAGACCCAAAGGTAAAGGTTTCAAGAGGCAACTGGACTTTCTGGTTTTTCTGTGAAGACGTTTCACTTCTCATTCAAGAAGCTTCTTTCAGCTCTGACTGGATGGCGGGGAATGGAAGGATCCAGTCAGAGCTGAAGAAGCTTCTTGGATGAGAAGCGAAACGTCTTCACAGAAAAACCAGAAAGTCCAGTTGCCTCTTGAAAAAAGCACCTTTGGGACAACCATGACCTGGACGACTGAGAATCTCCATAGTCTCTTCCAGAGAGTATTAACTAGCGAATGCCATGAGAACAGAAGCTGGTGAGGATTCTTTTTTTGACTTCTGGTTGTACACATGAGGTAGAGGCCATAATTCTGTCCCTTTATGATGCAATCTAGGAAATTCCTAGGACCCTGCTTGGAAGCAAAACCAGCCATTTGTTTAGAGGAAGTTGCCCTGTTTGCAGGGCGTCCTCGAACTTCTTTGGCAATAATGGAGTTCACTTTTTATAGTTGTTTGTTTGGGGTTTTGTTTACCTGGATTCTCTACTTCACCTTTTTTGTATTGGATGAGATGTGTAACAGGCTCTGGAGTCCTTGTCTCTGCTCCTCTGGCTTCTCTGAAATGCCCCCCCAATTTACACCTGCAGTCAAAAAGGTAACTATTATATTATAAGGTATGCTAGAGTTTTTAATGGGCCCACAGAATCAGCGGGGGAAAATAAACCAGCTTAACTGAAAACAGGAAAGAAGAATTCGTGTAACTTGTGAATTCAGAGTGCTTTGTTCCTTCCAGTTTGGTGAAGTTATGGAAGCTCCTTAGCCAATGCTCCAGGTGAAAACACTTTGACTACATGGCATCGTATGTGAAACCCTCTGTCAAATAGGCTCAGCGACGCACAATTTAAAAACAAAATTGAGAACAATGGCATATGCACTATTAATTTTTAATTTTTACTGGTGAATACAGAAGTGTCTTAATTTTCCTAAGAACACACATAAGGGTGTCCCAAAGGTGCTTTTTCAGGAGGCAACTGGACTCTCTTGTTTTTTCTTTGAAGACGTTTCGCTTCTCATCCAAGAAGCTTCTTCAGCTCTGACTGGAAGCCTATTGGATGAGAAGCGAAACGTCTTCAAAGAAAAAACAAGGAAGCCCAGTTGCCTCCTGAAAAAGCACCTTTGGGACAACCATGACCTGGATGATTGAGAATCTCTACAGACACATAAGGGTGATAATCAACATATTACTAGAAACATAAAGTGCATTCTGTGGATCAAAGCTTACTAGTATTTAGAGTAAACTCAGTGGAATCTTTGGAAGTCATGATTAATTTCTTTGAAATCAAGAGCCTCTACTAACTAAGACCCAGTTTGACAATCACACACTTTTTGCTGTTCCCCCCACCCCCGGGTCAGATTGTTATTCTTTCTGAATACCAAATAATTCAACATAATCTGACAAAAAATAACAGACTAACAGAAGTTGGAAGGGACCTTGGAGGTCTTCTAGTCCAACCTCCTGCTCAAGCAGGAAACCCTATATCATTTCAAATAGTTGTCCAATCTCCTCTTTAAAATCTTCAGTGTCGGCGGACCCACAACCTCGAGTAGAGTAGAGTAGAGATAGAGATGGAAACGAAGTTATTTGTCTGTAATTTTGAGCTACAGTTGAGATTGTCACAAGAAAGCAGAAAATTGGAGTGGGGGGATTTACACTGTTGACTTTATGTAATAGATTCTGGATTCCTGTTCAAATGTGTGATCATGGGAATCCATGTATGATGACATTATAACACAAATAATACAACTTACATATTTGTATCAGAGATAAGAGAAGCATTAGTAGTGGTGCGGTGGATTAGAGTTGGAGCTCTCGCCTCACAATCAGGAAGCCGTGAGTTTGACTCTAGGTAGAGGCAGACATTTCCATCTCTCTGGGCACACTGAGAATATATCTGCTGAATAAAACTCTGCATTGGCAACAGGAAGGGCATCCGGCCAGTAAACACTCAGCTCCATTCAGTTGCCCAGACTCCACCCTGCAAGGGATTATGGGGTTGTTAAAAAAGGATGATGATAAGAGAAGCATTAGCAAAACATTTCCATGGGTGTGTAGTTTCTTCTTGATCATCATAGTGTATGAACACATTGCCTATGATTGTGCAAGTCTTATGAACCTGGGACAAATGGAAAGAATGAGTTGGTGATGCTAAGAGTTAGAAAAGGACCTGAACAGTTCTTGATAAACAAGTCTAGCATGGAGATAAGAAGATCCCACAAAGTGCATCTGCTAAAAGTAAAGCTAGGAACAAGGAGATGAAGACCATGATTGACTGATGTTAGAATTGGAGTCTTAGTAGACAACCAGCTAAACATGAGCCAGCAGTGTGCGGCGGCGGCCAAAAAAGCCAATACAATCCTAAACTGCATTAATAGAGGGATACAATCTAGGACTAGGGAGGTACTAATACCACTCTATAAAGCCTTAGTTAGACCACACCTAGAGTACTGCATCCAGTTTTGGTCACCACACTACAAAAAAGACGTTGAGACTCTAGAGAAAGTGCAGAGGAGAGCAACCAGGATGATTAGGGGACTGGAGACTATAACATACGAAGAGCAGTTGCAAAAACTGGGCATGGCTAGTCTAGCAAAGACCACAGAGAGGAGGGGGTCAGGCTGTTTTCCAAGGCACCAGAAGGCCAGATAAGGAATAATGGATGGAAACTGACCAAGGAGAGATTCAACCTGGAGATAAGGAGGAACTTTCTGACAGTGAGAACAATCAACCAATGGAACAGCTTGCCTTCGGAGGTTGTGAGAGCTCCAACACTTGAGACTTTCAAGAGGAGATTGGACTGCCATTTGTCTGAAATGGTGTAGGGACTCCTGCTTGAGCAGGGGGTTGGACTAGATGACCTACAAGGTCCCTTCCAACTCTATTAATCTAATCTAATCTAATCTAATCTAATCTATCTAATCTAATCTAATCTAATCTAATCTTTTGTCCAGGAGTGCTGGATTAGGCTGTACTTGGATGGTGCATCAGGAGCTGCAGGGTGGTAAGGTGGAGATGTGAGAACAAATAGGCATCACAATGTTATGGAGCAAATACATTGACTTACATGCTTGTATCAGGTAACAGAATTTAAGCACATCAGGATAAAATTTACCTCGTGTTGTCACCATGTATACCAGGAGGCCATCTCATCTTTTAACTCATTATTTTTATGTCGCTGTTCGTTACTTTCTTGACAACTTCACATCTCTGTTTACTTTGCCCTCCATAGCTGATGCACCACAGAATGGCAGAGAGGCAGCAGAAGAATACACAATGGAGAAAAGGTAGTGATTTTGCTTGATTCTTTGAGCCTTTAACATCTCTTTTCAGAGATTGGCGCTCTTAAGGGTTGGGTAGAAGAGTCTGTGGGTCTAGTTTGAGTTTGATCCTTAAGGTTGACTCAGTCTTCCATCCTTCCGAGATCAAGTAAAATCAGGACCCAGATTGTTGGGGGCAATATGTTGACATTGTAAACTACCCAGAGAGTGCTGTAAAGCACTATGGGGAAGTATATAAGTCTAAATACTGTTGCTAGGGGACACGGTGGCTCAGTGGCTAAGATGCTGAGCTTGTCGATCAGAAGGTTGGCAGTTCAGCAGTTCGAATCCCTAGCGCTGTGTAACGGGGTGAGCTCCCGTTACTTGCCCCAGCTTCTGCCAACCTAGCAGTTGGAAAGCACGTAAAAAATGCAAGTAGAAAAATAGGGACCACTTTGGTGGGAAGGTAACAGTGCTCTGTGCGCCTTCGGCATTGAGACATGCTGGCCACATGACCACAGAGACGTCTTCGGACAGCGCTGGCTCTTCGGCTTAGAAACGGAGATGAGCATTGCCCCCTAGAGCCGGAAATGACTAGCACGCATGTGTGTGGGAACCTTTACCTTTTACCTTACTGTTGTTATTTCTAGAAGAAAAGCTTTTTCTGCTGCAGCATCAGCCCTTTGGAATATCACCTCCCCGGAATTCAGACTTCCTTCTGAAAAGTTCTAAAGATATGTCTCTATCAATGTGACTGGGTATCTGGCAAGGGTTTGAAGCATGCTAAATGGCTATTTTGATTGATGCATGAGTTGTATTTCCTCCTTACTATGTTTTGGTTTTAATTAGGTTTTAAATGGGCTATTTTTATCATTGCTATTGACCTTCGTATTGTACTTATTGGTTTTCTTGTTGATTGCTTAATTGTATGATCAGAGAAGCTATGCCAATTGAATAAACAAACAAACAAACAACAAATGAAGAATCAGTAGTGCTCTCTGAGCTTGGTTGTTTTCTTGAAGACATCTCATTACCCAAATAGGTTACATCATAAGTACTCTGATGATGTTTCCTGCTTGAGCAGGAATTCAGACAAATGGGTGTCCAATCTCTTCTTAAAAACCTCTAGTGTTGGAGCACTCACAACTTCTGGAGGCAAGGCATTCTACTGATTAATTGTTCTCACTGTCAGGAAATTTCTCCTTATTTCTAGGTTGGTTCTCTCCTTGATTAGTTTCCACCCATTGTTTCTTGTCCTGCCTTCTGATGCTTTGGAGAATAGGTTGACCCCCTTTTCTTTGTGGCAGTCCCTCAGATATTGGAAGTGTGTTGGAAGAAATATCCATCTGGTTCAGTTCCAAGCCAGGAGAAAGGCACTGGAGACAAAATGGAGGCTGGAAGCTGATTGGAAGGAGGGTCCATTTATTGATGAAGCAGAACCACCAAGCATGTGTGATTCTAGGCAGCTGACCACATGGAGTTGAGAGTGGGTGGCTTTTATAGCATCTCTGGGCTCTGCGTTTGAGCTTCGTGTTCCTGTGCAAGAACATGTATTCTATTGGCTGTTGTAGGGGTTATATAGGGGTCATAGCTAGCTCTATAGGTTGTCTGAGCTACGTTTGGATGAAGTTTGGAAGGTGATGCAATGTCCTTAAGAGATCGTGCAATGTAGTGAGCTCTGCTGCTAAATGGTAGCGGGTTAATTCTATTATGTCCTGAAGGGTCATGTCTTAATCCCACCATCTGGAGCTGAAGGTCTTTTGTTTTGTAGATAGGCTGGCCCAATCTTTCTCAATGGGCACAAAATATCTGCTGGGGGGAAGGGAGCTGGGGCTCTGAGTTTCTGTCTCCCTTAAGATTTGTATTTCTCTTTTAGGGGAAATATTTTATCCTGCCTTTTTTAAATATTTCTCAAAATATTTCATTCTTCTAGGAGGGGTGGTGGCTTCCCACAAGTGCTATCATGTCACTCCTAGTCCTTCTTTTCATTAAACTAGACATACCCAATTCCAGCAACCATTCTTTATATGTTTTAGCCTCTAGTCCCCTAATCACCTTTGTTTTAGAAGACTGGAGGCTAAAACATATAAAGAACGGTTGCTGGAATTCAGGCATTGATACCCACAGAGGCTAGTGAAGGTGAGATAGATATCAGATAAGATAGATACATCTCACACACATATATCTGTGTCTGTGTGTGTGTGTGTGTGTGTGTGTGTGTGTGTGTGTGTGTGCGTCTATACAAGTAGTGCTTGATTTACACTGCTATCATGTTACCCCTGGTCCTTCTTTTCATTAAACTCGACATACCCAATTCCTGCAACCCAGGAGTGGGTTCTAACTTACCTTACCGCCGGTTCGTTTCCTCTCGCACCGTGTGGCTGTGCACGCATTGCACGCTGCGTGGCGCCACATGGGTGCATGCGCAGTGCCGAAAATTTGCAACCCCCCCCCAAAAAAAGCCAAAAACAAGATGGTGGCGCATGCGCAGTGCTGGGGACTCGGCTTCTGCGCATGCGCAGAAGAAAAAAGTAGCAAAACATTCAAAAAAAATTCAAAAAAATGGACTGGCACCGACAGAACTGGCTCTGTGATGTCACCGGTGGTTTGCTACCACTTCTATAGAACCGGTACAAACCGGGAGGAACCCACCTCTGCTGCAACCGTTCTTCAAATGTTTTAGCCTCCAGTCCTCTAATCATCTTTGTTGCTCTTTGTTGTCGTCTTTGCTCTTTGATTTTTTTTCTTTGTCAAACAATTTTGGGTAGCTATTGATGTCTGGTTTTGCTGTGGAATCCTACAATGCATACAGGTCTCTCTAGCTGGTAAGGTTTTGATTAAGAATCAGTAAAGAAATAGCAAATAATGATTGTGTTCGAATGATATGAGAATCAATCCTGGTTTATCGGCTCTTCTTTCTTCTCGCAGGTATCAAACAGCAAGTATTTGCCCAACCCCAAGAAGGCATTGATGCAGACACTCGTGGAAGTTCTGTCCGTCAACTGTTGTGTGATGATGCAGACTGTAAGGTATGTGAGCATGCTGCTCAGGAAGCCCTGGAGTTTATCTACAGCTGGGGGACAAAGCAGGAAAGACTGAAAGACTCAAGGAGCCAGGAGCCACCGGTGTCTTACACAAAATACCCTGCCCCACCTTGTGGCTTTCTAGTTAGAGGCCCCGATTCCGTTCTGCGGAGTGCCAGTGAACCTGCACCTTTATTCGACCATGCTCTTCCTGACCAAAAGACACCTGCTTTATCGAGCTCACCATCGCTGCCAAAGGATGATGAAGGTAGAGCAACCTCCACTCCACATCATGTTCCCTATGCCTGGAAGGAAGATAGCAACCTTTCTGTCACCCAGGATATTCTGAAGGAAGATTCCTTCGGGTCCATTTCATTCACATATAGCACTACTAGCAGTTGCTCAAATTCCTCTTTCAGCTTCTCTGAGATCTCATCCAGCAGCTTAAAGGTGCACGTATCAGCTAAGCACGTGAAGAAGTACCATTCCAAAGTACATCACGAAAGCTACAAAGATTCACCCCGGATTTCGTCAGGAAAGGCTCTCTTAGGGAGACAACGCAAGAAAAGGTCAGGTAGAAAGACCCCATCGATGCCGGGGCTGGCTGAGACCAGCAAGACAGACTCAGCTGGATTCAGAGGCATGTCCATTTCTTTTATAGATAAAACCACGCTGGCAAGCTTAGAATCTCACATGGTGACCAAAAGAATGCAACATCTCATAGGATTGCCTTTAGCTCTCCTGAGGTCCCTTAAAAAGTTCATACCTTCTGCTCCATACTCTCCTACTCAGAGGCACAAGAGGAAAGTTACCGTGGCCCCAAGGCCTCAGGTCCTTTCGTTTATAGCCACAGGTATCAGGAAAGAGCTAGAGAGGCACCTAAAGAAAATGGTTCAACAAAAACGTTGGCAGCTACCCCAGAGGGTACAAGATGCCCTGAAGCGCATTAAAACTTACTCTCCGTCATCAAGGCCAGAGAAGTTTTCCTCAGCAGGCTGGCGACATAAGCACAAGGACATCGGTCAAATTAAAAGTGCAAGAAGGTTAGGAAAACCCATCGCAAAGCAATCAGCCCCAGTGGAGGTCTTGAACTCCAAAACCACCCCAGCTCTCCAAGAAAAACTACAAGTGCACATTACGAAGAAGTCCCTGGAGATGAAGTTGGAGACTTTTCATTCAATCGTGCGGCTTTCTCAGAAAATAAGTAGAGCAAGGGCAAGACATTGGCTTCTGCCTAAACTTATTCCACTCGGTCAGATTCATCATCAACTGAGGAACAAGGTGGGGTTAAGCCTACGGAAGAAAGCAGATACTGTGGAGATGAATGTGAAGAGTAAATGCATCTACTTCCTGTGGGGGCTTCCAACGCTTTATATGAAATCCCTGAGCAGGTTTGTCCCTAGTCCTCCTTCTCAACCAATGTCCTTCACTGTAGTACATCCCTTGATTGAATTTGGTCTTACAACGCCTGCCTTGATGATATCCAGTGATGGAAAGAACTTGGAGACCCATGTTCTGAAAAAGAGACTTCAGCACCAGTGGGGATTGCCTCGCCTGGTATTGAGGTCCCTGAGAGAGTTTCTTCTACCAACTCCACCATCACAGGTTCATCTTAGGACCAAATCCTATGATCAGTGTGAAGTTCAAATATTCATTGGCTTTACCCAACTCCTTTTCACCACCTCTGAGGTAAGGCAGAAGCTAGAGACTCACCTCAGGAGCAAAATCATAGAGAGGCAGTGGGGATTACCCAAACGAGTATTTGAATCCCTGCAGATGTTTTTTCCACCTGCTTCCACACTGACCAGGAGGCCCACAGTAGATGGAAAGTCCTTTGCAAGGGAATTTAAGATGGGGATACCTTCCACAGCAATGATCAGTTACCGTAGGAAACCAGTTCTCTCTCTAAAAAAGCATCAATCAGTTCAACGTTCAAAGGGCCAAGTACTGCAGAGAAAATTGGCCAAGAAAGTCCTTGAGAGCCATCTGAGTCCTATTGTTCCCACAGCTCATCAGCCTTGGAGAGGGACTAATCAAAGGGTAGTGCATAAGCTCCCTCCACCTCAAACATGTTCTCTACAGCCAAGATCTCAGCAGCTTCTTTTCGTGGACCAAGAAGCTCTTAGTCATATCAAGTTAAACATTATACAAAAAGACCTGACCTACAAGTGGAAAATGTCCACTATATTCAGTAAGTCGCTCACTCTTCTGTTTCAGAATATCACACCATCAGCTTTCATTCACCACCCATCCAGAAAATCTGCTGGATTTAGTTTCACTGAAAAGGACACTCCATTTGTTGTCCCCAAAGCCCGAGAAGCACTGGAATGGCATGTGAGAAAGAAGACTCTTCATCACATTTGGGGTCTTCCACGTCTTATTTGGAGGTCTGTCCAGTACCTTCTTCCAGCTACTCCTTCTGCTCATCCTCAGAAGAAATTGCACAGAGAGGCGATCATTTTCCCATCGGAGGTCTCCTTTCTCAGTAATACCATCAAACGAGAACTGGAAAGAAATGTGCAGAAAAGGGTAGTGTGTCAGCGATGGTTGCTACCTAAAAGAGTTCTGGAGTCTATGAAGTTGTTCTACTCAAGTTATAGTTACCTGAAACCCATCATCCCTTGGCAAGAACAAGGTAGCAGACTCTCCAAAGTTGAGATTGCTGCACCACCTCCACAGTTTCATGCCAGAATCCAGGTTGAGGTTCACCTCAAACTGCAGCTCCACTTGGCTAAGAAACATTTGGAAATGTATTTGGAGGCTCCTCCTGTAATGGTGAGAACTTCCTGGAGGCACATGGTTTTCTCTTTGAGAACTCCTCTCCCTAAGATCATTTCTAGTCACCAGCCATTGCTTCCACGCAGAACCTTGTTGCCATTCGCCTGTGGGAAAGCCATGGATAGGATTGAAATGACTGTACAACGTAATCATTTTGCTTCCTTGTGGGAGCTGTCCACCCATTATGTGAAGGCGCTTGAACAGTTGATGCCCAAACCTTCGTCCCGGCCTCTAAGAAGTCAGAAAATGACTGCCTTCCAATTCACTAAAATTCAGTGGGTGCTCCCTCCAGGATTCAGCGTGGAAACTTTAGAGCTGCACGTTAAAAGGAAGAGAATCCAACATGAATGGGGTGTTCCAGTCCTTATCCAAAAATCACTCAAGAGCTTCCTCTATCAGCCACCTTCACGATCATCTTTAACGAAGACAAAAATCAGTGTCCATAACCTGGCTCAGGACCTAATGTTCCTTCCCCAGGACATTTGCAAAAATCTTGAACTTCATGTGCAGAAGACAAAACTATATCATCAGTGGGGTTTGCCACAAAGGGTTCTTGGATCTCTGAAGAAGCTGCAACCAGAAGTAAAAATTCATGCCCCGAGGCCAAAAACGCTGGTGCACCACAGAAGAACAGTATCCACCTATAAGACCATCCCTCTATTCCAAACTAAGAGTATTCTATGCACCGTGTGCTACAAACAGAGGATGGTGGTGATTCCACCACATGTTCCTCACAAGCTTTCCTTAAGAGGATACAACCATCTGGAGAAGATTAGCCTTCACCTATCTAAGAAATATGTGGAGATACAGTTGGAGGTTTTCCCAGATGTTGTTATGGGTTCTTGGAAGCTTAATGTACTTAAGCTTGTAAGTACAAGGCAACCACTGCCCAAATTAATCTCCCATAGTCCTAAGACTTTGCAGCCCCGGCGGAGCTTCCTACCCTTCGTGCAAAAGCAGGAGGCAAAAAGATTGGAGATGGCAGTACAGCTTTGTTATTTTAGTTCCCTCTGTGGTCTGGGCAACAGATATGTGGAAGCTGTTGATGCAATGATTCCTAGATCCTATGCCCCACCCTTCCAGAGAAAGAAGGTTCCCTCTGGGATGTTCTCAGAGACACAGATACCATTTCTCCAACAACAACAACAAGAGTTTATTGAACTGCATATCAGGAAGAAGAGGTTGCATCATGAATGGGGTTTCCCAGCACTCATCCAGAGCTCCCTCAGGGTCTTCATGCAAGGTTTTCCCTCAAGTTCCACCACACACAGGACCACAATCAAGGTCCATGCTTTACCACAAAAGCTTTCATTTCTCCCTTGGCCAACTTGCAACTACTTAGAGTTTCACGTACAGAAATTGAAACTACAGCGGCGTTGGGGTTTACCAAAGAGAATCCTTGAGTCGCTGAAATATTTCCGCCCTTCTGCTCCTTTGGGAAAAGCTCAACTCCCCCCAAGTGACAAGAAAACTAAATTAACAGAAGCAAGGCTCAGTGCTGGAGGAAGTCAAAGGGCTTGTTGCAAATCGGTTGAGTCCACGCATCATGCTCCAAAGAAATTGGATCTCCTCAAGGAGCACATCAGAAGAAAATACCTTCAGAGACAGCTAGAGACACTCCCTAGACTGGTGAGACAGTCCCACAAAGACTCCGGTACGATGCCACAAAAGCACCTTCCTAAATTGATTGAGGCCGGGCAGAAATCCCCCACCCATAGAGCTCAGTCCTTACTTTTTTTGCCACCAAGTGATATAAATAGGTTGGAACAGAATGTAAGACATAAACGTTTGATGTTCTTGTGGGGCATCAGCAAAAAATATATGGAATCCTTATCTGTAGTGGTCCCACTTAGACCTTTCCCTGCACGGACTCGAAAGGCAAGCATTGCAATCCAACCGCTGAAAACTCCTTTTGTTCAGAAAGAGGCAAGAGAAGTGTTGGAGTATCACATCCAAAAGAAGAGACTTCATCATTTCTGGGGTTTGCCTTCCATCATCCAAAGCTCTCTACAGGCCTTTACAACCTACTTATCCATCGATCCCCACCCACCGCCGAGGATAAGGCAGGAAATTAGAATTTCAGGGCAGGATCTACCATTTGTCTCTGAGCGTGTTCAGCAGAACTTAGCATCTAGCATTAAAAAGATGGTCATTCACAGCCAGTGGGGGCTACCAAAAAGATTGCAGAAATTTCTGCATGGCTTTCGTCCCACCCCTCCGGGAGAACTAAGGGAGTTCAGAAACTTTCTCGTCAGTGGACCTAAGTTCAAAAGAGCACAACGTATCACTAGATTGCCAGAGGCAAGTTTCGTAGATGGTCAACCCAAGAAGACCCCCTTTCTCACAAATGAAAGTGCAGATCTTTTGGAGAGGCACATCCAACATAAAAAGTTCCAGCATGAATGGGGGCTGCCCTCTGTCCTTCAAAGGTCCCTTCGTGCTTTTGCTCCTTTGCCTCCAGAGCCACGAAGGGCTTCAACCAGATTGGCCATTGCTGCCCCTTCAAGTCTGCAAACTGAAGGGAGACTCATGATGACTCCAAAGCTGTTGTTCCTGGATCCAGTCACAAAGGAACACTTGGAAGCACATACGAAAAGACGAATCGCTAGACACAAATGGGGCCTTCCCAAGCAAGTACAGGAATCAATGAAGACCTTGTTGCCCCCTACATATTTTCGCCAGCCTGAAGATCTTATTGACCGAATCCCATTGGGTACCCATGATCAAGTCTACCCAGCAAGAATTAAGGAGATTTCAGATACTACAGACCAGCATCTGCCTACAATTAGAAAAGCCCGAAAACGGAAGAGCCAGATAGAGGACTATGGTGGCAGGCAACTACCACTGACAGCAGGAGGACATCCCAAGTCTCCTTCTCCACGGGTAATGAGCCGAACTCCAACTCCGAGTGGAAAAGTTACTCCTAAGTTTAACCAAGAGAGCTGGGCTGCAACGTTCTATACAAAGGAAGTTTGGGATTCTCTAGAATTCCATATCAGACACAAGAGGATCCAACATGATTGGGGCCTGCCCTCAATGGTCAAGAAATCTCTCAATGCTTTTGCTCCCCATCCACCAGAGCTGCAGAGCACAACTGCAAGAGCAGGAGGGCGCCTCTCCATGAAGAGCCAAGGGAAAAGAGCAATGCATAGGTCACTTGCTATGGTACAGGCAACAATCCTTCGCTCGGATCTACATTTTTTGAGTACCGAGGTCAATGATCACCTGGAAGCCCACTTGAAGAATTGGACCGTGCAGCACAAATGGGGGCTCCTCAAACGAATTCGGGGTTCACTGAGGACTATCGCTCCTCCTCGACCTGAATCCCAAGCTGGAATGCACCAGCCTCACGGGCAGCATAGCAGATCCGCCCAGCCACATAAAAACTTTTCCCATCGTGAGAGAGAGACATCACAATGGCAAGTCACCTCTAAGAAAGGAGCTTCAAAAGTATCCAACACTATTCGCCATCAAGGGCAAAGCTCAGCTTGGGAAAAGCTGATGTTCCTTACAGAGGACAGTTGGAATCTCTTGGAATTCCACATTCAGCAGAAGAAAATCCAGCATGGTTGGGGTGTGCCTTCTATGGTGCTCCGATCCTTGAATGCTTTCTTCCCATTTCCGATCAAGATCCAAAGTCCAGGAAAGAAGAGGCTCAGGGCTAACCAGGGGGTTTCTGAAGACATAAAGGTGTTTGTTCCCTCCATGTTCTTCCTTAGTAGGGAGACCAAAGAGGTTCTGGAAGTTCATATGAAGAAGAAGATTGCAGAGCACAAATGGTCTGTTCCCAAACGACTTCAGCAGACCCTGGGGACATTGTCAACTCCCCGATCCCGTTTCCAATCCAAGGACTTTTATCGACAAGCTCCACTCTGTCGCCGATGCCAATTGCTCCTTCAGACTACCGATGATTCCCAAACTGAGAAGGAAGAGGAAGATGGAGACCTTCTGGAAGAGTCAGAGAAAGATAGGAGAAGGAAGAGAAGGAAAAAGGAGTATTTCCATCCAAGGAACCAGAGAAGGTCTACATCTTCTGGGAGAGCTAACAAGCAACTCTTGTTGTTCTCAGAGCTCAGGCTTCCCTTTCTTTCAGATGAGGCCAGGAATTATCTGGAATTCCACATCCAGCAGAAGAAAATTCAGCGGGCATGGAGTTTGCCCTCCACGGTGTTGAGGTCTTTGCATGCATTTGCCCCATTTCCCCCTGAAATAGAAAGACGCATCCAGAGCACTAGGAAGCGCATAGTCAAGACACATGGATGGAAAAAGACAGAAGTGGCTGTAATTGTCCCAGACCTCTCCTTCCTCAGCAAAAGGACCAAAGACATTTTGGAAGCTCACCTGAAGAGGAGGACTGCAGAGCACAGGTGGGGCATGCCAAAAACCATTCAGAAGCTCCTGGGACTACTTGTACCTTCCAGACCTCCTTCCCAACATGAAAACGTTCATGAACAACCATCACTCTGCTGGAAGTGCAAATCCCTCCTGGGGTATACAGATGTTTCCCAAACTGAAGAAGAAGGTGACGACGTGGGGCAAGACATTAAAAAAGACAAGAGAAGGAAAAGATGGAAGGGTAAAGATTTCCAGCCAAGAAAGCAGATGGAATCTACTCATGGCAGTCCTGATGGAAGGCGTTTCTTAGCACCTATGGAGGGAAGGCTTTCTTTTCTCTCTGATGGGGCCAGGAATTACCTGGAATTCCACATCCAGCAGAAGAAAATTCAACGAGCATGGAACCTGCCTTCCTTGGTCCTCAAATCCTTGCATGCCTTTGCCCCATTTCCTCTTGAAGAACAGAAGGACATGCAAGACCCAAGAGATAGAAAAACCAAAAACATCCTGTGGGAGAAAAGAGATGTCCCCATCAATGTCCAGAGTCCATTCTTTCTCAGCCCAGATGTTGAGGAACACCTGGATACCCATGTGAGACACATAACAACAAAGCACCAGTGGGGTCTTCTCGAACGGGTTCAACAGCCCCTGCAGGCATTTCTGCCTTTGAGATCCCATTCCCCATCTGAGTTGGAAGAAGGGAAAGAAGGTTCGTTGGAGGGTTCCAAACCTGGGAAAGTCTACCGTAAGGCAAATGTGATGCCATCTGCAAAGGGACATCTCGAAACAACTCCTTTCTTTTATTCAGAAGTGAAGCTCCCATTCTTTGAGGACACAACCTGGAACCTCCTGGAATTCCATATCCAGCACAAGAAACTCCAACACGCATGGGGTCTGCCCTTCACGGTGTTGAAATCCCTAGATGCTTTTGCTCCCTATCTCCGTGACTCCACGAAGCGTCCATTAGCCCTACAAGGCGCAGTGACAGCTCGTAAGCTTCCCTTGGACAGAGAATTTCGCATGATTGCCCAGAATCTGTCATTTCTTAGCTCAGATACAAAACAACACTTAGAAGCTCATCTGAGGAATTTGGTTGCAGTACATAGATGGGGGCTTCCAAAACATGCTCAAACAACATTGAGAGCATTTCTGCATCCTGGCACACTCAGTTCGCCAGCTCAGTCTCGTGGCTATAAATCTCCCCAGATCTCATTGCCCCAAACCTGGGTTACAGACAGAAGTCCCATGAAGAAATTCCAGCTCAGAAAGAAAGAGGTACCCATCACCTCATCCACAGTCTATTTCAGAAGCAGAAAGGTGGATTTTCTCGATGACGGTGCTCAGAATCTTCTGGAATTCCACATTCTGCACAAGAAAATTCAACACACCTGGGGCTTGCCAGCCATTATTCAGAAATCCCTACGGTTGTTTGCTCCCTCAGAGTCACAGAAGAAGCCACAATCTGCAGGAGACGTGACCATGAAAACAGCAGTGAGCGTTGCTGCCCCAAAATCATGGATAGCGAAGGAAGTCACAGTTGCTCCTCAGCAGCTAGGTTTTCTGCACCCAGACATAAAGAAGCAGCTGGAAAGCCACATCAGAGATGTCACGGTGAAGCACAGATGGAGACTTCCAAAGCTGGTGCAAGACACACTGGTGGCATTCATTCCTCAAACGGAAGAAACCGGGGAGGAGATGAAGGAGCCGTTCTCAACGTACGACGAAGACCTGTTGAAATCCAGCTCTAGCTTAGGGGTACCTGATGTGTACAACTCAGAGCTATTTTATGAACTCCACCAAACGCCAGTGGAGATTCGAGCTTCTTGGCTGGATACCGAAGAGCCATCGTTTTGTTTTGATAGGAAAATCCAGCACGACAGAACCATTCAAGGGAAAATGGCTAGGAGAGAAGCACCTGAAGTGCGAAAACGACACAAGTCGCCACTGGAGAGAACAGAATCAGATTTCTATCTGAAGGATGAACAAAGATGGGCATCAGACCTTCTCGGTAGCACACGAGATCCTAGAGGTCCATTTTTCTCTACTCCAGTTTCTGGCTCTCAGAAATGCAAATATAATGTCAGTAGCTCATCGGAGAGTTTATCGATGGAGAAATATCCAAGTCAAAGAACCGATTGGTTAGCCAGAGAGAGAGAAGCACTTCCTTGCTCTTCCAACTTGTCCCTAAAGAAGGACCTTCTGAAACAACTTCAAAGCACTTCCCAGAGAAAGGAAGATGACAGATACTACTATCCTGTTGGATTGAAGCAGTCTCAGTTATCCAAAGACTCCAGTTCTAGCTGGGTACCCAACAGACTTTGTAAGATAGACCATTGTCCTTGCCTATGCCATTTGCCTTCATCCAGAGAGGGCTCCATGTTCTCATTACAATCCGTTAGAAAACAGGAACAGAGGCCGGATTTAATTTGGGGTATGGTAAAGGAGACGGAAACAGATTCCTCTTCTCTGCTAACAGAGGACAGGTCATCCCTTCCATCTATTTCAGCAAAGAAGGCAGAAGTACGGTTCTCCTCTCTTACATCAGAAGACGCTGTCTCTGAATCATCCTCAGTGTCTACCTTGAGGACTACTTCTCTTCCAGAGCAAGAAACCACCCCTTCCAGTACAGGAGATCAGGGAGCCCTATCTCAGGAGGAAAGAGTGTTTGCTAGCAATACGGACCTGCAGAAGGTGACTACATCAGGAAGTGAACGGCCCTCAGGGTCCTCTGAACAATTGTCTTCATCCCCCAAAGGTACGTTCTTCCAAGAAGCCGTGCAACCTTCACTCGCCGTTGAGCAGACATCCGTGCTGGACTACAGAAGAGAAGGTGAACAAACTGTCACGGAACTAGGCATGGATGAACCTGACGGTGGAAAGCACTCAACCACTGAGAAGGTAGGAGAGAAGACCCTGGACTTGGGAACAGACTTATCTACAAAGGAACCTTTTACTGATAGCAGACCATTCATAGAACGCAAGAGCACCAAAATGCCTGGGTCAGCTCAAAAGAGAAGAGAGCCCATGTCAGAAAGAGGTCAGTCCACGAAGCCCAAGAAGCAAGTTCGCCACGCTCAATTCCTAGTCAGCGTGGAGCCTGAGGAGAAAATGTCCATCCTGGGTAGAATCTTGGAGAGAAAATTGCGCCTGCGGCATGGATTGAACATTTGGAGGTACAGCCGCGGAAAGTCACAGGTGGTTTCCAGAATAAAACACAAGATAGATAGCTTTAGGCAAAGTTTCAGGGTACGAAGCCGAACCAGAAGCAAGGATAGCACTAGGAGACATCAGTCGCATAGTCCGGAAAACAACGGAAGAAGCAGCAGCTCAGGTGGCAAGGCAAGAAGCAGAGGGAGAAGCAGGGAGAGAAGATCGAAGACTGAGGTGAGAAGAAAGGAGTTGCCACAAAAGGGATTGTGATGGTCATACCTATATTCCTTGACAAAGGGAAGCAGGAAGAAACTATGAAAAAAAACAAAAAACCCAGTAGCTCCTGGATGAAGGGTCCAGAAAGAAACTGTGCAAATCCCTAGTAGGAGAGTATGCCCCTTTGAAAGAGGCGAATTTGTAATCCAGCTTCAAGAACTGGGGCCAAGCCATTGTGCCAAAGGTTGATAGACAAACCTGTTAGTCCTGTCACAATTCATATGTTAATTTCTAAAATAATGATTTTTTTTTACAGAAGCCAGCAATGTATTAATAAAAAGAAATATTTTTTAAACATGGATAAAAAATATGTGTATGTTATTGGCTGATACATCTGTGGAATTATAAATTGTAAGGGATCTCCAAGAACATCTAGTACAGTATTGGCGAAACTTTTTGGCACCGAGTGCCGGAAACTGGAGTGCGTGCATGCGTGCGCATGCGTGCCGGAAACTGGAAGAGCAGCTGGGCAGCTGCTCTTGTGGTTTCCGGCACACACATTTGCACTGGCCACCTGGTCTTCCGGTTTCTGGTGTGCATGCATGTGCAAAGACCAGGTGGCCACTGCGCATGCGCGCGCTGGAAACCGGAAGATCATCTTCCCGGGGCGCGCATGTGCACCGGGCAGCTGCTCTTCTGGTTCCCTGCCACTCCTGCATGCGCAAAGACCAATTGGTCACTGTGCATGTGCACGCTGGAAACCGGAAGAGCAGCCACCCGGTGCGCATGCGCGTGCCAGGAAGATGATCTTTTGGTTTTCGGCGTGCGTATGCACACTGGCCACCTGGTCTTCCATTTTCTGGCGTGCATGCATGCGTTTGCCAGAAACCAGAAACTCATCTTCCCGGCGTGCGCATGTGTGCCAGGCAGCTGCTCTTCCGGTTTCCACCACTCCTGCATGCGTGAAGACAAGCTGGCAGGCACGCCGGAACTTGGAAGAGCAACGGGCGATGGCTCGCATGCCCAGAGAGATGGCTTTGCATGCCACGTCTGGCACGCATGCCACAGGTTTGCCATCACGGATCTAGTACACCTCCCTGACCAGTGCAGGAATTAACTATAACCTCAAAAAAGGGCCATCCAGCCTTTGTTTAAATACTCTCCAGTAGAAGAGAGGCCACCATCTCCCAACGCAAGGTGTTGTATCAGTAGGAGAAGTATCCTGCTGGCCAACTGAAGTCTATCTTACCTTCTCACAGCCTTCTCTCATCCAGGCTAATCACACCCAGATTCCGCATAGGCCTTATTTTCTTCCATCTTAGAGCTCTTCTTGGTTTTTCTCCTAAACAGCAGGAATTTGGATTTACTGGACTCTCTGTGGTTGGTTGCTTGGTGGGTTTGTTGGTTGGTACGTAAGTATGTATGTATGGACCAGGGGTGGGTTCTACTTACCTTCCCTGCCGGTTCGCATCGCGTCACAGAGGGTTCTTTGCAAGCCGATTTCATGGAGCGGCAACCGGAGAACCGGTTCGGGGGCATGGCCAGCCGGCCATCGCTGCCGGTTCGGCAAGCGGGGTCAAATTTCTGCCACCGGTATGGGAGAACCGGTCCGAACAGGCAGCAACCCACCACTGGTATGGACTTGTTATTGCTGAGTTATAGGGCCCAGAATCAACTCGACCAAGCTGTTAGGTTTGTTTCGTGCTAACAGACATTCGAGATGTTTTTGAATGAATATCCCAGTGTGTCAGATGAACATACAGGAGCTCAAACGGTGGAGGAATTGGGAGGCCCAATAACCCTGCTTCCAACTGTCCCAATCCCATATGGTCCTCTTCAGATGTTCACATGTTGAAGGCAAAGGTCTGACGTAGCTTCTTAAAGATCACTCTGTAAAGCAGAATTCTGCCTTCTCTTCAAAGGACGGGGATTCCAGAATAGAACTGGAATCCAGACTCCAGCGTAGTTAGAAAGAAAAGCAGAGTTGAAAGGGATCATGGAGATCTTCTAGTCCCACCCCCACCCCCGCATGATATAGGAAACCCTATATCATTTCAGATAAATGGTTACCCAATCTCTTCTTTAAAAACCTCCACTATAGGAGCCAGGGGTCGGTTCTAACTTGCCTCGGTGCCAGTTCGCTTCCTCCCGTGCCGCGTGGCCATGCCTTGTGGGAGCGTGCGTGCCGCATGAGCACACGTGCGCATGCGCAATGCAAAAAAAAACCTCAAAATCCTCACCGAAAACAAGATGGTGATGCATGTGCAGTGCCGGAAACTTGGCTTCTGCGCATGCGCAGAAGAAAAAAAAATAAAAAAATAATTCAAAAAAAAATAATTCAAAAAAAAGATGGCGGCGCCCATGGACTGGCACCAACCGAACCGGATCAGTGACGTCATCGTGATGTCACCAGCAGGTCGCTACCGGTTCGGGCGAACCGGTCCAAACCGGGAGGAACCCACCTCTGGTAGGAGCACTCACAACTTTGTTAATTCTTCTGACTATCAGGAAATTTCTCCTTTTTTGTAGCTTTGTTCTCTCCTTGATTAGTTTACATCCATTGCTTTTTCTCCTGCTTTCAGGTGTTTTGGAGAATCTTCTAGTTCAGGATAGGAATCTTCACACCATCACAGATACAGGACTACCTAACTTTTATTTGAAAATCTCCAGTAATGGACCACCCATAACTCCAGGAGTCAAGCTTGTTAAACAGCTTGATAGTTCTTACAGTCAGGAAATTCCTCCTTATGTTTAGTTTTGGATAATCTTTATAAAACTTCCATTCCTTGATTCTCATTTTACCCTTGTCTTACCAATGCCCCAAAGCTACAAATTTATTATGGTAGAAAGCTGTCATGCCCCAACATAAGATCTTTATATACTGCTGTTGCTCTCTAGCTCCATCTAGTGGTCTGAGGGGACAAATATGCCCACATACGATCTTTATATACTGTTGTATATTGGAGCCGAGGTGGCGCAGTGGTTAGAGTGCAGTACTGCAGGCTACTTCAGCTGAATGCTAGCTGCAGTTCGGCAGTTCAAATCTCACCGGCTCAAGATTGACTCAGCCTTCCATCCTTCCGAGGTGGGTAAAATGAGGACCCAGATTGTTGGGGGCAATATGCTGACTCTGCGAACCGCTTAGAGAGGGCTGTAAAGCACTATGAAGCGGTATATAAGTTAAAAGTGCTATTGCTAAGTGCTATTGCTATTGTTGCACTCTAGCCCCATCTAGTGGCCGGAGAGACAAAATACCAAGTATATTGTTTGAAGCTGATCCAACCCATTTTACCCATCAGCCTGCACTCTCAAAACAAGTGCACGTTGGGAAGCCAGACTCCATTTCCTTTAGCATTTGGAGAAGGTAGGAGCACGAAGAAGCATTCATCTTAATCTGTGGCACATGGTCATCCAAGGACAAACCCACATCCCATACACAGAGCATCGCTGGTGAGATTTAAATTGCTTGTATTTATTAATTGTTGTGTTCAGCAGTAACTTAATGCTGTCTATCTTGTATTTGGTTCTCATTGTATGTATCCCTATTTTCCCCAGTTTCACCATATCCTGTTCTTTCAATAAAGCATCCAGATCTACACACACGGTCTGTTTTATTGAAGGATAGGTGGGTTTAGCTGCATGTCGAACTGCACACAGACTAACGTGTATAGTGGTGGGCTGCAACTGGTTTAACAACCGGTTCGGTGATCACGCGCTTACATGCAGCATTCAAAATACAGCAATTTGAAGCTCAGCTGTTTACCTTCTAAGGCAGCCCCGGTAAGTAGAACAGCGGAGGCGCGGAAATCAGCTGTACCACACGAATCAGCTGAGTCAAAAAGAAGGAAATATAGGACAGGATAGGGC
>QLTV01001689.1:297294-329423 GCA_003457575.1 Thermophis baileyi | reverse complement strand
GAATAGAATAGAATAGAATAGAATAGAATAGAATAGAATAGAATAGAATAGAATAGAATAGAATAGAATAGAATAGAATAGAATAGAATAGAATAGAATAGAATAGAATAGTTGGAAGGGACCTTGGAGGTCTTCTAGTCCAACCCCCTGCTTAGGCAGGAAATCCTATACCATTTCAGACAAATGGTTATCCAATCTCTTCTTAAAATCGTCCAGTGTTGGAGCATTCACAACTTCTGGAGGCAAGTTGTTCCACTGGTTAATTGTTCTAACTGTCAGGAAATTCCTCCTTATTTCTAGGTTGCATCTCTCCTTTGATTAGGAGGTCAGAATGAGCAGAATATTATGCTGGGCTCCTCAAACATCTGGCATCAACCAAACTTCTCTAAGAATTGCACCCAAGAACATTAACTGTCTCCCATCCATGGGCAATAAATCACAAATGGAGAAGTGTCTATAGGAAAAGCATCCCTTCTGTCTCTTCAAATTGGTCATGAAATACATTATGGTGTGAGATATCTGGGCATCCCACAGTGACAGATGTTGTATTGAAAACCTATTTCAGAAGGCTACATTTCTGCTGGTGTCTCTGCTTCAATCCAGATGTTTTTAAAAAAACAATAGTGACTGACAAAGAGACGCTGCAGCTTTGTTTAATGCCTTTGAAACCAGAACATACCCTCAACATCCGGGCTAATTTAAAAATAACAAAACTGAGTAATTTGAGTTGCCTCACTCCAGACAAAGTTTTTTTTCCCCCACCCTAATTAAAGATGCTCTCTCCCTCTCAGCTATATAACAGGCAGAAATTCAAAAGGTAGAGCCTTTCCGTCGCTGCAGTCAACAGGTTGGGAAGACGACATGCCTCGTTCAAACTTGGGAAGTTTCATTTCAAGGATGGGTACAACGCTATACATATTCACCAGGTGGCAGCACCTGGCTAAATTTGGGTACAGAAATTTAATTATTTATTTATTTATTTATTTTATTTATTTATTTGTCAAACATGTACAAGATAGCAGGTATCGGTATAAACATAAACATAATCCAGGTGAATACAGATAGATGAGGACAATAGGACAGTAGGACAGGGACGGTAGGCACACTGGTGCGCTTCTGCACGCCCCCTTACAGACCTCTTAGGAATGGGGTGAGGTCGACAGTAGACAGTCTAAGGTTAAAGTTTTGGGGGTTTGGGGAAGAAACCACAGAGTCAGGTAGTGAATTCCAGGCATTGACTTCACTGTTGCTGAAGTCGTATTTTCTGCAGTCGAGTTTGGAGCGGTTTACATTAAGTTTGCATCTATTGTGTGCTCATGTATTGTTGTGGTTGAAGCTGAAGTAGTCATTGACAGGTAGGACATTGTGTAGGACATTAGGACATTGTGGCAGATAATTTTATGAACTACATTTAGATCGGTTCTAAGGCGACGTAGTTCTAAATTGTCTAAGCCCAAAATTTCAGGTCTTGTGGAATAAGGTATTCTGTTGCAAGTGGAGGAGTGGAGGACTCTTCTCGTGAAATATTTTTGGACTCTCTCAATTGTATTAATATCCGATATGCAGTGCGGGTTCCAGACAGGTGAGCTGTATTCAAGAATTGGTCTAGCGAACGTTTTGTATGCTCTAGTTAGCAGTGTAATGTTGCCAGAGATTAATATACAGATACAGATGAATGTTGCCAGAGATTAATATACAGATACAGATTAATAGAGTTGGAAGGGACCTTGTAGGTCATCTAGTCCAACCCCCCGCTCAAGCAGGAGTCCCTATACCATTTCAGACAATATGATCAGAGCTGATTAGTATTGGAAAACCCAGAACTGTTTTTTAGATCAGGAGTTGGGGGGGTGGGGAAGAAACATTCTGGAAGAAGGTAATTCCAAAGCCCTTCCATATTGTCTCCAACAAAATTGTACCGATGGGTCCATGAAATCAGTGGGACTCAAACTCAAATTGGAGGAAAACTTTCCATTTTTGTATGCATTCAAAGCAGGAGTGAAATCCAGCAGGTTCTGACAGGTTCTGGAAAACCGGTAGCAGAAATGTTGAGTAGTTCAGAGAACCGGTTGCGGAAATTTTGAGTAGTTCGGAGAACCGGCAAATACCACCTCTGGCTGGCCCCAGAGTGGGGTGGGAATGGAGATTTTGCAATATCCTTCCCCTAGGAGTGGGGAGGGAATGGGGATTTTGCAGTATCCTTCCCCTGCCACGCCCACCAAGCCACGCCCATAGAACTGGTAGTAAAAAAATTGGATTTCACCACTGATTCAAAGACATCTATTCCTCTTTGGAAACACTAGGGATTATGTTTCACGTTGCTAACAGCCAACAGGGGGACCTACTGTAGTATTGTAGCAATGTTATGCATGGGTGGCAATCTTCTGCCATACTATCAGCTTGAAGTTCTTTCTATGTAGGTAAGAAGATGCTGGAGGTCTTGATTCAAGCTATTTCCCAGCAAGATCACATCCATGATAATCATAAACTCCTAACAACCATTAACTGTGAGTTAGCAATGTGCTGTAGCTACCAAAAAAAGCCAACACAGTCCTAGGCTGCATCAACAGAGAAATAGTATCAAGATCACATGAAGTATTAGTACGGTGAAATTTTGTCTTGGTGAGAACACACTTGGAATACGGTATCCAGTTCTGGTCACCAAGATACAAAAAAAGATGTTGATACTCTAGAAAGAGTGCAGAGAAGGGCAACAAAGATTATTATTTAGTAACTTCTCCATACTAAGCAAAGCCCAGCAGACCAAGTGATTAATTTTGTACCGTCTCAAAGTATAATTGTCATGGTGAAGATCATTCCTATAAATGAGGCTGACATTATTGATGTATGAGTTGCCAACTAATTTTCTGATGAAACAGTAGAGCAGCTGGAATCCTTCTATCAGATCCCTATCAGTAAAAAAAAAAAATCCCCTTGAATGAAAGAACACAATGGAATAAGATTATTTATGTTCATTTTGAGAATCTTGTCCAGTGTAACCTTCTTGTCAAAGACCACTTGTCTTGGGCAACATTTATATTTGAGCAGAATCTGATCTCTCTGATTTTGTTAGGCCATCCGCAAATTCAGGGCGCACATTCTACCATTAGCAGCCCCAGCAAAGTTTGCTGTATGAAGAGTTTACTCACATTATTACGACATAAATGCAAAAACAGTAAATATTTTGTGACTCTAAACCAATGGGCAAAAGTCAATGTTTTGAGTAGAACTACATACAAATTTTGTCCAATGATGTATCACAGTGTACTATGGACAACACTTATATTTCAGCAATATCTGGTTAAACAACCTAAAAATTGAGGCTGCCCGTTCTACCATTAGTGGCCCCGGGAAAGTTTTCTAAATGCAGAGTTTGTTCACATGATTTTGACACTAAATGCAAAACCAGCAAATATCTTGTGACGCTAAAGCAAAGTGGAAAAGACAAAGTTTTAAAGAGAACTACCTTCAGATTTTGTCCAATGATATATCACAGTGTACTATAGTGGTTACAGCTCACAGTGATGGATGCTGTATCAAAAACTTCAACAGATTCTCCATACAGCAAATATACATCTTTAGCAAAATATACTTCTTCCAGCAACATAATATACACAGTCTTTGTGCAGAAAATGAAGAATATCTTCTGACTCCAACGCAATGGGCAAAAGTAAACATTTGGAGCAGGACTGCACTGCATTCTTGTCCAATGATATATCACGGTGTATGATTGGAGCTGGGGATCACAGTGGTGGATGCTCTATCAAAAACTTTCTTAGTCTGTCCCTAGACAATGGGATTAAATAATGCTACTTTTGCTAAATGTACTTCTTCCACCAATATAGTACACCAACACCACATTCAAAGGCAGAAGATACCTTTGCTGTATGAAGAGCATACTCACATTATTGCCATATCAAATGCAAAAGCAGCAAATATTTTGTGACTCCAACACAACAGGCAAAGTGTTGAGTAGAACTACATACAGTTTTTGTCCAATGTTGTGTCACAGTGTACTACAGTGGGGGGATCTCACAGTGATAGATGATCTATCAAAAATGTTCTCGGTCGGTCACTGGACAATCGGACTAAATAATGCTACTTTTGCTAAACATACTTCTCCCACAATATAGTACACAATCACCACATTCAAAGGCAGAAGACGCCTTTGCTGTAAGAAGAGGTTGCTCACATCATTACCACATCAAAGGCGAAACTAGCAAACTCCAACACAACAGGCAAAAGTCAAAGTTTTGATCAGGACTACATACCATTCTTGTCCAATGATATGTCACGGTGTACTCTAGCAACTGGTACTCACAATGATGAACGCCTTATCAAAAACTTTCTCACTCTGTCACTGAACAATGGGACTAAATAATGCTACATTTGCTAAATGTACTTCTTCCAATGTAGTGTCCATCAAAAAACTTCCACAGACTCTCAATGGACAACTGTACATACTTCTTTAGATAAATACACTTCTTCCACCAATGTAATATACACAGAAATTGAAGAATGCCTTGTGAGTCCAATGCAAAAGGCAAATGTCAAAGTTTTGAACAGAACTGCATCCCGTTCTTGTCCAATGATATATCACGGTGTACTGGGACTCAGACTGATGAATGCTCCATCAAAAACTTTCTCCATCTGTCACTGGACAATGGGACTAAATAATGCTGCTTTTGCTACATGTACTTCTTCCATCAATATAAGTACATCATCACTACATTCAAAGGCAGAAGATACCTTTGCTGTATGAAGAATTTACTCACATTCTTGTTCTATCAAATGCAAAACCAGCAAATATTTTGTGACTCCAATGCAACAGGCAAAGTGTTGAGTGGAACTACATACAGATTTTGTCCAATGATATATCATAGTGTACTATAACAACGTCTCACAGTGATGGATGATGTACCAAAAACTTCCCCAGCCTCTCAATGGACAACTGAACAAAAGGATGCTGTTTTAGTCAAATATACCTCTTCTACCAATATAATACACAATCTTTGCAGAAAATGAAGAATACATTCTGACTGCAATGCAATGGGCAAAAGTCCAATATTTGGAGCAGGACTGCATCCCGTTCTTGTCCAATGATATATCACGGTGTACTATAGCAGCTGGGACTCACAATGATGCATGCTCTATCAAAAACTTTCTCAGTCGGTCACTGGACAATCGGACTAAATACCGGTAATGCTGTTTTTGCTAAATATACTTCTCCTACCAAGACAGTACACAATCATTACATTCAAAGGCAGAAGGCAACTTTGCTGTATGAAGAGTTTACTCGCTGTATTACCACATCAAAGGCAAAACCAACAACAAATTTGTTGTGACTCCAATGCAACAGGCAAAAGTCAAAAGGTTTGAGCAAAACTACAACAAGATTTTGTCCAATGATATATCACAGTGTACGATAGTAGTGGTTGGATCTCACAGTGATGGATGCTCTATCAAAAACGTTCTCAGTCTATCAGTGGACAATGGGACTAAATAATGCTGTTTTTGCTAAATATACTTCTCCTACCAAGACAGTACACAATCATCACATTCAAAGGCAGAAGGCAACTTTGCTGTATGAAGAGTTTACTCGCTTTATTACCACACCAAAGGCAAAACCAACCACAAATTTGTTGTGACTGCAATGCAACAGGCAAAAGTTTGAGCAAAACTACAACCAGATTTTGTCCCATGATATATCACAGTGTACGGTGGTAGTGGTTGGAGCTCACAGTGATGGATGCTCTATCAAAAACTTTCTCAGTCTAACACTGGACAATGGGACTAAATAACGCTGTTTTTGCTAAAGATATGCCTTCCACCAATATAGGACACAGTCATCACAATCAAATGCAGAAGAGACCTTAGCCTGTGACCGGAACATTTATGAACTTTGATAGATAAATATGTAAGTGTGCAACACATTCTAAATTAGGTGCCTTAGTTTTTTTCCTGGTAAAAACAGCATATTTGGACATGAATTCATAAATGAGGCATGATTGGACACCACTTTTTCAGACCATATTTGAAATATCCTAGAAATGTCCACTTCAAAAATATAACTGAGCTTGTGAAAGAGTTATATTATAACACTTTAAGTCTTGTGGATTTCAACCCCCAACATTTCAGTACATGATTTAGAGTTCCCAGGTTGGAGAAAAATTGTGTTATAGGCTTCTATGAGCTGTATGTCAGTAAAAATGAAAGAAGACCACGATGGATTAAGAGGCTTCATGTTCATTTCAAGAATCATATCAAGGGCTACTATGTGTCAAAGTCTACTTGTCTTGGACAACACTTATATTTCAGCAGTATCTGGTTAAGCCATCTGCAAAATCAGGGGGCACATACTACCATTAGTGTCCACAAGGAACTTTGCTATACGAAGAGTACTGCTTTTACTCACATTATTATATCAAATGCAAAACCAGCAAATATCTTGTGACTCTAAAACAATGTGCAAAAGTCAATGTTTCAAAGAGAACAACGTTCCGATTTTGTCCAATGATATATCACAGTGTACTATAACTACGACTCACAGTGATGGATGCTGTGTCAAAAACTTCCACAGACTCTCAATGAACAATTATACAAAAGGATGCTGTTTTAGCTAAATATACTTCTTCCACCAATGTAACACATAAAGTCTTTGCAAAAGTTGAAGAATGCCTTGTGACTCCAACACCATGGGCAAAAGTCAAAATTTTGAACAGAACTGCATCCTGTTCTTGTCTAATGATATATCGCAGTGTACTATAGCAGCTGGGGTACACAATGATGAATGTTTTGTCAAAAACTTTCTTAGTCTGTCCCTGGACAATGGGATTAAACAATGCTACTTTTGCTAAATATACCTCTTCCAACAATATTGTACACCATCATCCGATTCAAAGGCAGAAGATACCTTTGCTGTAATAAGAGTATACTCACATTATTGCTATATCAAATGCAAAACCAGCAAATATTTTGTGAGTTCAAAGCAATGGGCAAAGTTTTGAGTAGAACTACATATAGATTTTGTCCAATGATGTATCACAGTGTACTACGGTGGTGGGAGCTCACAGTGATGGATGCTGTATCAAAAACTATCCATGTTTGGAACCCAGAAATGTCCCCTTCGAAAATATCACTGAGCTTTGGATAGAGATATACAGTAGAATAGAATAGAATAACAGAGTTGAAAGGGACCTTGGAGGTCTTCTAGTCCAACCCCCTGCTTAGGCAGGAAACCCTACACCACTTCAGACAAATGGTTAGCCAACATCTCCTTAAATACTTCCAGTGTTGGAGCACTTATATGTATATATTATATATATTATAGCACTTTAAGACTTGTGCACTTCAATACCCAAAATTGCAGGACATGTTTTAGAGTTCCCATGTTGGAGGAAAAAAAATGTGTTATAGGCTTCTATCAGCTCACTGTCAGTAAAAATGAAAGAAGACCACGATGGAATAAGAAGATTCAGGTTCATTTTAAGACTCATATCCAGGGCAACCCTGTATCAAAGTCTACTTGTCTTGGGCAACACTTATATTTCAGGAATATAAGTGGGTTATACCGCCTGAAAGGTTAAACCGCCTGAAAATTGAGGCTGCACATTCTACTATAAGTGGCCCCGGGAAAGTTTGCTATATGCAGAGTTAATTCACATGATTTTGACACCAAATGCAAAACCAGAAAATATCTCGTGATGCCAAAGCAAAGTGGAAAAGTCAAAGTTTTAAAGAGAACTCCCGTACATTCAGATTTTGTCCAATGATATATCACAGTGTACTACAGTGGTTACAGCTCACAATGATGGATGCTGTATCAAAAACTTCAACAGACTCTCAATGGACAACTGAACTAAAGGATGGTGTTTTAGTTAAATATAGGTCTCCCATCAATATAATATACAGTCTTTGAAAAAAATGAAGAATACATTCTGACTCCAACACAATGGGCAAAAGTCCGGAACATGAGCAGGACTTCTTCCCGTTCTTGTCCAATGATATATCATTGTGTACTATAGCAGTGGGAGCTCACGGTGACAGATCAAAACTCTATCAAAAACTTTATCAGTCGATCACTGAACAATGGGACTTAATAATGCTACTTTTGCTAAACATACTTCTCCCGCCATATAGAACACAAGCATCACATTCAAAGGCAGAAGGCAACTTTTCTGTATGACGGGTTTGCTCACATTATTACCACACCAAAGGCAAAACCAGCAAATATGTTGTGACTCCAACGCAACAGGCAAAAGTCAAAGGCACCTGACTAGGTGGCTCAGGGGCTAAGACACTGAGCTTGTCGATCAGAAAGGTCAGCAGTTCAGTGGTTCGAATCCCTAGTATAGATCTCCTGCGTGAGCAGGGGGTTGGACTAGATGACCTCTAAAGTCCCTTCCAACTCTGTTACTGTTAAAAAAAAGTTTTGAGCAGGACTACTTCCAGATTTTGTCCAATGATACATCATGGTGTATGGTAGTGGATGGTACTCACAGTGATAGATGCTCTATCAAAAACTTTCTCAGTCTAACACTGGACAACAGGACTAAATACACTATTTTTGCTAAAGATACATCTTCCACCAATATAGGACACAGTCATCACATTCAAAGGCAGAAGAGACCTTTGCAGAAAACAAAGAAAACATAGTTTTTTCCTGTTGGCGGCATGTCTTGGTGAAAACGTATTTCCATGAGCCCTTCACATTTTGTCAAGCCATATATCACAGTGCCTATGGGGTACCAACCACAGTGATATTCACTGTGCCAAAAACCTGGTTGGATAACGACAAACCATTGTGTCCAACCTTACTGCAATTAAGAAAGCAATAAAATTGTTACTTCAACAGGTCTAAACAAAGTTGATTTATGGTCACCGGTGGTAGGAATGTTACCGATTATCATTGATGGCAGTTGTTCTCTGGTTTTATTGAGGTTACTATTTTTTGTAAAAAAAATAATAATTTTTTTGTAAAAAAAATGGCCGGTGACATGAACATATATGAACTTTGATAGATAAATACTGTATGTAAATATGCATCACATTCTAAATTAGTTGCCTTAGTTTTTTTTCATTGTAAAAACAGCGTATCTGGGCATGAATTCAAAAACGAGGCAGGATTGGAGACCACTTTTTCAAATCCATGTTTGGAATATCCTAGAAATGTCCACTTCAAAAATATCACTGAGCTTTTGATAGAGATATACAGTATTATAGCACTTTAAGACTTGTGGACTTCAACACCCAAAATTCCAGGACATGTTTTAGAGTTCCCATGTTGGAGAAAAATTGTGTTATAGGCTTCTATTAGCTCCAAGTTAGTAAAGATGAAAGAAGACCACGATGGAATAAGAGGCTTTGTATTCATTTTGAGAGTCAAATTCAGGGCAACAATGTGTTAAATTCTACTTGTCTTGGTCGACCTTTATATATCAGCAGTATCTGGTGAAGCCATCTGGAAATCCAGGCTGTTCAGTGGCCCCAGATAAATTTGCTGTATGCAGACTTCTGCTTTTAGTTACATTATTATGATATCAAATGCAAAAGCAGGAAATATCTTGTGACTCTAAAGCAAATGTGCAAAAGTCAAAGTTTTAAAGAGAAGTACGTTCAGATTTTGTCCGATGATATATCACAGTGTACTATAACTACGGCTCACAGTGATGGATGCTGTATCAAAAACTTCCACATTATTTTAGTCAAATATACTTCTCTCACCAGTATAATACACAGCCTTTGCAGAAAATGAAGAATATCTTCTGACTCCAATGCAATGGGCAAAAGTCAAAGTTTTGAGTACGACTATATTCAGATTTTGTCCAACGCTATATCACAGTGTACTACGGTAGTTACAGCTCACAGTGATGGGCGCTGTATCAAAAACTTCCCCAGCTTCTCAATCAACAACTGAACAAAAGAATTCTGTTTTACCTAAATATACTTCTTCCACCAATGTAATACACAGAGTCTTTGCAAAAATTGAAGAGTGCCTTGTGACTCCAACGCAATGGGCAAAAGTCAAAGTTTTGAACAGAACTGCATCCTGTTCTAGTCTAATGATATATCACGGTGTACTATAACAGCTGGTACTCACAATGATGAATGCCCTATCAAAAAGTTTCTCAGTCTTTCCCTGGATAATAGGACTAAATAATGCTACTTTGGCTAAATATACTTCTTCCAGCAATATAGTACACCATCCCCACATTCAAAGGCAGAAGATACCTTTGCTGCATGAAGAGTATACTCTCATTATTGCTATATCAAATGCAAAACCAGAAAATGTTTTGTGACTTGAAAGCAACGGGCAAAAGTCAAAGTTTTGAGCAGAATTACATACAGATTTTGTCCAAGGATGTATTCCAGTGTCCTATAATGTAGACATACAGTACATATGAGAATCATATCCAGTGCAACAATGTGTCAAAGTCTACTTGTCTTGGTCAACCCTTCTATTTCAGCAGTATCTGAGGAAGCCATCTGCAAAGTCAGGCTGTACAGTGGCCCCAGGGAAGTTTGCTGTATGAAGAGTTCTGCTTTTACTCAGATTATTATGATATCAAATGAAAAACCAGGAAATATCTTGTCACTCTAAAGCAATGGTTCTCAACCTTCCTAATGCCGCGACCCTTTGGCGCGATGATGTCATCACGCCGCGACCCTTTGGCATGATAATGCAGTGTCTCAGTTCCTAAGACCATCGGAAATATGTGTTTTCCGATGGTCTTAGGCGACCCCTGTGAAAGGGTTGTTCGACCCCCAAAGGGGTCGCGACCCACAGGTTGAGAACCGCTGCTCTAAAGCAATGTGCAAAAGTCAAAGTTTTAAAGAGAACTACATTCAGATTTTGTCCGATGACATATCACAGTGTCCTACAACTGGTTACAGCTCACAGTGATGGATGCTCTATCAAAAACTTCCACAGACTCTCAGTGGACAACTGTACAAAATGATGCTGTTTTAGCTAAATATACTTCTTCCACCAATGTAATACAAAAAGTCTTTGCAAAAGTTGAAGAATGCCTTGTGACTCTAATGCAATGGCCAAAGATCAAAGTTTTGAACAGAACTGCATCCTGTTCTTGTGTAATGATATATCACGGTGTACTATAGCAGCGGGTACTCACAATGATGAATGCCCTATCAAAAACTTTCTTAGTCTGTCCCTGGACAACGGGAGTACAGAATGCTACTTTTGCTAAATATACTTCTTCCAACAATATTGTACACCATCACCATGTTCAAAGGCAGAAGATACCTTGGCTGTATAAGGAGTATACTTGCATTATTGTTATATCAAATGCAAAACGAGCAAATATTTTGTGACTCCAATGCAATGGGCAAAAGTCAAAGTTTTGAGAAAGGACTACATTCACATTTTGTCCAATGTTATATCACAGTGTACGGTGGTAGTGGTTGGAGCTCATAGTGATGGATGTTCTATCAAAGACTTTCTCAGTCTAACACTGGACAATGGGACTAAATAACACTGTTTTTGCTAAAAATATGTCTTCCACCAATTTAGGACACAATCATCACAATCAAATGCAGAAGAGTCCTTTGCAGAAAACAAAGAAAACAGAGTTTTCCGTACCGGCAATATGTCTTTATCAAAACATATCTTCCTGAACCCTCCAAATTTTGTCAAGCCATATATCACATGATATATCACAGTGTGATACAGTCACAGCTGGCTACAGCTGGCTACAGCCGGCTACGGCTCACAGTGATGGATGCTGTACCAAAAACTTCCACAGACTCTCAATGTACAACTGTACGAAATGATGCTGTTTTAGTTAAATATACTTCTTCCACCAATGTAATACAGAGTCTTTGCAAAAATTGAACAATGCCTTGTGACTCCAACGCAAAGGGCAAAAGTCAAAGTTTTGAATAAAACTGCATCCTGTTCTTGTCTAATGATATATCATGGTGTACCCTAGCAGCGGGGACTCATAATGTTGAATGCCCTATCAAAAACTTTCTTAGTCTGTTCCTGGGCAATGGGAGTAAAGAATGCTACTTTTGCTAAATATACTTCTTCCAACAATATTGTACAGCATCACCACATTCAAAGGCAGAAGATACCTTTGCTGTATGAAGAGTATACTCACATTATTGCTATTTCAAATGCAAAACCAGCAAATATTTTGTGACTCTAACGCAACAGGCAAAGTTTTGAGTAGAACTACATACAGATTTTGTCCAATGATGTATCATGGTGTACTATAGTGGGGACAGCTCACAGTGATGGATGCTGTATCAAAACCTTCCACAGTCTCTTAATGGGCAACTGAACAAAAGGATGCTGTTTTAGCTAAATATATTTCTTCCACCAATGTAATATATATATACAGTCTGTGTGGAAATTGCAGAATTCCTTTTGACTCCAACGCAATGAGCGAAAGTCAAAATATTGAGCAGGACTGCATCCTGTTCTTGTCCAATGATATATCACAGTGTACTATAGCAGCTGGGGGAACTCACAGTGATGGATGATCTATCAAAAACTTTCTCAGTCAGTCACTGTACAATTGGACTAAATAAAGCTACTTTTGCTAAACATACTTCTCCCACAATATAGTACACAATCACCACATTCAAAGGCAGAAGACACCTTTGTTGTAAGAAGAGGTTGCTCACATCATTACCACATCCAAGGTAAAACTAGCAAACATCTTGTGCCTCCAACACAACAGGCAAAAGACAAAGTTATGATCGGGACTCCATCCCGTTCTTGTCCAATGATATTTCACGGTGTACTCTGGCAACTGGGACTCACGATGATGGATGCCCTATCAAAAACTTTCTCGGTCGGTCACTGGACAATGGGACTTAATAATGCTGTTTTTGCTAAATATACTTCTCCCATCAAGATAGTACACAATCACCACATTCAAAGGCAGAAGGCAACTTTGCTGTATGAAGAGTTTACTCGCTTTATTACCACATCAAAGGCAAAACCAACAACAAATTTGTTGTGACTCCAATGCAACAGGCAAAAGTCAAAGGTCTGAGCAAAACTACAACCAGATTTTGTCCCATGATATATCACAGTGTACAGTAGTAGTGGTTGGAGCTCACAGTGATGGATGCTCTATCAAAAACGTTCTCAGTCTATCAGTGGACAATGGGACTAAATTATGCTGTTTTTGCTAAAGATACTTCTTCCATCAATGTAGGACACAGTCATCACATTCAAAGGCAGAAGAGACCTTTGCAAAAATGAAGAAAACAAGAGTTTTGCCTATTAGCAGCATGTCTTGGTTAAAACGTATCTCCATATTTTGTCAAACCATATAGCACAGTGCATATGGAACTTACTACCTCAGTGATGTTTACTCTGTCAAAAGCCTGGTTAGATAATGTTGTAAGTTAAGTTAAGTTAAGTTAAGTTAAGTTAAGTTAAGTTAAGTTAAGTTAAGTTAAGTTAAGTTAAGTTAAGTTAAGTTAAGTTAAGTTAAGTTAAGTTATGTGTTGGGTTGATTTAGTAGCTTGGGCTGTGATTGGGTTGGGTTGACTTAGTAGCTTAGTCTGTGGTTGGGTTAGTTTGGTTTGAGTTCAGTTGGATTGAGTTGACATAGTAGCTTAGGCTGTGATTGGGTTGGGTTGGGTTGACTTAGTAGCTTAGGGTTGGGTTGGGTTGGGTTGGGTTGGGTTAGGTAAAGTAAGGTAAAGTAAGGTAAGGTAAGGTAGGGTAGGGTAGGGTAGGGTAGAGTAAAGTAGGATAGGGTAAGACAAGATAAAAATAATATAAACTTTATTGTTACTTTTTTCTGTGAACACACTGGAGAGAGAGAGAGAGAGAGAGAGAGAGAGAGAGAGAGAGCGAGAAAGAGAGAGAGATTATAATGGCAAACCATTATCTCCAACTCTACTGCAATTAAGAAAACAATAAAATTGTTACTTCAACAGGTCTAAACAAAGTTGATTTATGGTCATCAGTGGTAGGAATGTTACTGATTATCATTAGGGTTTTATTGAGGTTACTATTTTTTCATTCAGATTTTGTAATTTCTTTAATATAGCTGTGATGCAAAAGAATTGTAAGCCACTCAAAGCTGGACAAGGACAGGAACATATATGAAATGTGCATCACATGCTAAATTAGGTGCCTTAAGTTTTTTAACAGTAAAAACAGAATATTTGGCCATGAATTCACAAATGAGGCATGATTGGAGATCACTTTTTCTGTCCATGTTTGGAATATCCTAGAAATGTCCACTTCAAAAATATCACTGAGCTTTTGATAAAGATATACAGTATTATAGCACTTTAAGACTTGTTGACTTCAACACCCAAAATTCCAGCACATGTTTTAGAATTCCCATGTTGGAGAAAAATTTTGTTGTAGGCTTTTATCAGCTCCCTGTCAGTAAAGATGAAAGAAGACCATGATGGAATAAGAGGCTTTGTGTTCATTTTGAGAGTCATATCCAGGGCAATCATTTTTCAATGTCTACTTGTCTTGGTCAACACTTCTATTTCAACAGTATCTGATGAAGCCATCTGCAAATTCAGGCTATACAGTGGCCTCAGGGAAATAGAAATAGAATAGAATTGGAAGGGACCAATTGGAGGTCTTCTAGTCCAACCCCCTGCTTAGGCAGGAAACCCTACACCACTTCAGACAAATGGTTATCCAATCTCTTCTTTAAAACTTGCAGTGTTGGAGCATTCACAACTTCTGGAGGCAAGTTTTTCCACTGATTAATTGTTCTAACTGTCAGGAAATTTCTCCTTAGTTCTAAGTTGCTTGTCTCCTTGATTAGTTTCCACCCATTGCTTCTTGTCCTGCCTTCAGGTGCTTTGAAGACTAGCTTGACTACCTCTTCTTTGTGGCAGCCCCTGAGATATTGGAACACTGCTATTATGCCACCCCTAGTCCTTCTTTTCATCAGACTAGATGTACCCAGTCCCAGCAACCATTCTTTGGGTAGGTTTGGGTAAGTTTGTTATATGAAGAGTTCTGCTTTTACTCACATTATTATGATAACAGATGAAAAATCAACAAATATCTCATCACTCTAAAGCAATGGGCAAAAGTCAAAGTTTTAAAGAAAACTATGTTCAGATTTTGTCCAATGACATATCACAGTGTACTATAGCTACGGCTCACAGTGATGGATGCTTTATCAAAAACCTCCACGTTCTCTCAATGTTTTAGTCAAATATACTGTACTTCTCCCACCAGTATAATACACAGTCTTTGCAGAAAATCTTCTGATTCCAATGCAATGGGCAAAAGTCAACATTTTGAACAGAACTGCATCCTGTTCTTGTCCAATGATATATCAAGGTGTATGCCGGTAGCTGGGGCTCACAATGATGAATGGCATATCAAAAACTTTTTCAGTCTGTCCTTGGACAATGAGACTAAATAATGCTACTTTTGCTAAATGTACTTCTTCCACCAATATAAGTACATCATCACCACATTCAAAGGCAGAAGATACCTTTGCTGTATGAAGAGAATACTCACATTACCACATCAAAGGCAAAACTAGCAAATATGTTGTGACTCCAATGCGACAGGCAAAAGTCAAAGTTTTGAGCAGGACTACATCCAGATTTTGTCCAATGGTATATTATGGTGTACAGTAGCAGCTGGGGCTCACAGTGATGGATGCTCTATCAAAAAGTTCTCTGTCAGTCACTAGACAATGGGACAAAATAACATTGTTGATGCTAAAGATGCTTCTTCCATCAATATAGTGCATAGTGACCACATTCAAATGCAGACAATAGAGTTTTCTAACCCTAACCCTGTTGGCAACATATAACATCTTACAAGTTATGTTTTGCCTTGTATGGTGGAAGGTGACCACATTCAAATGCAGACAATAGAGTTTTCTAACCCTAACCCTGTTGGCAACATATAACATCTTACAAGTTATGTTTTGCCTTGTATGGTGGAAGAAAACATAGGAAACCTATTTTCCAAAGCACCAGAAGGCAAGACAAGAAGCAATGGATGGAAACTAATCAAGGAGAGAAGCAACCTAGAACTAAGGAGAAACTTGCTAACAGTGAGAAAAATTAACGAGTGGAACAGCTTGCCTTCGGAAGTCGTGGGTGCTCCAACACTGGAGGTTTTTAAGAAAAGATTGGACAGCCATTTGTCTGACATGGTATATGGTCTCCTGCTTGAAATCAAGGAGAGAAGCAACCTAGAACTAAGGAGAAACTTGCTAACAGTGAGAAAAATTAACGAGTGGAACAGCTTGCCTTCGGAAGTCGTGGGTGCTCCAACACTGGAGGTTTTTAAGAAAAGATTGGACAGCCATTTGTCTGACATGGTATATGGTCTCCTGCTTGAGCATGGAGTTAGACTAGAAGACCTCCAAGGTCCCTTCCAACTCTATTAATCTGTGTTCTGTTTTTTTCCAAGCAGATTAGCGAATTCTGCTCACTTCTTTGGTAATGTTAATGTCAGTGCATGGAATATTAAAGGAAATTCAACAAACAGAATGGCCACCAAGTCACCGTTCCTTGCAAAACATCTCTTCTATGATTCTACCTATAGTTAGAATTGAATATTCACCTTATCAAGCCTTCTTCGTCGCATGATATGAGAGGAGTTGGAGTTATCATGGTGAAAGCTGCTCCATCAAAAGCCCCTCAAATGAAAACAGGGCATCTGATGTTGCTAAATACTAGGATTAAACATTAAAATGATGAAAAGGGGGAAGGTTTATGAATTTCATTTAGAAAAGCCACTGGAGTAGCAATTAAGTTCTATAAACCATGTTTGCTCCTTTGTTCTCAAATACACAGCTTCAAGATTAGATACATAAATGGTGAAGTCTAAAAGTAGGATGAAACATGGAATTTAAAATGAAATTTGGCATATTATGTATTACATTTTTTAATGAAAACTTTGTGATCCAGACCAGGCCATGCCAATGAAATAAAACTCTGGGAAACACAAGTTTCATTTTCCCAATCTTTCTCTGTCTTAGTAACAATTCCAGTTTGAACGAACTGGTTATTTTATAAGATTGCTGTTGCATGCGTGTATCCAAATATTTTTCTGAGCCAAAAACGCCTCCCTGTGTTTCTACAATTAGGCTAATGTTGCTGGTTATAATGAGATTTTGAAAGTATCACACAACACAACATTCATTACTGTGTTTCCCTGAAAATAAGACCCTGTCTTATATTTTTTTGAACCCTGAAATAAGCTCTTGGCCTTATTGCCATGCACTCAAAAGCCCAATTGGGCTTATTATCAGGGGATGTCTTATTATGGGGGAAACAGGGTAGGTGTCCTCGCATCTGTAGAGTGGTTCTCAGTATAACATCAACCACAGAAGCCTAAAGAGAACAAACATTTTAGGTGAAGCAAAGTCACCCTGGAAGAAGAGACTTCACATTCATTGTATAGACTCTGAAGAACATCAAGTATCTCTCATGGCTAGAATGAGATCCAAAAGAATAGAGTTCATGACTTGTCTTGGTCAAAACATATCTCCATAAACCCTGCAAATTTTGTCAAGCCATATATCACAGTGCCTACAGCTATAACAACCAGAGTGATATTCACTCTGCCAAAAACCTGGTTAGATAATGAATCATTATTAGGTTCAACCCGTCTTCAATTAAGAAAAGCAATAGAACTGTTATTTCAACAGGCCTAAACCAGTTGATTTACGGTTATCAGTTGTAGAAATGTTATTGATTATCATTGATTGATTAACATTGATTATCTTCCTGTGTTTTGTTTAGGTTACTATTTTTTTTTTGGTTAAGATTTTGTGATTGCCTTAGCGTATCATGATTCCTTATTCTTTTAGCTGTGCTATCATATAAGAGAGCTGCAAGGCACACAGAGTTGGCCCTTGAGAGGAACATATCTCAGCCTTGATAGATAAACAAATAAATATGCATCAAATGGTAAATTCAGTGCTGAAAATCTTTCACAGGAAAGAAACAGCTAGAAAAATAGAATAGAATAGAATAGAATAGAATAGAATAGAATAGAATAGAATAGAATAGAATAGAATAGAATAGAATGGAATGGAATGGAATGGAATGGAATGGAATGGAATGGAATGGAATGGAATGGAATGGAACGGAACGGAACGGAACGGAACGGAACGGAACGGAACGGAACAGAACAGAACAGAACAGAACAGAATAGAATAGAATAGAATAGAATAGAATAACAGAGTTGGAAGTGAACTTGAAGGTCTTCTAGTTCAACCTCCTGCTTAGGTAGGAATACCATTTCAGACAAATATTTGGTCATGAATTTGTTGATGAGACATGATTGGAGGCTGGTTTTTCAACCCATGTTTGGAATATCCCAGAAATATCCACTTCAAAAATATAATTGAGTCTTTGATAGAGTTATGTTATAGCACTTTAAGACTTGCAGAATTCCTCAACCAACATGCTAGCTGGGAGGAATTCTGGGAGTTGAAGTCTACATATTTTAGAGTTACCAAGTTGGATGAACACTGTCTTATAGGCTTCTATCAGCTCCGTGTCAAAAACAAGAGAGGATCTCCTTAGATGAAAAAAGGCCATGGTGGAACAATAGATTTTAGATGATTACAAAATTGGAGGCTTAAACATATGAAGAACAATTGCGGGAACTGGATATGTCTACTTTAATGAAAAGAAAGACTAGAGGTGCATGATAGCAATATTCCAGTATTTGAGGGGCTGCCAGAAAGAAGAGGGGGTCAAATAAACACTAAATACAAGCTTGGAGGACACGTCCTTGTAGACGACCCTCATTCTGTCAAGGATCTTGGAGTACTCATATCTAATGATCTAAGTGCCAAAGCCCACTGTAACAACATTGCCAAAAAGGCACTAAGAGTAGTCAACCTAATCCTGCGTAGCTTCTTCTCTGGCAACATTACACTGCTAACTAGAGCATACAAAACGTTTGCTAGACCAATTCTCGAATACAGCTCACCTGTCTGGAACCCGCACGGCATATCGTTTTAAAGGTATTGTATGTAATGTGTATATGTAGTGTATGTAATGTAAACCGCTCCAAACTCGACTGCAGAAAATACTACTTCAGCAACAGAGTGATCAATGCCTGGAATTCACTACCTGACTCTGTGGTTTCTTCCCCAAACCCAAAAAACTTTAACCTTAGACTGTCTACTGTCGACCTCACCCCATTCCTAAGAGGTCTGTAAGGGGCGTGCATAAGCGCACCAGCGTGCCTACCGTCCCTGTCCTACTGTCCTATTGTCTTCATCTATCTGTATTCACTTTGATTATGTTTATGTTTATACCTATACCTGCTATCTTGTACATGTTTGACAAATAAATAAATAAATAATAAATAAATAAAAACCTATTCTCCAAAGCACCTGAAGGCAGAACAAGAAGCAAAAGATGGAAACTAATCGAGGAGAGAAGCAACCTAGAATTAAGGAGGAATTTCCTGACAGTGAGAACAATTAACCAGTGGAACGGCTTGCCTCCAGAAATTGTGGGTGCTCCAACACTGGAGGTTTTTAAGAAGAGACTGGACAGCCATTTGACTGAAATGGTATAGAGTTTCCTGCCTGAGCAGGGGGTTGGACGAGAAGACCTCCAAAGTCCTTCCAACTCTGTTATTCTGTTATTCTGGTATGTTGCTATTCCTTACAAAACCTCTCTTCTACATTGCTACTCAGAGATAGGCAGAACTGCTGACGATAAAACAATGACGATAAAACTTGTCATTGTTTTATCAAGACATTCCTCACTGTGCGATATGATAGGAGCTAGAATTATTTATGTCAAGCCATATATCACAGTGTATACTGGAGTAGCATCCACAGTGATATTCACTGTGCCAAAAACCTGGTTAAATAATGGCATATTATTATGTCCAGCCCTCCTTCAACTAAGAAAAGTGATAAGTTTGTTTGTTTGTTTGTTTGTTTGTTTGTTTATTATTTCAATAGGTCTAAACCTGTTGAATTCTAGTCCTCAGTTCTAGAAATGTTACCGATTATCACTTGTTGTGGTTGCTACTTTTTGTTAAGGTTTGTGATTTTATTTGTGTCCCATTATTCTTGTTTTAGTCCTGCTGTCATGTAAGAGAATTGTAGGGCACTCAGAAGTGGCCTTTGAAGGAATATATCTCTCATCCTTGATAGATGAATAAATAGAACTGCCTCAAATGCTAAATTAGGTACATAGGGTCTCTAAAAAAACAGTTTATCTGGCCATAAATCCACTGATGAGGCATGATGGAAGGCCAATTTTTTAGTCCGTGTTTGGAATACCCCAGAAATGTCCACTTCAGAAAAATATCAATTTGGCTTTTGATAGAAATGCGTTACAGCACTTTAGGACTTCAACTCCCAGAATTCCCCAGCCAGTATGCTAAATAGGGAATTCTGGGAATTGAAGTCCACATGTTTTAGAATTCCCAAGTTAGAGAAACATTGTGTTATAGGTCCTGGATTCCATCAAATAAGAGACCAGTTCTAGAACCCTACATCTATTCCTGGAAAATATTGAAATAGAAATCAGGATATTATTATCAATGTATGTATGACAATGAACGTTTTCTTGTCAGAATCTTATTCCAGTGGCCACCACAATGTATCATTTTTATAGTAACATTACATTATTGCATTGCTGCTGCTGCTACTACTACTACTACTACTACTACTACTACTACTATATTACTACTACTACTCATTATTATCCTTATCTCATCTTTCTTGAAGAACTGAAGAAGACATACAAAGCAGTTTCTTCCAGCTTTCCCATTATAACCCAGTGACTTTCCAAGTCACCTGGAAAATTTCCATAGCTGAGGATAGAGTTTACCTGAACCTGAGTCTACCTGATTCCAGTCCAGACCCTTAACAGTTACACCGTGTTGTCCATTCTGAGTTTACATCTCTCACACCAAACAATATATTCAAAATTGGCTCACAAAGTTGGAAAAGTCAAATTATGGTGCCATTTCAATGGATGGAAACCCTGATATTGCTTGTGACTTATGAGGGATTTGTTGCGGTATAAACAATCGCCTTTGTTGTCTATAAAACCAAACCACTTTGATGAACTTCTTTTATTCTGGTTGCTTATGTTTGTATTCCATCCACATTCATTTAGCACTCATGCCTTCTTAGTCTGCCTGTTCTTGTTTTATAACACACATTTCCAAAGTACCCTATTTCTACGCATTTGCAGATATAATCAACTCTCTGCTCCATATTAAAAAAAAAGCATACTCATATATAATTCTTTTCACTTCTTTCAACACAATATTCCTCAGCAGAGACCATATGCTACCCACTACGTTTTTATCAGCATTTACATAATGGTTATAAATACAGTATAAATTTTGCTTTTTAAAAAAATAAGTCAAAGCATTCAAATATCTCCAGATCTTTCCTGGGCAAAATAAAATATTTGGAGTGGGTGGGTGGGAATTGTAGTGAAGGTTTTTGTACACAGTTGAATTACTGTGGACTCTGGGAACAGCACTGTTGTGCACCTTCGTACAAAATCTTCCACCACAAAACAAAAGTGAAGCAAAAGAACAACAAAGAAATGCTTGAATAACAGAACAGCAGAATAACAGAGTTGGAAGGGACCTTAGAGGTCTTCTAGTCCAATCCCCTGCTCAAGCAGGAGACCCTGTACCATTTTAGGCAAATGGTTGTCCAGTCTCTTCTTTAAAACCTCCAGCAATGGAGCACCCACAACTTCTGGAGGCAACTCATTCCACTGATTAATTGTTCTAACTGTCAGGAAATTTCTCCTTAGTTCTAGGTTGCTTCTCTCCTTGATTAGTTTCCACCCTTTGCTTCTTGTCTTGCCTTCAGGTGCTTTGGAGAACAGCTTGACTCCCTCTTCTTTGTGGCAGCCCCTGAAATATTGGAAGACTGCTATCATGTCACCCCTACTCCTTCTTTTCATCAAACTAGATATACCCAGTTCCAGTAACAGTTCTTTATATGTTTTAGCCTCCAGCCCCCTAATCATCTTTGTTGCTCTTCTCTGCACTCTTTCTAGAGTCTCAACATCTTTTTTATAGTGTGGTGACCAAAACTGGATGCAATATTCCAAGTGTGGCCTTATGAAGGCATTAGAAAGTGGTACTAACTTTTCACGTGATCTTGATTCTACCTTGATGTATCCCTCTTAGCAAGGCTCAAATTTCCACTTCAAAGTGCTACCAAAGAGTTTGTCTAGGATTAAAATGGTCCAACAACATGTTTCAATCTTTCTCCCCAGGATCTTGAATATACAGTCCATTTATTTTTACAATTGTACCACATTTTCTGATTTGATTTCAAAATGATCGCAGTTTATTCTCTGCAGCTGCCCCCACTATTACCCAAAAAAGACATGGCTATTTAAAATAGTCAGTGTTTATGTTAATCCCTGTCCTTTCTGAAGCATTGTTTTGGAACTGAATCTAAAGCAGATGTGTTTTTTTTTCCACGAAGAAAAATCTAAATGAAAAAAGGGGGAAAATGAAACAGACCAAAAGAATAATGCTTCCCCGAATATCTCAACATATCCTCTGTCTATATCACCACTGAGATTCTTACAAAGATGCAAAGCACAACACATGTTTTAAGGATTATCGCATGATTAAAAGAAAGAAATCTCAACATAAATAAGCGAATATAATTATCAATATGATTAGAATTATTTTGTTATATTATTATTGCTATCAGTATACGGGTTATCTTTTTTTCCCCCTTTTGTAAAATGGTATGCCCAGACAATACATTGTATTCAAAATACTTATATATAAATAAATAAAACTTGACCTAGAGAGAGAGAGAGAGAGAGAGAGAGAGAGAGAGAGAGAGAGAGAGAGAGAGAGAGAGAGAGAAAGAAATCTCACCTCCATTTTCAGCATGTCTTTTTTAACCATCTTCAAGCTGCAGATCCAGATTCGGTTGTAGATGGAAGCACAATGGATTTCCCCCAAAAAATAAAATTAAGTTTCCTCATGAGGATATTGTTCTCTCTCCCAAACTCCATGAACATATATCTGCTTCTTTCTCTAGATCTCCATCACCGACTAACATCTCGTTTCCTATATGTCCCCTGATATAAGCCAGCGTCAAAACTGTTTGTTCCTCATATATATGTGTGTGTGTGTGTGTGTGTGTTCCTTAGGATATTCTATGTGTCCCCCCCAAAAAAGAAATGCCAATGTAGGAGGATGAACATGTGCAGCTCTTGATCGAGAATTCCTCTGAATGAAACCAGAGTACACCAAATTGCCATTTTTCTGTCTCCCCCCTCCTTCTCCCCCACTTCACTCTCTCTCTCTCTGAAAAATTAATCTTGAACCAGAAATGTCTCTGATTTCTGTTTCCTGTCGCAGTTGAAGCAGGAAGCCAGCAAAGAGGTCAGCTGAGGACAGGCAGTGAAAGAAATGAAGAGTGGAATCATAGCTTGGAAGACGAAGGAGAAGAAGGAGAAAACTGCTACTTTTCTGAGGTCTCAAAATGACATCAAGCTGTGCCGAAAGATAACGGAGAACCAAACCATGCGACGATCTGAACTAGTCTAAATATATTCACCCATGTTGTACGGCTGTAGTATTAGTATTATTATCCTTCTCGTCTCCTCTACTACCCACTCTTATTGGTATCATTATTGTGATTATTATTACTCTGTTGCTTTGCACATACACTGAGAGCTTATGCACCAGAGACAAATTCTTGTGTGACTAATCACACTCAGCCAAACCCTCTCTCCTCTCCTCTCCTCTCCTCTCCTCTCCTCTCCTCTCCTCTCTTCTCAAAATATTAATCCAGAGGGTGCAAATTTTGGGCTGGTGAAAAAACTGGATTGCCATCTAAGAGAATAACAGAATAGCAGAGTTACTGTAGAAGAGACCTTGGAGGTCTTCTAGTCCAACCCTCTGCTTAAACAGGAAACCTGATACCATTTCAGACAAATAGTTGTCCAATCTCTTCTTAAAAACCTCCAGTGTTGGAGCATTCACAACTTCTGGAAGCAAGTTGTTCCATTGATTAATTGTTCTGACTGTCAGGAAATTTCTGCTTAGTTGTATGTTAGTTCTCTTCTAGATTAGTTTCCATCCATTGCTTCTTGACCTACCTTCTGGTGCTTTGGAGAATAGTTGACCCCCTCTTTTTGATCTTTCTTTCTTTCTTTCTTTCTTTCTTTCTTTCTTTCTTTCTTTCTTTCTTTCTTCTTTCTTTCTTTCTTTCTTTCTTTTTTCCTCCCTCTTTTTCCTGATTTCCACTTTCATTTCAGCTTATATTCAGGCTCATCTATTTCTCCAATCAATATTTATCCATCTTTAATAACTTTAAGACACTGAAGTCAAGTCAAGCCAAAGTCCTTGAGCCAAAGACTTGCTGCAAGTGATTCCTTGTGGAAATTCCGGCGTGACCTCACTCTGTCAAACTTATTAAGTTTCTTAAAACTTTTCGTCTCTTTAATTCTCTGAGTCTCAATTCTTTGGCCGATGTTTAGATTCTCCAGTGTAGAGAATTCCAGGATTTTATGCACAAAGAGAAGGATTGGGTTTGGAATGCACATGTCCAAGATTGGACAAAGGTTTTAGAATGAGTGAAAAACATTGTGTTACTACTATGGCTCCCACAGTGTTACATTTCAATACAGTAACTGCTGGCTGGACTAGCCACAAGCAAAGGAGGACTTCTAAAAAATGACAGACCCATTTTCAAAATTATACTTGATGTGGTTGAGAAAGAAGGCTTCAAGAGTTCAGAGTGGAAACGTTATTTTCATTATACACCTTGCGATTTTGGTTTGGACAATGAGGAAGTTAGGGTGCAATTAAGGACAGAGGTGGGATTCACATAATTTAACTACCGGTTCACCCAGCACTGAAAATGTGAGCGCACGCTTTTCTCGCGCGCGCGGCTTGCATGCATGCACGTGGCTTAGAAAATGTGGCTAAATAGGATGGCATAGCACTGGGGTGGGTGGGCCCACCCCACCTGCAGGTCGCTACTATCGGTTTGCCCAAACCGGTCCGAACCGGCTGAATACCACCTCTGAGTGCAATATGAAAATAATGGTAGCACTCTGATCCTTTGCAGATTTCTTACTTGACCGCATCAAATCTAATTTAGAAAATGGATCTGTCATGTATGGATGGCCTCCTATAGAATTTTCTGTAATAGAACAGCCAGATAACGAAGGCAGAGAGAAAAGAAATTGATATGAATTGAATGAAAGAGTAATTCAACTGTTTGCTTCTTACAACCCTTCCATTACCTATGCTTTTTTTGGGGGGGTGGGGTGGGAGTGTAGATTACTGCCTATCAGGGATAACACTTTTGTTAGGACTCTGTCCAAACGGTTGGGTTGGTTAATATAAACAAGCCACAAATCACTGTTTAATGTATATACTGTATGTAATATTGCTTTAAATGCATTGGTGCATTCTGACTGGCAGTAACGGCCATAAGAGGGAGCTAGAGAACATGGTTAGTTCTCTCTCTTTTGCTGATTCATTGCTGAGTGACTTTGTGTCTGAAAGTAAGCTCTGTGTGTAGCTAGCTATCTGTGATAGTAGAGAATCTTTGTTTGCTGATTAAGACAAAGAAAGACTGGTAAGAAGACTGCTGTACTTCTGAATACTGACTGATAGAACGTGTATGATTCGGACTGTTATTTGGACTGTGCTATATCTTTAAGTAAACTACTTTTATACACTTTAACGTATCTGTGTATTGTCTGAACCATTACTTATATCTACTGCAACATTACGGTGAACTGTGCAAACCTTCAGGGCCCAGAGGTTACTCTGCACAATTCCTTAACAACTTTGATTTGTACAGTAGGGCAAAAGATTGATTGCTTGTCCAAGAATGCTCCACTCATCAACCATAAATCAATGATTCTCAATGTTTTCTTCACCATGGACATCCTTTAAATACCTTCCATGGCCATGAATCATGCCAGGCCATGAATCATGGCCATGGACCCCCAATACTTAACTCAAGATTTAAATTTTATTTATTTCATTTATTTAGGAGATTTATATTGCCACCTATTCACACATGGCGACTCAAGGCGGCTTACAAGAATATAAAAACATCATATAAAAACAATAAAACTAATAAAAGAGAGAATCATATATAATAAAATAATAAAATAACCCCCCATCCCCCACCCCGGTGACAACACATCATATGAGCCATTTAATGGGCTCCATCCCACTCTGGGTTCCCCAGGCCCGCTGGCAGAACCAGGTCTTTAGTGCCTTCCGGAAGAGTGTCAGAGTGGGGGCCGTTCTAATCTCTGGGGGGATGGTGTTCCAGAGAGAGAGAGAGCCACCATGGAGAAGGCCCTTCTTCTAGGTCCCGCCAGGTGTATCTCTCTAGGGGACAGGACCCACAACATTCCTTGCCTCCCTGCTCTAGTGGGTTGGGTAGATGTGACCAGCAAGAGATGGTCCCTCAGATAACCTGGTCCCAAGCCATGAAGGGCTTTAAAGGTGACAACCGGCACCTTGGATTGCACCTGGAAGCAAATCGGCAACCAATGCAGCTCCCACAGGAGAGGTGTGATACATGTGCACACCGACGTCTGCACAAAACCATGCAGGCCGCTGCATTTTACACCAACTGGAGCTTCCGGATGCTCTTCAAGGGCAGCCCCATGTAGAGCGCGTTGCAATCATCAAGACGGGAAGTGACTAGGGCATGAGTGACCATGAGTAGGGATTGTTGGTCCAGGAAAGGGTGCAACTGGTGCACAACCCACAGTTGTGCAAAGGCCCTCCTGGTCACAACCGCCACCTGCTCTTTGAGCAGGAGTCGCAAGTCCAGGAAAACCCCTAGATTACGCACAGGGTCTGTTTGGGGTAGTGCCACCCCATCCAAGACCAAAGGTGGCAATTTTCCCTGGGCCAAAGAAACCCAAACCCAGAGCCACTTGGTCTTGCCAGGGTTTAGTTTCATAACAAGCCTTCGCAGACTCCCTGTGATGATATCGTGGCCCCACAGAGATCCATCAACCAAGGTTGAGAACCACTGCCATAAATCATAAAAATTGTCCATCATACATATATCATACCTTTTAATTATTGTGGGCCACAGAAATGGGTTAAGTCATAAGCCTATCTTAACTTTAAACCCACATGATCTCACTTTTGTCATCTCCACCCCATGGGATTAATCAATCAATCAGAATAGAGCTGGAAGGGACCTTGGAGGTCTTCTAGCCCAATGCCCTGCTCAAGCAGAAGACCCTATACCATTTCAGACAAGTAGCTGTCCTTAAAAGCCTCTAGTGATGGAGTACCCACAACTTCTGAAGGCAAGCTGTTCCATTGGTTAATTGTTCTGACCATTAGGAAGTTTCTCCTGAATTCCAGGTGGCTTCTCTCCTTGATTAGTTTCCATCCATTGTTTCTTGTCCTGCCCTTTTGTCTATCCTTCATACATAAGCCCACAGATTTATTCCACCTGATCAATTAAACCCTGAAAAGGATGCGCTCTGAGAATCCAGTTGAAAGTACACCAATTCCAAGTTACAATATAAACCAAATGTCCAACACTGAACCATGACTTAAAAATAAATAAGTAGCCATTGAAAAAAAGGGAGCAATAACATCTGGATGAGACAGTTTTGTGTAATTGTCAAAGCCCCAGTCTAGAAACTGGGAGACTGTGAGTTCTAGTCCTTCTATAGGCACAAAGCCATGTGGGTGACCTTGGGCCAGTCACACATTCTTAGCCCTAAGAAGGAGGCAATGGCAAATCCCTCCCAAAAATTTTGCTGAAAAACTGCAGGGACTTATCCAAGCAGTCTCCAGGAATCAACAATGATTTGAAGGTACCCCCCAAAAAAATGCCTGAAGGTTTTTTGGGAGAAATTTGGCCAACTTTTTCTGAAACCCACCAATGAATCTCCAGAAACCTACACATGAAAAGAAGTACATTTCCTCAAATGGAATCCATTAATGATTCTTCATCACAGCATTACCTATTATTATTTTGCACTTATATCTTTACAATGATCCTCGCTTGCTACAACTACACAAACCATAGAGCATAGAACATAGAATAATAGAGTTGGAAGGGACTTTGGAGGACTTCTAGTCCAACCCCCTGCTTGAGTAGGAGACCCTATACCATTTCAGATAAAGGTTGTCCAGTCCCTTTTTGAAAGCCTCCAGTGATGGAGTACTTCTGAAAGCAAAAACCAGTAAGTCCAGTTGCCTCCTGAAAAAGCACCTTTGGGACAACAATGATCTGGATGACTGAGAATCTCTACAGACTTTTAGCTATACAATTTCGGATGAACACCCTTTGAATGGTGTGGGAGTAGGAATGGATTTCCAGAGGAAAAATGGCAGACTACAGGAACCAGGACCACCACTCAGGTGACCCTGAGGACACAGATAAACCTCCAAGTGCTTCAATGACCCTCTAAAAAGGATGCAAATGACCAGCTGTCTGCAAGGAATATAAATCCTTCCATTCCCCACTGTCCTGTCAGAGCTGAAGAAGCTTCTTGGATGAGAAGTGAAACGTCTTCAAAAGAAAAAACCAGAAAGCCCAGTTTCCTCTTGAAAAAAAAGCACCTTTGGGACAACCCTGACCTGGATGACTGAGAATCTCTACAGACTTCTGAAAGCAAGTTATTCCATTGGTTAATTGCTCGCAGCACTAGAAAATTTCTCCTTAGGTCTGGGTTGCTTCTCTCCTTGGTTAGTTTCCAACCATTGTTCCTTGTCTTGCCTTTTGGTGTTTGGAAAAGCACCAAATCATTTACTAAATCACATCATTTACCAAATCCCAAACCTCAATCCCCCAGTCAATTTCACAGATTTCCACAGAATTTGCTATCACCTTCCGCGGTTTACTCCTTATTCCTTCAGCATACTAGGGGCTGTTTTTGTAATACTATATTTCACTGTGCTAACTCATCTCACTATGATTTCCGCTCAGCCAAATACTGTGCATGCATTCAAACTACCACTTGGAAAATGAAAAGTAGGATCAAAGTCATTCCTGTCATTTTTGAAAATTAAGATGAATACTCAGGCGCTGGGCTCTCTTTTTTTAATGGTATTCACTCTTTGAAAAGCAAAAATGTAAAGAGCTGAAAAATGTTTATTTTCTACTCTTCCTCCAAGTAAGATAGATAATACAGGGATACATCATTTGATCCTCACATCAGTTTCAGGAGATCTAATCTGTGCTGGGACTCTATGCAATTTCTTCTCACCTTTAGAGCCAGTTGTTATAGTGGTTTAGGTGCCAATGGAGCCTTAAAAAGTGAAAGGAAATGGGGGAAATGGACAATGTGCATCTATATTTTGCTTCAACAGAACAATCCAGGAATAAGCAACATCATTCACTATGCAGTTAAATCCCTCTTAGGACAAGCATTTGCCTCAAATTAATCTTCTTGTTGGCTAATTAAGCTGTACATTAAATACATTAAGCTCTGGATAAACCTACCTGCTTGAAAACTTTCTGCGCTGAGCCATGGGTGGCTTTCCCGTTTTGGCGCTATTAGTTCGCTTCATGCGTGCACGTGCCCACGTCCGGTTTGCGCATACACCTGCCTTCTCCACATGCACCCAGCCTTTTACGCATGCACTTTCTGCACTCACATGCCTTCCGCGCATGTGCTCGGCCTCAAAAACATCCCTACATAGTACGTCATAGAGCTGGGGTGGGTGGGCGGGCCCACCCGCGATTTCCGCTACCGGTTTGGGAGAACCGGTCTGAACCGGCTGAATACCACCTCTGCCCTGAGCCAAATGCAAGTCACTCTCTTTGGGGACAGAGCATCAAAGATAGACAGCCACAGAGTTTGACTTTACACTATAGGTCACTTGTCTTTAAGCAATTTTGCTTCAAATTTGCTTCACTCTTCTGGCCCAGTGTAGCTGGATACAGTAGAAACACACTGAAGTGGCCTTGACTGAGACCTCTCACTGATTTCAGCAGAGCAAAAGGTGATCAATCTTTTCCGATGCCAATCCAAAATATTAAAAGAAGATTACTAACCAAAACTTTGAAGAAAGACCTAGCAATGTTACAAAGGGATCTGGTGATTTCTCCAGCTCAGTGGGCACTGAGGGACAGTGGACATATTTTGGTTACATTAACAGAATAACAGAGTTGGAAGAGACCTTGTAGGTCATCTAGTCCAACTCCCCACCCAAGGAGGAGACCCCAGGGGTGAGTTCCTCCCGGTTCGGACCGGTTTGCCCGAACTGGTAGTGACCCACTGGTGACATCATGATGACATCATCGAACCGGATCGGTCTGTGCCGGTCCGTGGGGGCCACCATCTTTTTTTTTAATTTTTTTGAAAAAAAATTTATTTATTTTTTTTGAATTTTTTTTTTCCTTCTGAGCATGCGCAGAAGCCAACTTCCGGCACTGTGCATGTGGTCACCATCTTTTTTTTGGCTTTCATTTTTTCTTTTTTGTTTTGGGATTTTTTGTTACTGCACATGCACGCGCCCATGAGGCACGGCGATGAGGCGCAGGAGAGAGCGAATTGGCAGCGAGTTGGAACCCACCCCTGGGAGACTCTACACTATTTCTGACAGATGGCAGTCCAGTCTCTTCTTGAAAGCTTCCAGTGATGAAGCTCCCAAAACTTCTGAACGCAAGCTGTTCCATTGGTTGATTGTTCTCGCTGTCAGGAAATTTCTTTTTATTTCTAGGTTGAATCTCTCCTTAATCAGTTTCCATCCATTATTCCTTGTCTGGCCTTCAGGTGCCTTGGAAAATAGGTTGACCCCCCCCTCCTCTCTGTGGCAGCCGCTCAAATATTGGAAGACTGCTATCATGTCTCCCCTGGTCCTTCTCTTCACTAGACTAGCCATGCCCAGTTCCTGTAACTGTTCTTCATATGTTTTAGCCTCCACTCCTCTAATCATCTTGGTTGCTCTTCTCTGCACTCTTTCTAGAGTCTCAACATCTTTTTATAGTGTGGTGACCAAAACTGAATACAGTATTCTAGGTGTGGTCTTACTAAGGCTTTATAGAGTGGTATTAATACCTCATGTGATCTTGATTGAATGTTGATGTCAGTAGAGATCAATATTAAAGATGGAGATGGAACTAAGTTTTATTGTATTATGCTACCATCTATTCATTCTCAGAATCAAATTTAGTTTAAAAAAAAGAGTAAAAATGAAAGTAATGCAGTATAATGCAGTAATTAAGGAATGAGACTGGGACAAATAAGACCCACATTCAACTCTGCAACCAGTTATGGAACTCATTGTAAAATTTTGGGCCAGTCACTACCTTTTAGTTAAGTTTACTTTATTGTCATTGCACTGTGTACAATGAAATTAAATGCCATCTTCAGTGTACATTATAACTATAAAAATAAAACACAATTCTTCACATTCTATACAATTGAATATAATTCAATTCTATACAATTGAATTGAAAACCCCTGATATTGCATTAATATTGTACTATACAGTAGAATTCAATATAGTTACTGCTCTGGGATAGCTGTTTTTCAGCCTATTTGTCCTTGTTTTTATTGTCCTGTACCGTCTGCCAGATGGTAATAGTTCAAAAAAAAAAGCCAATTGGTTATCCATCATCTTCTTAAAAACTTCCAGTGTTGGAGCATTCACAACTTCTGGAGGCAAGTTGTTCCACTGATTAATTGTTCTAACTGTCAGGAAAATTCTCCTTAGTTCTAAGTTGCTTCTCTCATGATTTTTTAAAGTGGCATGCAAGAATCAAATCCAGACTGAGTTGCCAACTTGAAAACAAATGGCTTGACTTGAAAAATGACTTCTATCCCAGCATGTGTACCAAATTCCATGTTCTCTCCACCTTGATGATAATGGTGTCAAAACATATTTACACATACCCACCATCTATTTCAAGTTCTACTACATCATCTTAATATATATATTTAGATATAGGGGCTTGGTCACTCAGCAGCAATCGTGTTCTTTCTCACCCTACAGCTTAGAATTGTTCATTTCAAACAATGTTACTTTTGTCTTGATTTTTCTAATGCATATCTGTATAAATTGTAACCCATCTTTCAGAAAAAACTCAAGGGAATGCAACTGCCATCTCTTGTCCCCCCACTCAACCCCATTCTTTCAAGATAGCCAAAATTAATCCTAAATAGGAAGTCTGGTTCTATTTCTGTTTCCTCTGAAA